>JAOXJM010000023.1:1090572-1104642 GCA_026413425.1 Tringa solitaria
CCTTTGGAGGTCCCTTCCGGCCCAGATGATTCTATGATTCTATGATTCTATGATTGATTCTGCTCCCATCTCTACAAGGGTGTACCAGGTCTGCTGAACTGCCAGCAACTTTATCCCATGGGGGTATCCTTTGGCAAGGGATATGCTGCTTGTTTGCATTGTCTTGTGCTGTTGCAATTACATGGTGGTCAGATGGCCTTTGCAGCATGTTGAAGGGGTAGGTGTCTGTCACTTAGACCAAAGATTGTCATTTTGCTGTTAAAGCAGGTCTGATAAAGAATGAAGGTCTGTGCCCACTTTTGACTTTTAGGCCCAAATTGTACAGCTGGGGAAGTTGTACCAATAGCTTCTGCTGTTCTTAAGCAGTGCATTTGTAATGACATCATTATTTCACTTCTAACAACACACTTCCAAGTGCTGATGCCAACCTCAGTTGATGGCACCATCACCATGTCAAAGTGCCTTCAGTATTTTAGGGTGCTAAAAAGTGGCAGTTGTGTTCTCAAAGTTTAGTTCTTCAAATCCCTTGAATTTAGGCTAGTAAAGCCTAATTCCTTGTTTCCCAAACTTGCTTTCTTTGGAGCCCTCCAGAGAGCCACCCTTTTGCTATGGAGCAAACTCAGTCTCTGTACTCCTCTCAAGACAGCTCAGGGCTTAATCCCTGCAGCGACTGACTTTGTCTGGCGGGGAGATGTGTCCTGTCCTAGTGGTTGGTTTATAGGGTACCTGGGAGGTACTCCAAAAGGAGGCAGAGGACTGCAAAGCACTTTCTGTCCATTAGGAGGGTCATAAAACCTTGCTTGTGGAGGACAGTACTACTAGCATCATTAAACTGGTACAGTTATCCTTGCATATCAGTCTGGACTATTGGAAGAGAAAATTCTTTTGTTGCGGTTTTGTTGCAGAGCACAGCAGCTCTGCTCAGCCCAGAGGCACATCGAGAATCACAGCAGCTTGAGGACACTTTTAACTCTCTGCCCTGTCTCCACCATCTTGGTACAGTTTGCCAAGGATGGAGATATAGGCTGCCAGTCCCACAGAAACTGAGCCCTTTTCTCTTGCTTGCCTTTTTTGTCCGCATATTTTTAAGGCACTGTTTACTCCGCTGGGGCCATGGGCTTAGTTGGAGCTTTGTGGGAGGCTCATTGTACAATATTAATATAGTAAAAGCTACAAATAAGGCCTTTTGCTTTCTCCCTTCCCTATGTCCTCTGCCATGGGTATTGTGGCATTGTTTTAAATGTTTATACAGCACCTCTTGCATCTGGGGATGGTTACAGGAAAAGAATCGAAGACAGGGCAGATAGTTTAGCCATGGAACACCAAGGAGAGTTTCATTTGTCATGAGCTGGAGTAATTAAAAGTAATTTTTGCGTGTTTTGGATGAGGGATGCTGACTTCAGTAAGGGCATGAGCTGTGCAAAGTGCTTATTTTTATAGTTTTGACGTAAATAATGGAATGTTTTCATTCTTAATTTGGAACACTTGCCCCACATGTTCCAAGTCTCTGTAGATAAGTCCAGGCTCTTTTCTTCCTCACGACGTAGATCCATACACATTAAGGTCCCAGGGTTGACTGCCCAAGTTACTTAGCTGAACTGAAGACAGGACTAGACTGAGGCATCTTTTGAAAGTGGTAACTTCTAACTATTTCAATAGACCACTGATCCCAGGTGAGATGCACAATTTTGCTATCTACAATCTCTCATCTTCAGAAATGCCATGGGTCATTTGCTTAACAAAATAAACCCAAACCTCCTCTCCCAAACCTGGCACATACACAAAAATATTTTCCTTGGTTATATTTTCCTCTGGGGATGTTTAAACTATCAGCTTTGCTGAGCTACTTTCTCCCCTCTAGTTCTTTCTCATGGGGGTGTGTCCTGTCAGAGGGGACTTGTTGCAAACTCACATTTTGAAATTTTCCAGAGGATTTAATATTAATGCACATACAAGAGACTTGCAAAATCTTTCTCTTTTGAAATAGTCATACGCTATCAATAGCTTCAAAAGCTGGTATTGTTCAGCTTTTACAACTAGTTCAAAATACAGTCAATGCAAACACTTCTGACCAGCATAACACAGATATATAATTTTTCAGGTCAATCATTGTCTCAGGATATGGGCACATGATTGTTGGCTCATCGACATTGATTTCAAATCAACCCATGTTACTGTTATCCTTTAGCGCTGAAAGAGGAGATCTCTCCATTTCCAATTGTAGCTTCTCTTGTCCATGGCAAGTCCTACTTGGCCACCAACAATAAACTCTTGAGAACAGGAGGGTACATCTCAAACCTCTAGAAGCAAATGTGGGAAAAGCAGAAGCTTTTATTTTGTTTTAATCTAAGACTTTGGGTAGGAATCAGTTATTGTAATGGACAGCAATGCAAAGGTTTGCGAACCCAGAGGGCCTGTTTCATGTGAATACACACTTAAGGAAATGGTTTCTTACATGTGCAGTCTCAGCTGTCAATCTCTGCAGCCACCACAGTCAGAAGTAATGGGGCAAGATCACCACCAACACCCTCAGGTTGAAACGTGGGCTCAGCGTTTAGCATCCATGACAATCTATCAGCTAAAATTGACTAAAATCCAACTCTGAAAGCAGTTTAAATGATTAATAATGAAAAGCTGCCTATATAGAAGTATAATGTGCCAAAAGACTGGCTAGAACAAACAACTTGGCACAACAATTTGCTCTACAGCTTTGTCATTTGTTACAATAAAGCGGATTGTGTAATCACTATTTCATTATTAAATGAATTTTATTTTTTTCACTAACATGGCAGAGATGTCTTTGTGGCAACAGGAGGGGTCTTGGCAGATCTGTGCTTAAATGGTGTGTCGGTGCCCATGCTTCTTGCCTTACAAGTCTCCTGTAGAGAGCACAGATTTAGCCCAAATCCAGCCACCACGCTCATGAGTGTCTGGCTGTCAGCATGCCTGAATAGGCTTCATCTGCAATCAAAGCCACAGTGTGGCTCCCATGGAAAGCTGCCTGGTAAATTGATGTGATTTATTGTAAGATGAGTCCCATTTCTGCTGTAACCGGTGGCAGATCGCAATTTTGCCAGATAAAGCAGGATCAGGCGCTGTTGCCTGGTGCCTGTATTTTTTATGTGGTAAGGACTGCTAGCCAGACAGATAGCCCAAAATAGTTGTATAGAAACAGCCCCCATCCCTTTTTCCCCCTCTTTTGTAAAAATACTGCATGCTTTTAATCAATTACCTGTCTTCTACAGCTCCCTGTGTCAGTGGGCTTGTGGCCTTCACTGATTCAGAGTCACTAACTCTGATTTTACTGCAGGCGTTACAATGTTTATTGGGTATTTTGGAAGCATCATCTTCTAGAGTCATGTGAAAACAGCTTCCATTTCACAGCTCAGGAACAGTCCCACCTTTGCTGCTCACCAAGCGAGGTGCAAGCATGCAACAAGTAACTGCTGTAAGCATCAATAATATTGCTGGGGATAATTCTTATCATTGCAATTTAAAATGAATTATTTATTTAAATAAAGCCTCATGAATGTCCCAGTTTGGTTTTTAAGTGGGTGGTAGTACTGAGGAATCAAACAACTCTTGCCCTACTTGACACCGCTGGCCCATCACACCACAGTGAACACACTGTGCTGATTTACATCATACTGACAGACTTACATCCTTACAAACCTGGCCCAAATTCTGAGGACTGTTATAAGAAATTAATTCCTGTGGCTGACAATGAGTGCTGATCCTCCAGCACTTGCATTTCTCTAGGCACCCCTACCATCTGTGTCCGCGATGCTGCTGGGTTGCTGAAAGACAACATGGTTTGGACCAGATCCCCCCTCTTGGCTTGGCACGAGCACAATATTATTTTCATTCCACTATCTGAAGGAGGCAGATCTGATGGCAATTTAAAGATCATACATTATCATAGGCTACGGAAAGAATAATTTATGCCCTTGAGCCCTTCTCAGATCTTTCAGCAAAATCAGACATCTAAAGGAAAATCTAGTTCTTCACAGAGCCGTAGTGATGAGTAATGCACTCAAGAGGACTCGGGGTCTAGACACGAAGGGATTAGCATGATCCACCAGTATGGTTTTGTCATCTGAGACAGACTCTGGCACATACTTCACGTCTCCCTGTTTCATAACGGCCATCTGGATGTGAAAATGGGGTAGACAAGAGCATGTTTCATGACTCTGGTCTGTCTTCTCGTGGGTAATACATCACCTCTGGCTTTTGCAGAGGGCTGTGAGATGCCTTTTCTGCTGTGAGTTTGCACTGCTCCCATTTCCTTTTGATACACATTGCCATAGACTGCAACAGCCCTTGGTACGTGTAGCTCTGAAAGAGGAGAAATACTGCAATGACACTTTAGCCAATATGCTCACAATCATCCAAAATGCATTTACACTGGGGTGGAGCCCACTGCTGTGTTGTGCTTTTGTCAAGTGGTCAAACAACATAAAAAAAATACCCAGTGCTCCCCCAGGATCTTGCTGCATTCATGCAAGGAGTCACTAAGACAGCTTTGCCTCTCTTGGCATTTGCTTTCTGTCTAATACTGGGATAACCTCTTCTCCCCCTAAGAAAACCACCCCCAAACCTGCCTGTTTATTGTTATAACTGGGACAATTCCCACTGGAGATGGCGGGATCTATCTGCAGTTCCCTGAGCATGTGACAATGGGCAGTCACCATGAAACAGTTGACCTAAGGCAAATCTGAAATGAGCTAGGGATTAAAAAAATTAGCAATACCATCCTGAATTTGTTTGAATGTGGGGTTTCCAGTCCAGCTCCCTCCCAGAACATTGGATGGTTCATTTAAAAAAAGAAAAGAAAAAAGCAGAGCAGAGGGCTCCCTGGTGGGCTGTAAGACCTCCAAAGGACTTTAAGCAGCATCTGGAGATATTATTAAGTTTTCAGACTAGGTATACATAGCACAATAATTAGTTCCCCTGAAGAGACCCCAGTAATTGATGGAATTTTCTGATGTCTGTTATGAAAGTACAGAATGGCTTTTCATAAAAACCAGCATTGGATTTTTCACTCTATAGTCCAGATAGGCTAAAAATCAGTATTTATACCAGACTAATAAATTCTGGCACTTAAAGAGATATGTAGCACAAAGACCTTGCAATACTGTGTACTAATTGCTGTGGAACTAATGAGGGGAGCAAGAGTGTCTGGTGTGAAGGTGATGCTGCAATGATGCTGCCTATGGGCAGGCGGGCATGCACCAGTGGAGAGGCCAAGGCTCCTGCATTCCTGCATGGATGCCTCGCTGCAACCCAGAATAAACAAGGCAGAGCCACACAAGGCCCTGTGCCTAATCAGAGGGGTGGCTGTGGGTGGCCAGGGTCCTGCTGAGGGGGAAGTAGCAGGCATGATACACAGCAGCGAGACCCAGGAGGGAAGAAGACTGGGTGTTTTGTGCACCCTGAGATGGTTTGAATTCCCCTTGATCTCTAAACTGGATTAGACACGCTGCTTAAGAAATACCCTCTATATTTCTTTAAGAAATATAAAAAAAAATCATCTTCGGGAAACAAAAGTTAGAAACATTATTTTATAGAGCTGGTTCTTTGCCTCTGGCAGTGCTCCAGAGTACTCAGAAATCAAGTGAACAGGGAAGACATAGGACGTGCACTGCACATTGGCATTGCAAATACATTAGAACAAACACCATACAGTTTTCATGCGTTTTAGGACTGGGGCTGCAGACTAGCAAGGCAGAGAGTGCAGAGCAGTTCCAGAGGCCACCGGGTCTGCCTGATCCTGATGGTTGTCCTCTGCTGGGAATGGCAAGGCAGCCCCTTGCCTCCTCCAGCCTGGGTTTCTGCTGAGGCTGATGCAGAGCGTCAGCTAGCGCCAGTGGATGGAAAAGGTTTTGGAAAAAAAAGCACAGGAACCCTCCAGCAGAATTGGTTTGTGTAAAACCCAGCTCCTTCTCATTTCACGTGCTGATCCTGTGCTGGTTTTCATACAACTATTTTTAAGGTAGCACTATATATAGTTAAATAGTACTTTGCTGCAACTATCTCGGTGTTTGTAAGTGATTGGAATATGAGTAAAAAATATATTTAGCTGTATTAACTCCATGGAGCAAGATAACAGTAACTGTGTCAAATTCACCTTAACCCATAGTGAAGCAGGTCCAGTTAAACTTCAAGATTTTTACCTGTATGTGTAACATCAGCAAATGCTTGTCCCCATGCCCTGGCCCCATCTGGCAGCACCCCTGGTCTGCAGCTGTCACACAGCACATCATTGCAATATTGGTTTGCAGGCAGGGACCTGCAGCGTCCCCCAAGGAGTTGAGAACAGCAGCATTTCCATAGAGAGCCAGATAATTTCCTTCTCATTAGTTACTTTGACACAAGAAAGTTATCACAGCTCCCCGATCTGTCACCAGGCTGAGGGAATGGGAATTTGTAAACCCAGATACAGGTTTTAAATTATGGCACTAGAAAATAGTTGCTTTTCATGGAAAGCTGCAGCACAAAGGGAGAGCACCCGCCCAAAGCTGGATTTCCTCAGGGAAAGCAGACCTATTATTTTGTTGCTATCAAGGCGATACCAGAGTGCTTTCTTCCTATTTCTAGGACTCTAGTATAAGAAAAGGAGCTAATAGCAGCAAGGTGCAGGAGGCATAGGCACTCACTGGTGAATGCTCCAAAGCACTGAGCTAAATTGGGTCCTGCACAAGAGAGGCAGCGCAGGGTTTCTCAGGAGCACATGGAGAGCAGAGACTCTAAGCTGCCCAGGCTCCCACAGCACGGTGGCATTTCATGGCATCACTGCATGTGTGGTACAAATTCGGGCAACACCTGCCGCTTGCACCATCCCCAGCCCTGTCAAGAAGGCTACCAGACCTGTTGCCCACCCAGTGCTTCCACAGGTGCAGGAAAATACCTCCTGGGGAACACAGAAGGGCCTTTCTCCCTTCTTTCCCTCTCCAGCTGGTCCTGGAAGCTGCCTGCAGGTTTCTGAGCAAGGCACAGAAGGCAGTGACAGCATGAAGGGGCCTCTGTGGTCTCCTCTAGCCCATAAATCACGGCAGCTAACAGCCCTGCTGACGGTCACGCTGCTATCTCAGGCTTAACGATCACAGGGAGCATTTTGCAGCAGCAAAGCGAAAGCAGGGCATAGTATTTATTTACTGAAGGGAATACAGGCTGTTTCCTACTTCTAGAAGTCCCTTCTCATCAGGAGAGGCTTTTCCTCCAGATGGAGAAGGAAACTCGAGGAACTGAGCTCTCCGCTGAGATCATTGCACCCTTGGATGGAAATCATGGCACACTGTGGCTGTTGCCTCCTCCTCCTCCTCTTTGGGGCTCTGTCTCCAGCTGTTTCCCTGAGGTCGACAAGCAGCACTCGATGAGTCAGAGGCGCGTCTTACTGCAGCCTCTACAGCTTGGGCTAACTTTCAGCCAGGGAGTTCATCTGCTCCGCTCAGCTGGTGGCGGGCTGAGAGAGCACTTGGGTTGAGTTTCCTTATTTATTGCTGAGGGCTTCTGGGATGTCACACTTTTACTGATTTACACCCTTGCAGAGTGGCGGCGTGTTTTCTGAGAGACATCATGTATGGCTGAACCACAGAGGCCATGCCCAGGGTTATTTTACTGACACTGGCAATTAAAGAGGATATTACAAAGCCTTTCCAAAGAGAATCACAACCTCCGTGTGATTACATTTGAAAATGCCCTCTTGGGGAAAAAAGACCTCCAAGAGAAGAACATTGTGATAAGATTCACAGACCTTAAAGGCCAAGAGACACTATGAGATCATCTGGCCTGGCTTGGCCATTGCATTCCTCCCTGCTGCATCCACGCTGACCAAATGGTGCAAGTAACACCCTGTGGCACCTTCCTATGCAGGGCATCATCCATTTTTTTCTGTCGGTACTTAAAATTAATCATCTTTGGTGTGCTTATGCAAGAAAGAAGAAAATAAAGAAGATTCTGCTGTGTCTCTAACTCACTTGCCTCCAGCCTGCATCTGTCAGCTGGTGCCATGCTTTCCCACCAGCCTCCAGTAGCTGTGAAGCCCAACTTCCATCCATCAGCGTATTGCCCAGGGAGTGTACAGGGCTGGCTTTTCTCTGTGCCTGAAAATGTTCCTGAAAATGCCGGTACAAAACCTGTATAGAGCATTTCACACCTGTAACCAGCTGGAGGCAAGTCACCTGCTCTGCTTGAAGCTTCTGCCATCAGTAGATGAGATCAATGCAGTGACAATTACCAATTAAACTTAATCTTACCCAAGAATAGACCAAAGTTTGATTTCCTTCCCCTTTTTTTTCTTTTTAAATGATTTGATCCCCATTACACAGGCTATAATCACTTACTTGAACAGGCCAATTATCCCATTGCAGCTCAGTAACACTAATAACATTACAGTTCTCGGCAATGGAAGTTGCCAGGCTCTCCTGCTCGTTAGCCAGGCTTCCCCCATTGATACAGCAGCAGGTTTTAAATTTCTCTTCTTCATGTTTGTCAGGTTAGCTTCAGTTTTTTCCTTATCAGAGCTTGGCTCCTCCATTTCTACTTAAAGCCCTTCTACCTGCTCTGGCTGGGATCCATCCAAGATGATTAGCACCCCTCACCATGCTTTGCAGCCCACCGTTACACAAACCCCAGCCCTTGGAAATTGTATCAGTTATAAAATAATCAATGTGTTACGTCCTTTTTTCTCCTTATTGTCTGCAAGCTGAACACCTGGGTTTTTCATTTCTTCAGGTTTTTTTTTTTTCCTCTCAGATATTTTCTATCATGCTACCTCCATGATACTGATCCCAAGGAAGCCCAGAACTCAATTTCTAAATTCATCCTCTTAGAAGAAGTAAAAGGGAACGTTGTGGAGAACAGCATAAGCCCCAAGACTTTCCTCCCATTGACTGTCCTAGCAGAGCACACTAGCCAAGAACCTCTCTTTAGAGGACTATTTTTTAAGTCCTAGACCATATTTCTACAGGTGGATTACTTCACTAGTGACCATCACCTGCTGCTTTTGGCATATAGCTTCAATTTCCTGCACTAGCCCCTTTTGCTAAGTAGCTCTTCCTTCTCCTACTAAGCCCTTACAGAAGAAAAGAGTAGGGGCAGGACCACCACTCTGAGGTGGTCAGACCTAGGTCTGATGATGGCCAGTCAAATCCTGCTGTGCATGTTTAGGGAAGCTCCATGTCTGGGTGGAGCTGGGAAGTGGGGTCAGCATTAACTCTTTCCCCTCTGTGGTAAATAGCATTCACTCCCTGGTCTCACTTGGCATGCAGGTGTCTTCTGTGCATGGCTAGGGCTAAATCCAGGAGAGGAGTTACCTGTTTTCACATTAGATAACATTACCATAGCCAGAAACTACCTGGCTTCTTGGTGCCTGACATCACAAGCGAGATTTAGAGTTAGGTTTTTGTGGTCCCCATATAGGTACTGCAGCAAGCAAGAAGTCTTTGAGTAAGCCCCCAGACAAGCTGAATGCAATCACTGAAGCCAATGTGTCAATAAGAAATGCTGACCTGAATTTTTTCAGCTGAAATTTAGTGGTTTCAGGAGCTTGGCTGCGTCAGCCAGGGCTGGCAGATTTGACTTGTTCAGCTCTCACACTCAGAGCTCTCCCAAAATCCAAGGGTGTGATACAGTCCTTGTAGGTTAAACTCCCATTCATGTCATCCAAAGGCACAGCTGCTTCCCTTGAAATTATTTTATAGAGTTCGAGTGTGTGCCCAGATGTTAGGAGGCCTGCTAGTACAGCCCTTCAGCCTGCTCACCTGCTCCAAACTCTTCCTGCGATATTCCCCAACACCCACCCCAACATCTCAGTTGGATCCAGGCACCCTGTAGCCCTCTCCTACAAGCTGCATCACCATGAAGGAAACAATGTGAAGCTAATGAAGCTGAGGATCAATTATTTGTGGTGGAACCTGGCATTGGTGCTTGTTATCAAAGTATTCCCTTTGAGGGCGAAATGAAGTCTTTGTTCACAGTCCCCAGCTGCTAGTAGCAGACTTTGGCTGCTGTGGTGGGACTGGTTTTCTTCTGGCCATCACCAGGAGCATTTGCAGAATCCACTTGAAGCTTCAGCAACCCAACAGGCTTGCTTTGCATAGCAGATCTGGTCCCACTGCCTGGCTTCTGCAACACCATCTTCCCCTTGGTTGGCCTCCAAATAGCTCTTCCACACATCCCAGTCTGTCACCCTTTCTTCTCAGCAGCCAAATCAGTCTCCTGTGGCACAAACACAACAAATGCTGAGGTCGTCTGCTTGGCCAGCTGTGAGAATCCTGCCTTGCTGAGCCCCACAGGAACCAAGGGTTGTTTCCCAATCCTTGCCATGGCCTTCTGGCTTTTCCCTCCGTGCTTGCCATCACTGTCTCCCCCTTGTCCTCCTGAAATTCTCACCACTGCTCTGCCTCCCTGCCCCACAGTCCGTCTGCCTCCCCTCTCTTGCCTCACTACACGATGGGCAGCTCGCTAACAGGGCCTTGGCAAACCCCACTCTTCATTTCACACCCCACTGCTCCTCCTTTGGGAAGGGAATGTGCCTGTTTTTCTTTTCTTTCACTCGTGCCTTCCTCCCTCCCCCATTTTGTCCTAGTCTTACTCTGTCAAATACACAGCTCAGCTTTCCGCTCTGTTCCTCCCTTCCTTGCCTGCTTTTACCCTCTGCCGTGTCTATCCCCCTCATCAGACCCCATTTCCCCACACCTCTCCTAGCGAGCAATTTGAGTCTAGCTGCCTTGGAGACTATTTATTTTAATAGGTATATCCCTCAGTACACTGGATTAATATACCTGCTTATCTTTTCTCCCAGAGATAATTTTTACATTGTAAATTAAAAAGGGGAAGGAAAGTCAAAAGCCAAAGGAATATATTTATTTTTCAGTGCTTTCAGTGGAAGGCCCCTGCAAAGGTGCATTTCACAGCACATATATAATTGCTTAGATGATTAGCGAAACAGCTGGGGCAGTGGAAGAGAAGAAAGGCTGCTGTAATTTGTCAAAGCAGTTTACGGGTATGGCTGAAAATCACACAACTGCTCTTGTACAAAAGCCTGCCCTGTAAACCAATACATTTTCTTACCAGTGCATTGGCTGCCGTGCACTTTTTTGGTTTCCCGTTGTCCTTCCCAGGAGCAAAGGGGACAGGATAAGGGCTTTGAGGTCAGTAAGGTCTCCTGAGTCGACTGAGGCTTTAAAGTCAATAAACAGAGAAAACAACCGTCTTGTGTTAAGAAATTTTTATTTGTCCTTTGGATCTGTAATGTAAGCACATAAAATTACAAGTGGAAGAAACATCATGCCACAAAATTGCATAGAATTTTTACAAAAACGTGAATTATGCCTCTGAAACAATCATAGATCGAGAAATCAAAAAATATATACATGTTAACTGAAATATTTCATCCTACTTTGAAATCAAATCATCAAGGACTAATCAATCACAGACACTATTAATACAATGTACAAGAGCAACACTGATTTCAAAGAAAGGCAAGCAATGATGTCCCTTTAGTTATCTTTCAGTGAATGTTTAGCTAATACATGAGCATTAATTAACATAATTATGAACATGTTAAATCTAAAATGTCTGGCCTTCATTAGAATTTTTAAAATTCTGTTTATACTGCCAAAACCAAGCTATTTTCAGTAGTGTAAAGATATCTGAAGTGCACAACCTAGTTTAATATAGACAGCTCTATTCTATACAGCAGAAAGTCCACGATACAGCATTTCCACACATTCAACACGGAACAAGGCAAATACATAAAAGGCACAAGACTCGCACATCATAAAGACCCTTTTTTCATTATCTTACTCTAGTTCAAGTAATATCAATATTAAATGATATCTGTTTTCACTGAAATAGTTTGAACAATGCAAGATGTACAGTATTACACACTACCTTACACCTGCAGAAAGTGGCACTGTACAGATATAAAAAAAAGTGAGTACAGGAAATGATCAAATACAAACGTACTGTAAAATGACTACAGCTCATAGTATATTTAATCCATCCGGTATATTTCTTTACTTCTAATATAAATAAAAGATTAATTGGTATTTGCCCAAGTTGCTTTGAAGACTGTGGTGAAGTCCTGGCTCCACTGAAGTACAGGGGAACATAGCGCTGAAATTCAAAGGAGCTAAGATTTTACCAGAAAGCCTGCACTGTACAATCGTTTTTATAATGCAATAGTCTTCAGTTTTATTGTGAACACTGCTATCTGTGGGGTTTTTTTTAAAATAATTTAGACAATATGTCATTTTTACTTTATAAAAGGCAGCATTACATGTTGACTATGTTTTTAATGAGTGATTTAGATTGATTTCAAAGTGCAAAACAGGGATTAACAGAGGATTCACCTTTCCTAGCATTAAGATGAAAGTCAGATTTTTGAATTTCACATTCACTAATTTCATCATCATAAACCAGAACAGTTTAATCCAAAATATGACCTCCAAACAATGTGCAATTTTTCTTTCTTTCTGCTTTAAGTTTAAAAAAGAAACATCAAAATACTGTTTGTTTTCCAAGATTTGAACTTATATATACACACCATTAGTTAACTGAAAATCGAAGCTTGATTTGTATTTTATTGCTTAAATTTAAATAAAATAAGTTACTTTAAAGTACTAAAATCCTGAGGGAAGGGAAGTAGAGTAACTTAGCTGTTACGATGTATTAAAATGCCTCCCTATGTAATCGACTGCTTTCTCTGATTGCTTTTTAATATCATGTAAGGCCCCGATCTCGCAAACATTTATGTGAATGTTATTCCCCGGAAGAGTTGCGCTGAGCCTGGTGCTGTGTAGGAAAAGTCATTTATCTGAGTTTGCAGGATCAAGTCTCTCGATGCAAATCTCTGTCTTTTGAGTGAGTTGACCCTTTGCCCTAAGACGTCTCTTCACCATGGCTGAGGGAAAGGCCTTTAGCGTTAGGCATTGGCTTGGGTACAAATCAGAATCCGTCTGTAATGTTTCATGGTTCCTCTTTCTGTTAGAATGGGAATCCAGAGAATAGCATTTCTTTACTTCTTCAAATATCCTGACTTTCATAAAGTCTCTCTGTCATCTGATATAAATTTCTCAAAATGTGCTGTTACTTCTCTCATGCATATCATACAGTACATTAACTTTGATTGTTCTTATTTTAAGAAGTCAGTTAAACAGATTAATATACGTTTTTAAATAACAGTGATTGGGTTTTTATATTTTGCTTTTAAATTTCAGACCTTAGTAAAACTGAACCTCAGACTAAAAAATAATGGAAGATTCTGTTAAATTTCAAATACTGTAGTCCTAAACATTTTATAATCCTATCAAATTCAGTAAGCTTAAAATATGATACTTAAAATCAATACTTTTGAGTCTGCAAAATATATATCAAATTTATATTCTAAATCTACTGTGATTTACAACACTAACACCACAAAAAGAATTTTATGATTCGATGACTATTTTATAGAAGTATAACCCAGATGTTATCTTTCATAGAGATTCTCTCTATTCACATCTCCCTGAAACATTTCATTTGGCCAAGAGACCCCGTCGACTTCGAATAGAAACATGCTGTGTGTGTATATAGACGGATGTGTGTGCACATATAGCTATATATATATATACAAACATATATGCACTCACACAGTGTAACAAACACAGACGTACACAGACACCGACAATCTCCAGGCAGAGTTCTTCTCTTTGTTTTCCTCTTGTCCCCACAGTTCCAAGAATTTTCAGCAGCAAATATATTTCTTTCTGTGTGATAAACATAATATCAAGACAGCAAGCCACCAGTGCTTGCAAAGCTAAAAAGGATTAAATGTTTCAGTGCAAATGTAAAATGATGGTACAGCTGTCAAGGTGCAGTTACAAAGAAGGAAACAAATATGATTAAGTACTGTTATAATATTCTCTAGGATCTGGATTAGTTTGGAGCACTTTGCACTGGCACTTCAAAAGGAAATCTGCACACATTTGTCTCTGTACAATATACTGGTCTTCATTAAACATTCTTAACAGTGAACATGGCCAGAAAATTACCCATTGTAAATTGGCCAAAAAAAAAAAAATAAAA
>JAOXJM010000023.1:1104670-1116198 GCA_026413425.1 Tringa solitaria
ATATTAATTTTCCCATTACAGCTGCACTAAGCTTTAGAATAATAATAAGATGAAGAATGAGAATGAAGACCTTTGCACAATACTTTTTATAAAATGTTCCTTTTGGGAAATGTGCACTTGAATGCAGATTCCTCCTGCCTCCTGAAGCTCTTCAGTGGCAGCTCACATCAGGAGAAGGGAGATGGGCAGCTGGGGAGCGGTGCGCCCTGGCGCACTGATTGTTGCTTGGGCAGTTAAAAAGTAGTATCAAATACTTTTTCTGGATTATCTTCTTCCAATTCCTCTTCACTTTGCAGAGGTTTATGATTTGTTTTTCCACTGTCAGATGCCAGGGAAGAGGGGGCGGAACTGTGGTCTCCATCTTCGCTGATTTTCCCTTTCATGGCTTCCTGTACAAACTCCAGAATTTCCAAAGGCAGTCTTTTGAATTTGTCTTGATACTCCTGATCAAGTTCCACCTGCAACTACAACAAAAGAGACAAGCTGTCTTCAGATGTATCTAATGTGACCAGTGCTACAGTATGGGGAACGCACCACACCAGGCAGGGGGGAGGAGGAGCGAGAATTAATAATGCATTTTTGCATGATTCAAGAATGTATTCCTTTCTTTTCCATATTAGCACCACACATCAAACACGCCTATTGATTTCCATGCAGTCATTGCAAAGCTGAAGGAATGTGCGGCCATTTGTGCTTAAGGCTGGTTTTGGGTACCATCCTTGGGTACCCAAATCCTTAAAATATATGTGGATTTAACTATATTGGTGTCCATACTCCCAGTGGCTTTCACAAGACCTGACTCAGTGCAGTATGGATCACAGACAAGCCTTTGAAAAAGCAAGGCCTTAATTAAGCAAGTCACACGTTAATCACACGACAAACATTGATCTGAGAACAATATAATAACTTTTGCCAGATTTCTTGGGTTGGAGAAACTATTAGGAAAAAGTCAGTTGACGAAGGGAGTCAAAGAGGGAGGGAAAAAAAGTTAAATTACATTTCTTAGGGCTAGATCATGGAAAGTTACATTATCTGATTAATGCAGTATGTGTCTTGGACATTACTGGGGAAAAAGTGTCATATCATCAACAGGATGCAAAAGGCATGCAGAAAGAAATCTGGCTATCGGTCTTCAGGAAGCTGTGGGCCCTTTCCCAGTATTTATTTGTACAGCCTTTGTTTTTAGTGCCCATATTAGGATCTGCACGAACCATTATTTAAAAAACATTAATGTGTATGAAGGTTTCAACTGAAGACAAAGCCAATTTTTTCATCATGACCAGTATGAGCACAGCAAAAAGCAAAAGGGGCAAGTTCCAAAGCCAAACCCGCTCCGTCTGTCCATCCATCCAACCATCATTCCATCCATTCACCCACCTTCTTAAAAAGAGGGAGTCAGTCAAGTTCTGCTAACTGTAGCTGCAGCAGTTTCTGTGTCACAACAGTTTCTTTGGCATTGTATTTTGAGCTATATTTTTTCCAGAATGCAGAAAGGTTCTATGAATTCTGATCCTTCAGCTCTATGCTCTAGTCTATCCTGTCTAGCTTAAAGTCTCCTTCACCCCATTGTGACGGCTCTCAACAGGTAGTAAAAATTTTCCCTCAAACATTAGGACCTATACTACTCTTAACATCCTTGGTCGGTCCACAGTATGTGACTTTACCACTAACCCTCCCTCTGAGCCCTTCCAATCCCATTCCCCATGCTTCTGTCCTGGTTTTCATCCTGCATCTCTGATTTTATTTTTGTGAGGCCTCTTCTGCTTTCTCCTGATGTGTGAATCAACGTCCTTAGCTCACCTGGTCTAGTTCTACATTCCTTAATTAGACAAATTTTGCAGCTTTTCTTCCTCAGGATCTACGATCTAGCTTTTTCCTTTTGGTTCTCCTGCTAAAGCTCCTTTCCTGCCTTGTTTCTGGCAATTTTCCTGCTGCTCCAGCCTCAGTTTCCCAACTCGGTGTGTCACTGCTGACAAACACGGAGTCTGAGGCCCAGAGGGTTGGAGTTAAATACACCCTGCCTCTTAAATACATATTTGTATCAACTATTAGACAATCACTACCATAGCACCCTTTTTTCATGCAGTACCCTTCTTTTTTTCCTGAACTCCCTTTGTTTTCTGGCTTTATACCTAGATACAAATTTTTGAGGGGATCCTCCTTTTGTCTCCAATTTGATAACACTTCCCAGAGTAGACGTATGATGAGAAAGAAAGATGGCAGGAAAGACCCATGGACGATGCTGATCATCCCTCACTGCCCAGCCCACCGCTGGAGCCCTGCAGCCCCAGGACTCTTTGCCTGCTGCCACGAGAGCTTCTCAGCCACCGAGAGGCTACATCTGCACTGGTCTCTGCTTCAGTGTAACGGCTGCACGGCACTCACCTAGGTCATACTGCAAATCCAAAGATTATGTTCTAGGCAAAAGGGCTACCATTATTGTGCAGGGACAGGCAGCTCTGCATACAATATTTTTTAAAAGTCTAGGAGTCGTGGGAAAGGCTCCAGAGCACTCAAAGCTTTATAAAAGGGCATGAATTTCTTTATACAGGAGTGTCTGAGCCAGAGAGGGCCTTGCTGCATTTCCTTGCCTCACTGTCGCACATGGAGTTACTGAATTTGTAAATTTTGGGCACCTCAGGTATAGAAGGAGGTATGTAAAATCAAAAGTCAGAGAAAGTCTCCTGGATCTCAGCTACCTTCAGAACCTTGATTTGCTTAATTAGGTTTAAGAGCAATAGAAATATTTTACATCCCTTAGAAAGTGAACATTATCTGAACCCAGTGCAACCATAAGCATGTTGTTAGATAGCAGTTGTGTCTAATATTCAGCTCCTAAAGCTCCTCCAGTGGATAATCCCACCTAAGTCAAGTGTTTAATAGAAATGACATGAATCTGGAGCTACCTCTCTCTCTCCAGGGACAGTCTATACAGATATCTAATCATGAGAAGGTTGAAGTTAGTTGAGAAGGAGCAGACAGTAGACAAGGAGGGTTGATTAAAACTGCAACAGTGTGTAAAAATTAGCTTGCTTTTTGATTTCAGAGGCACTGCCAATCCTTCCCCTTGCTCGGCTTCAGATGAGCACCTCAGAGCCCATTCCCTGGCCCTCAAGCTACGACATTAAGACTCCAGCTGCGAGGAAGAGCACAAGGGGTGAGGCTGGGCGCAATATAGCCATCCCACTGCCAGACCTGGCCCCCCACTGAAGTCTTCCTCAGCGAGCCTGGTGCTTGCAAACCCACAGTAGTCTCCCAGTGCATTGGCCATGTTTCTCCTTAAACCACCAGCCCCGGGCACAACAGTGGCAAAGAACTGTGGAGCAGGGTTAGAGAAACAAGTTGCCTTGTAGTTGCCTTGCCTTAAAAGTAGCTGGCTCAAAAAAACTAGCTAGTGGTTTTTTGGTTTTTTTTTTCAAAAAATCTTAGTATCCTCTATTAGACAATGATAACCATATTCTGTGGCTTTACAGGGACATTACAGCTCATTCACTAATGGAAAGCTCCCCTCCCATTAATAGCAGTAGTCATGTCTGTCTTTTATTTGGCTTGCTGATGGCATGACAAAGTGCCATATCAGAGTGTGTGTGTGTGTAAGTAAAAATGTCCCTGCACAACCAGCACCCCACCAGTCTCCAGCACTGTGTGGCCTTACCTTTCAGTTTGCTGTCCCCTTGGGGTGCTTCCCACTACAAGTCCACCTACCCTGATTTCTCTGCTCTCTAGCTACTAAACAAGGTGACCTACACTTGCTTTTAGGTTTTTGAAGCCAGACAAGGAAGGGAAAATGAGAATGATCTGCCAGGCAGATCATTATCTGGACCACTGTTCCCATTAACACATAACAACCTTCTTCCTTCTGTTATCTTACTATCTGCCCTCTTATAGATCCTCTGTCCTTTCTTTAACTCCCAACAAAAATGACTTATTAATGTCACCTCCATGCAGCTTTAGTACCCCACAAGGGGTTGGAAACATTATTTCTTGTTCAGGTAAATCACACTCCCATGTATTTTACTTACAGGCAATGAGTTAATACTTTAGAACTTGGAGCCATCATTAACATGCTTGCCATGGGGTCCTTGGGAACAGGAGACGAATGTGTTAGTCACTCTTGACAGCTGTGGTCAGAAGCTCTAGCTCTTGATTGTATGCTTCCTTTTATTTTTTGCACAACAGTGCTAGTTAAAAAACATCAGCTGATACATCAGCTTTACAAAACAGGCAAGTACCACTATTATATCTCCAAATGACAGAAGAAGAGAAATTAAGCTTAGGTAGGGATTGAAGCTCAGCAGGTGCCATCCTCAGCTGCCTCTGGTTTGAAAGGGCTCTCCTCCACTCCAGTTATATGATCGCTCGTCAGATTAGACATACGCTAGCACAGGCTTGGAACAGGCTGTGGAGCACTGGGCCACCAAGCTGTCCAGCTCAAAATAACAGTAGATATGGTGGGGCTTCGTTTGTGACTGTCCTGCCTCTGTTCGCTGTACCCGACATGGGTTTCCACAGGGAAGCTGTGCCTGAGGCGCCCCTTTGACTTCAGCCAGCCGTTAGGCAGCGTGGGTGACCGAGGGGCTTGGGCTCGCGCACCCTCCTGCCCTGGACCGACACCACCGTATCCTTTGAATCTCGACTACAATCAGCACAGCCCCAACCTTTGCGGTGGAAAATGAGCGGGGCTTTACATGACTAAGCCTGTGCGTAGCGAGCAGGGCTCCCGGCAGCCAGCCAGCTGCCCAGCTGATCGGCTCACATTCCCTCTCAATTCAAAGGGCTCTTCAGCATCCTTGGCTACAACCACTTTCCAAAAAGGGTCATCGCTCAGAGAAAAGGCCTCAGCAACCCTTCCTTGGAATGTGGGAGGGGAAAACGAATATGGTCATTCAGCTTAAAGCAAAGAAATGGACTCAGAAAAGGAAACGGATGGTATTATTAAAACTATTTATAGCATTTATACCTAGCTGTTATTATTAAAACTACCAAAATAACATAGCATAGCATAGTATTAAAATAGTGACCAGAGCATTAAAAAAAGTAACTGATCAATAAAGAATTACACAAGCAGAAATTGTGGTTTCAGACTATCCTGATCAAGCCCCTGTAGACTTTTGCATACTTGCAATGTGATCTAATGAACTTCTGTTTCTACCAAGAACAAAAATAAAACAATCACATGAAAAATGCAATGTGCTGCCAACACAAGTTATTATGAAGTTCACATAGAGTGTTTAGGTTAAAAAAAAAATTAAAAATAAAATGAATATGTTGAACCCCTTAATCCTTAATTATTCCACATTTATGGTGTTTCATATTATCTTGTCCCTGATTTTAAGCTTCAAATACTGAACTCCTCTCCCTTCTTGCTACCTGAAATACATCTCCTCCCTCTTTCCTGCTGCAGAATCTTTTATTTTTTGCCATTTCAGGATTAAGATAACTGTGGATAAGCAACCAAGCTGGGCTAATAAGATATAAGAATCTAATAATGAGCTACCAGAAGTTTCAGATGTAGAGCAAAGTTAAGAAGAGTTTTGCAGTAGCTCAAGCCATTGGAAGCAGGTATCTGCACAAACATAAATGGCAACCACGTCGAGGACCTCAGGTATCAGGAGCAAAGACTTTCCTGTATACATTAAAAACAATGAGCGGACTAAAATGTGATCCTGTCCCACACACAGCAAGTTTGGGAATGCCTCTATGGGCTGGTGCTGTTGCCAGCCTCTTGTGAAAGTCTACTGCCTCCCTGGCTTGAAGACAGGAGGTGGATACGCAGCTGGCCGATACATAGCACTGCTTCCATCTGACCTCCTCCCCCTCACTTTGGCATCCCAAGGGAAATTGGGGGGGAAACCATATCCAACCCGTCTCCCTTCCTGCCACAGCAATGCCTTTGAAGCTGTTAATGCGGACACTGCTGCTCCTTCCCATCGTACCTTAAACACGGCATTTCAGAAGTTAGTCATGAAAGTGTTTTTCAAACAATTTTCCCCTCTCTTCCTTTTCCATATAACTTGAGATAGTGCACAGTGGTGTGACCATTGCATCCTGGTCAGCATCATTCTCCTGATGTAAGATCCCATGCCAAAAGCAATTCTCTGATGCAAAACCAGCCCACTTCCACACGGACGGGGATTCATTCCAGCTCACATCTTTTTTTAAAATGTATTTTCAACTCAAAAATAACGTAAGGGTCACTACTTAAAAAGCATCTAAAGAATTACACTTCAAGCAAAAATGTTTTGATAAAGTTATGTATGGAATACAACTGGTTACAAATTTTAGTGGAAAAAACCTGACCAAAATGTAATTTGTTGAATGAAAAACATTCATTACAGCCATATTTTTTTCATTAAGTTCTTTCACTGCAAAAATTTGATATGACTCAAACTTTTTTAAGTCTCAGATTTTTGATTCCACTTGCAATTTTTCTGTAAGGCCAGTTTTTTTGAGTTTCATGGGGTTTTTTATGCCTTCTTTCAAATCGATTTCATTTTCCATTATTCATAAATACATTGTTTTCCTGATCACACTCAGTTTTGCTCTGAATGATGCAGTGAATATGAATGAAAAATACTCTAAAAGTCCTGGCTCAACAATCCAGGTAAAAGTGCACTCAGGGGACTAAACAGTTTGGTACCTCCAACAATGGCTGACATTTCCAACAGCCAATTCTTTATTCTCAAGTTTTTTAAAACATTTTAACAATATTTGAGATTTGAATCCAAATGGGAAAAATCTGTAAGTTGCATTATTTCCCCTTGAGGCAGAGGGCAGCAAAATATCAAAATAGTGACTTTTTTTTGGTATTTGGTTATTGTATTTACTCACCAGTGGTAGTGAGTTACTAATTTGTATCCATAATTACCATGGCACTACCCACATGCAGTATATTATTGAATTCCCTATAGACAGTACCTGTTCTTTTTGTTTTACTGATGAGAAAATCAACTGCATTCATTGCTTCTGTGCAATTTCACCAGAATGTATTTCGACAAGAGGCAGTAACTGGTCACCACACGATTCGTAACAAAAGGGGGACTGCAACCTCTACAGGATATTTCTGTTTAGCAAAGCTTGCATTTTCCTTTTCCCATTTTATTGGAAGTGTTTATTTTCTTTACACCAGTGACGCTGATCTCACTGGGCAGTGAAAGCTTATTGCAACAGAAATACTCGTCTGTGATTGTGGCCCCTTTCTCACTCCTCCCCTGTTTCTCTAAATCTGCTAAAGGTCCAAATAGTGATTTTTCTTCCTGCAAATGTTTGACCCGTGTGCCTAATGATCATTTTGAATTTGGGGGCTTTTAAGACTGCATCAGACAACAAATATGTATAATGTCAGCGACCTCAATTTAGCTTCCAAAATAGCACATAGAGGACTCCCATATTAAGGGTACAGAGAGCAAGCAAGCTGCTGTTCTGCTGCTTTTCATTTTCAGAGCTTACTTAATTAGAAAGTCATTCTGGAGGGATACAGCATTAAAAGACATATGAGTAGCAAGAATTGTTAAAAGCAGATGGAGGCTCAATAAAAGGGAGAGTGAAATTGAGGAACAGAGCTCAGGGATCAAGTGATTTATAGGCAGCAATTTTTGTTTAATTGGAAACAGAAGGAGTTTCTTATTAAAGACCGTGTTATTCTTTCCACTAAGCAGTTTTCTGCTGGGAAGGCAAAGGAGTAACCACTGCTTAGTTGTCATTGCACCTCATGGCCACGGTCCCTCTGCAGCACTCAGCCTGCTGGGGCGGGCTGCAGAAGACGGTGACTTGAGGAGAGGGTGATGGGTTTGAGGACAACCTGGTATTCCTCTTTCCAAAAGCTCTGCTATGTGGAAGAATGGTCCAAAGAAAGCCTGGGAAAGGAGTTAACATCTCTACGTGTGCAGAGAGCACCTATATGCTCTCTTTTTCTCCCAGTGACTGCAAGCAAGTGCAAAAAGGAACATGCCACCATGTAAACATTTGGGCTTAACATAGCTACTCCTAGACGATATAGCTAAGTGGGAAATTAAACTGTTCAGGTACATAAGATACTGGACTGTGGAATCATTAAAGGAAATCTAAGGACACTCAGTATCAGATACGTCGCAGGGAACAGCACTGAACTAGGTAAATGACAGCCAGTGTGGGAGATGCCTTTACACTGACTGGAAAGCTCCCATTAACGGTTCCTGTCCTCAGACGAGGACATCTCAGTCTCAGTGCATGCCTGTCACTACATTTTCAAATAATGGTTACTTTTCAGACCATGACACACACGAGAGACACCAAATCCAGGACTTTCTCTCCCCCATCCCACACCCTTTGTCTCCCAGATGAAGCTCCCCTAGTCCTTCACACAAGGTCTAAAACACCAAGCTGATATTCTGACCCTGCAAGGTCTCCATGCTATTCCTCAAACCAGGGGTGCTTGTGCAGGAGTTGTATTTTTGACTGATCTACTAGTGACACCCCTGCCTTCCTATGTCAACAGGTTGCACAGTCCACATGCTCTCCTTCAGAAATTGCCCCAACATGGGCTTGAAAACATCACTGTAACACATGAAGCACGTCACAAGCCAAGCAGTCTAGAAACTGTGTACTAAGTTATATCCCCTTATTCATATACTCCCCCTTTGACTTCCCCTGTTATCTTCCACGTTTCAGCTTCACATCTCTTCCTGTTAAAGCAAAGGTGATTTGCTGTGCCTCCCTAATGTACAACAAGTCCCCATGTCAACGAGTCCTTTAATATCTGCTGTCTCAAGGCATCAGACTGTAACCTTAGGGCCTTCATCAATCTGTGTCTCCACCTTTATTAACTGCAACCTCAATTAAACCAATGGGACTGTGAAGAAACCTGGGACCTGGGCTCCTAGTTTTTAACACTCTCATAAAGAAACTCGTATCTTTTTTCTGCATAATAAACCAACATCTATTCCAAGAGCTAATTAGCAAATAAATATTGAAGTGATGAGATGCCCATCGATGTTGTCCAGGTTATACATATATTATATATACATATGCCTGTACTGTACCTCTGCTGAAAACTTTTAAGTCAGAGAAGCTCCTTACAGCAAAAGCCTAAACTGTTGATCTTTTCCTACTGGCAGCTGTATTATTAGTAGTAATTTCATATCTCTTGCATTTTCTTTAAAGAGAGAGCTTTGTACTGAATTCTACGGGCGGATTTTCTTCACAATAACTTTTGTTTCCCATTTCTTCATCAGTACAGCAGTTTATTCTCATGCAAAGCCCTGTTCTGTGCCTTGTAAGCTGTATACTTGGAATCACTCTTCTTTCTGAAGACTATTTTGTGTAATTGTTTCCTTTTGTGGATAAAATGCTTTCTTAAGCTGTCAACTGTTTTTCTGATGATTCTATAAATACGTGACCTATGCATCTCATGATGCATATGAATAAAGATAATTTGAGCTGGTATGAATGGGAAAAAAATCGCCTTTCCATGAGCATGTATAACATTTTAAGACTACATTCTGCTCTTTTTCATTATCACTGGAGAAAGTTAGCTTCACTGTAAGCAAAAGAGAATCTGCTCAGTTTCAATGCAGTAAATCCAGAGAAACTCCACTGAAGCCTCATCTATCATCAGATACTGGCCTTAGTTTATTGGGGTGGATCCAGGATAAATAACTCCAGTGACATAGCTCAAATAGAGCTTCTTAACTGGTCCTTTTACAAAGCGCTGTCCATATTTTGGATACAGTTTTGAAGACAGTCTTCAAAACAACCAACTAAAAAAATCAGTGCACCTTCTAATGAGTGATTTTTTTCACTTCCACGATGCCTCCAAGGCACCCTGTAAACAGGCAGCTGCCTGTCCAACAGCACAGGCCTTGGAAGAGTAGCGGTATTGTAACTCTCAGCTCAAGAGGTCAAAACAGTCCCTTGGAAACTCCTTTTAAGTGACATCTTGAGGTTATAATAGCAACAATATATTCCAGAAATACTTCAAATCCCGGGTGGACCAGAGAACGCGGGACTGTTAGAGCTGCGCAGCACCACAGCAGCTGAGCAGAATGTCTCCAGGGGGCCCTGGAATCCACGGGGCCACTTTATGTGTTTTGCCTAAAAGTGGTGCTGTCCTGCAGAGCAAGAGATTCTGGCTATTACTGAAAGAGGGCACAGACAAGAAATAAAAGCTTCAGGGGCTTAAGGCCTCCTGTGTAAGGGCCCAGGAGCTGATGAAGTACAGATCTGAAAAAAATGTGGTAAAACTCCCACCACAGCTTTTGGATCCTTGCCTAAAAGGAACCCTGAATACAGTTTAACAAAGTGTTTTTCAGTCTCTCACATCCATCTTGCTAATAGATAATTATAGTGTCACCTGTGTCTGACTCTTGGCAGGACATCTCTAACAGGTCCCATCAGTATTGCAGAAAATTCCCTCCAAGCAAAGAGATTTCTTCTCAAATATGACAATGAAAAGGAAATAAATAATCTATTTCTCTGTCTGTCTCTAGTGGCATCACTCAATGGAAAAGGAACAGAGTCATCCTGTGATTAAGTCTGGCACCTTCTTTCACTGTGATAACCCACTCTGCCCTTCCTGCTCAGCCCAGACTCTCAAGCCTGTTTTGAGTAATAAGAGCTCCTAACATACACTGAAGTCAGTGTATCTTGAGAGGGCATGTTTCTTAAGGTACATGCTCGCTATTAATTTCCACGTCATTGATAATTGTCAGGGAATTGAATGGAGGTTTAGAAGAAAGCCGTCAGTAGTTCAAAAAATAATGACAGTGATAAAGCCTTATGCTGCACTTTGAAGTTTATCTTGCACTGACTATACAGCTTCACATCAGAAAGCCTCTGCAGGATGGAGTCTCACTGAAAAGTCTGCTTGGAAAATTAGTGAGCAGTCAGTACTTCTTTTAATATCCTGTTAAAAATGAATGTTTTTAGACTAGAAAGCAAGCACTCTCTGAATCAAGATCAAAGCTTTAGAAGTTTCTCTGAATATCTTTTCAAGTAGTTGCAGTTCTGAATCCTTTCTAACAATGAAGGCTATTCCAAAATATTTCCTAAGTCATTAACAAAATTAATCTGGCTTCCTCTTTACTGTTAGGAGAGATGTGCCAATTTAGTGACCGACCCATTATTTTCTAACATAATAAGCTAATGAAAAAAATCTATTCAGAACCTGGCAGAGCTACTGTCCCTCATTTTCTGACTTCCAGAAATGATGTTTCAGTATTTTGGCCATTGTACTTCGAAGTGCCAGGAGAGTTTTGAGACTGAGTTTAACAATGACAAAAATTTGGGACTCAATTCAAATTTATATATTGATGTATATGTTAATTATTATATAATGAACATCAAATGGAGATGTATAATTGCTACTAAGGACACGGACTCTGATACTCTTTATGGCTGCTCTGTGTTTATATATTACTACTATCTTCACATCTCTCTACTTCCACCTTTATTTCATCCATGTATCTAACCCTTCTTGTTGTTTTGTGTTGTATTACACAACACACTTTTGGTTTTTTGACTTAAGGAGCAAAATTAGTGTGTAATTTTAA
>JAOXJM010000023.1:1122542-1200580 GCA_026413425.1 Tringa solitaria
TGCCTCTCTACAGCCTCCTTTCAGGTACTTGTACAGAGCTATAAGGTCACCCCTCCTTCACCCCAGTTTGGAGCTCCCTGCATACTCAGTGCTAATCAATCTTGTTTTCCAGTTTTCCTGCACAGAATGGTAACTCCACCATGCATAGCTTCCCATAATACCATTCTCTTTACAAGGTCTACGAGGCCAAATCCTGAGAGCAGGACAAAGGAAAGGAAGGAATAACTCCAGTGGTGTCACACGTGGGTACATGATGCCACAGGAGGTTCTTCTCTGAGGTCTGATTTCCTTCTAACTGTTCAGTAGCAATTGGATTTTCCCAGGTCCCCACTATTCTCCCAAGAAATCTTAATTTGAGTCAGGCAAGTGACAGAGGGTTGGCCTCATATTGTTTAAAATGTAAGTGATGTATGATGAGAACAGAGTTAAAACAAGTACTTCTGGTTTTTCAAATTTCACAGAGTTTCAAGGCAGCTCAGCTCTATTCCTATCCTCATGCTTTTCAGAAAAGGAAGGCAGAACACCCCTCAGGAAGGTAAATCAATATTCTCATGACACTTAAACACAAACAACAAAGAAATCCCAGTTCCCTAGTGAGCAATTGCCAATTTAATTTTGCCATCTTCAGTAAGTCACTCTTTTGAATACTGTCAAGGTGCCAATATATTCATTATGGGCTCCACTTTCTTTTCTCACAACTACTTTGCTCAGGAAACATACATTTTTAGTTGCCTTGCCTGTGTCCAAGAAGAAAACAAAACCCCACCTAGCAATTTTAATCTCTAACTTTACCACAATGAGAGAACTAAACAATATTTAGAACTGTGATATTTTTAACAAGTGTTTGAAAAAATGATCACTTATTTTGCAACAATAAAAACATTAGAGTAAACCATAAGCATGTAATGATATGTATAGATACATGAAGAATACGCTGGTGTCCATGTGGGCAGAGACAAGTGATTCACAGCAAAAACGCCTGACAGATTATAGTAACACTTTATAAGTGAGTCAAACTTACTTTGCCTTTGCCTTTCAGTAAAGTACAGAAGACAGCCTGTATCGTGCAAGGCACAGATCAAACATACAGTGTTGGCTTCTCCCTTCTTGACAGTACATGTCCACAGAAGTATACATGATAAGCATTTAAAAAACAAACACAAAGCCCAACCCTAGACAGGCTGATAAAACAACCCAGGGGAAAAGCAGAAGGAACCACCACACTGATGCTGGCCAGGGAGCAGAACAGCGCTCACAGCCCACGTGCACCTTCACCCCTCCTGAAGGTGCATCGCTGCTGACACTGGTACCAGCACCACACAGGCTGGAAGAGGAGCAGTCCCCAAAACTGAGCCTTGGTTATCATTAGGAAGGACTTTAAATTACAGAACAACTGTTAAGACCTTGTGAGGGATGGTGAAAAGCCACAGAAGGATGTTCCGTAGCGAGGAGGAGCTGCAGCTCTCTTGAGAAGACTCCTTTTATGTCTGCACATGTGCGTCAGTTTAGCCTGGGGACACTGAAAAGCAAACACTGCCTGCCTGGCAATTAAGCAAAATCCTTTGCATCCAGGTAACTGCAGCAGAAAGGCAGATTTTGTTACCAAATACAGTCCTTCCTGAGAAGCCACAGCTATTCTCACCTCACAGACAAGCAAAGCATATCAAAGCACTCCAGAAGAAAGCAGCAGAAGGTGAAGAATAAAATAAAAATACAAAGCAAGCAGGATTCAGATTCAGTGACAAAGGTGTGTGGCTTATTGCTACCCCTTTGCCAGTGAAAGCTCAAGACCTCCTGGCATGACTGTATTTACAGGAGGTTTCAGGAAGTTTGCTTATACATAATCATGTCTCCTGACAGCAGAGATACCCCTGAAATAATATTTCACTCTATCAGCATGTTCTAATCATCAGCCCTTCCATAGAGCAATGAAAAAAACTCTTTTCATCTTCTTACATCTTTCTTCCAGGCTTTGCCTGCCTTTCCCCAGTTGTCTTCTATTCCCATCCTCCTCCCTGAAAAACTCACTCTCAGACGTTTAAATCTTCCCCTTTAGGCTGCGCTAATCCTGTTTTACTGATTCCCATTCATAAATTCTTTCTCTTTGTCCCCCAATTTTTCCTCGTGCTCTGATGCCCTGGTTAATCCTCTCTTTATCCCATACTCTGGTGTCCCAGATGACAAATCCCTCACTTATCTGCTTGGTAAGCTCAATCTTCAGAGGTACCCAGAATTCCTCCTTTCAACACCTTTTCCCATCCCGTACCTCCACATTCAGATGCTTTCAATTCCTACCCCCACATCCTCCCCCGGCATCAACCTTCTTCAGCTCTTCAGAGAGACATTTCTTTTCTGATCTGAGAATACTGCAGCTACTGTAAGCAGAGAACAGAGGATATTCTGATGACCCAAAGGGCTGTGGAAAGAAAACTTTTATAGTCATGCTGTTACTCACAGCTCCTGACAGCTGCACTGAGGTGGGGCAAAAGCAGCAATCAACAAAACAGGCAGGGAGACAATGGGGTGGGGTATGATTTGAAGAAGCCGCAAATTGCTTTCCCAGTATAAAAAGGATGTAATGGCCAGTGGCAGCATATGTTATGCAGCTAGCAGATAATAATCAGGGCTGTAAATGCTCAAAGATTTCAGAAGAACCACCAGGCAGTAAATTGTGGACACTCCTGACTTAGTTTTAACATGTAAAATGAAAACAACATTAGCATTACTAGATAAAAAGGGGAACGTTTCACTCACTTTCACTATAGTCTCATACTCCATTTCTACTTCTGTTTTTCCTCTACTTCTTGTTCTTCTATGCTCTTTAAAACAAAACCAAGGATCATTTCAATTTGATGTGATTAACGATTACTCTAAGCTGAAATGACATAATTCTGTGCATTACAGTAAAATAACATCTCTCTAAGCTGAAATGACATAATTCTGTGCATTACAGTAAAATAACATCTCTTTAATCTATGCACTTAATGAAAAACAAAAGATTACCTCATGCTTCTGTGTGCTGGCTCATTAATATTTGACTAGGTACATGTTAGTCAGAGAAACCAGTCTATTTATCACAACCTGTCACTTGATACTAAAAGAGGACAATGTTTCAACTGTGTTAGGTGGGACATCAGGGTTTAGTTGAAGTTGCAGTTTATGCACATTGCAAGAAGTGTCACTTTTTTCTGGAAGGGGGAAAGAAGGATGTCTCTGAAGGCAGAAATGAGCATCAGCCACACCACCTGAAGTATGTGCTTGAAGAAATGCCTCCGGCCGTTGCAGCAGGAAGGCTTTAGACTGCAGTCATGCCTAATCCCATGAACTCAGTGCAGTTTGGATGGAAAACCTTCGAGGACATCCCCAAGTGCTTACAAGAGTGATGCTGCTCCCTCACCAGGCAGCCTGTTCCCTTTGAGTCAGTCTTGCATGAGTGCCTGAGCAGGACGAGGTACAGGACATGCTGCTGCTGGAGATGTTACTCCTGTTCACTTCATCCTGAGCTGGTGTTTATCTCTGTAGTGGAAACTTCTGATTGATAGTTCAAAAGAGTTGACAGGATTTCAGATTGTCCCATTAACCTAGCAGACCCAGATGTGCTGCTCAGAGCTGACTCAGTGGGGTAGCTGTGGTCCATCACACACCACTCTGAGCACCTGAACTCAAACTCTCTCTCTTGAAGAGGTCTAAGGTCTGGATCAGAGAGGTCCTGAAGGTAATCCAGCAACAACCAAGAAGACCCAAGGTTTTTAGTTTGTGCAGTTACTAGAAGATGGCTATAAAATTACAGCCAGGTACTGAAAAAAACAAAAGGGTGACTTTTTGGTTCTTGCTAAGTGCGGTCTTAAAACATGTTGCCATGCCATTTTCAAGTGGCTGCAGTATGTTTCATTCTCTGTTGTATTAAATTATTATAGTAACTGTCTTATTTTACACTAAAATAAGTGTTAGTTCAGTATTGAGTGATATATTGCTTCGTCTGGATAGTAATTGCACGAGTATATTGCCGAACTTGGTTCTGTTCGTAGAAGTTAAACCACAGCTCTTTTATGATACAATTGGTGCTACTAAAATCTTGACACTTCCCACCATCATGTACTTTACACTCCACCACGTATTCAAGGCAGTATTGTATTTACATTGTCCAGGAGCCAGAGCTGTAATGGCATCCAATGTAATATGGTGACACTGGGTGAGAGACAGCCCTGGAATAATTGCATGCAAGTTCATTGAGGTAAACTGTATTTTGTCTTAGCTGTCAGGTATGTTACAAATGAAACTGAAAATGGAAACCTATAAAAAGAAATAGAAACAAACAATATCACAAAATAAAGGGTCTTTTTTGTTTAATATTTAAAGATTACATAGCTTAATAACTGAATAGTACTTCTGAAATTTTTCACAAAACATTTCTTCTCAAAGCATTTTTTTAAACTAAGTATAATTATTGAGTCACTTCCTTGATAATGGGTGAAGAAGCAGAACAATATGTTTGAGCACTGTGTCCTTATTTTACTTTCATGCAGATTCGTAAGTGTCTTATAATTGAGTCACAATGGCAGGCAAAAGAAATATAATTAGCTATGGATGTGGCTGGACTTGATTGAAATTCTGTGTAAGGGAACTCATGCCACCTTCGCATTGCAACAAATGAATGAAACTATTTTATTTATTTTCTCCTTGAACTCTTTCTCACCTCGGAAGCAGGGGGCTATAAAACTACTGCATTAACACCGACACAAATGGTGTTGTAAGATACATGTTGGGTATAAGATGGTCAGGAAATGTGTGCCAGTGATTGTGGTAGCTTGCACCATTTTGACATGCAAAATGAATCTAAAATATTAGCTGAGGAAGCAGAAGGTGACAGTTTGTAGCAGAAAAAATGTAGTGGCAAGAAGGTGGAATGTAAAGTGAAAAAAGAAAGCTACTTTGTTTTGCACAGTTCCTTATCACTTCTCCTGATGCACTTCATTTTTCTGTCCGTTTGATCTATTATACTTCACTTGTTTTGTGCTCCTACTGACAGACAAATCAGATAAAGTGTCTTACTTAAAATTGGCAATTTTTACAGAATTACATATATGTTTGCAGCAAACATTTTGTTACTGTGGATGTTGGCCTAGTTATTTCAATGGGGCTTGTAACTACTGAAGGCAGGTTAAGATCTGATTAGAAATTCCCTTAAAAGCAGTCTTGGAAAACACTACTAAGCCTCATCTTCCTAAATTCCTTAGTTTGTGTAACAGTATTACTTTTCCTTACTTTTGGCATTGTTTTTAGCCAGCTTCCCTGTAAAAGGACACGTCTTGGTTTGTGAAAACGTGTGTCTACTTTGCATGCAGGTACATACTGGCCAGTGCCCACACGCCAGGGTTTGGGTGTGCAAAGCAGACGCACATTTACAAATGTGCAGATTTTACCTACCTGGAGGAGGAATATCAGGCTCAAAAATAACTAAACATTTCAAAAAAGCAACATTCAAAAATTATAACAAAACCCCTCTACTGTATCAAACTGAGGATTTTCCCTTTGATTATTTATCAAAACACAGTCCACTGAAAGGAACAGAGATATCTGGATAGCATGAATTCCATTGTAACAGGAGATTTGAAGTTTACAAGATACAACTACTTAGCTGTAAGTAGGGTACACACCATTCAAAACCTGTATTGTTTATAGAGCTTTTAACAATACAGCCTCTGCACCTGCACCATTAGGATATGCCCGATCCCCATGACGCTAGGTAGTAATAGATATTATATATTATGCACACATATTTACCACAGGGGTGCTCACTACTTTTGGAGCTCCAGGCGTTGAATTGCAGCATAAGAAAGGCAAAGTCAGAGAGAAACACAGGGATTAAAACAAACACTGAATTTCAAGCTCTTTTTCCTATTCTGATGGTCAGGACTGTAGTTGTCATAATTACCTGGTCTTTAAAATCCCCAAGTAACTTCTAGATTTTAGTGTGAGAAGTATCTTGCTGTATGTACAGACATTACATTAAGCAGCTTTTTGCGAAATCTCTAATGCATAGATAATATAACAGAAAATACGTATACTTTCCCAAATCATAACTAAGCAGCCAAGTATGTATTGCTTTTATTAGTGCTCAGGCAACATTTTAGAGAAGACACACATAGGAACTAGACTGTAGAAGAACACTAATGACAGGGGGAAGCATTAAAACACTCTCTGCTATTCAAAGTCAATGTCTACAGAATGCTGGTTTCCCAGCAGTTTTCTGGAGACACCAGTCATCAAAAAGTCCAGAAATCAATCCAGTGCAAGTTTAAGCTTTTAAAATATTGAAGTTGAATATATTCTGGTTATCGAATTATTGTGAAAGTGTCCTCACTCATGTGAAGGGCCACAAAAAAGGCTGCATTTTATATTTCTGGTTTCTAAGTTGTCGTGAAAAGCTGTGTTGAAGTCTCATTTATTTTGACATTACTACAAAGAACTACTGCCGCAATTAGTCTGGATTTATATTCTTGCTAGCACATAAAAATGTGGCACAGAATCTTGTCACTCACTACAATAAATTGTGCCGACCTAACACCTCGAATCAAATGTTGTTAATATGACTTATTCTTTACAATTACCTTTTATGAACCTTTAAAAATACAATGAAGGGAAATGTATTGTGTCAGGGGAAATACTGATCCACAAGAGCTGCCTCAGAGCACATCATTTAGTTCTCTTAATAATTCACACCTCTCCCAGTTATTTAGCAACTTACTTGTGTTGCCGTTGGCTCTGCCTTTGGCATACACTTACACTGTGTAGTAAGAACACAACAGCACAAAATCACCATATTAAAGAAAGAAGAAAAGATTCTGAAAAGCAGTATGAGGAGAAATAGAAAAGCTTTAAGCAATGGTGCAACTCAAGTGACTTAAGATTTTTAGAAATGAAATATTCATGCCTAGGCTTCTTCTCCTCTTTCTGTACTATACTGCTCTCCATCAAAGGTCCGACAGGCTAAAGCATAACTCTTCACCAGTGGCAATTGCAGGGACGTATTTCTGCTGAAAAGCTGACCAGCTGACTAAGCAGCAAGAAGTGTTTGCTGGCCACTAGATTAGGGGGGAAAAATTAAACGGTCTGGAAAACAGTATGCACCATTCATTATTTAATCAACGGACCAAGCAAAAGTGTCTTGGTCTTTATGGAAGAAGTTCTGGCCTACATTACTAAGCAATGACTCCTTTTCAAAATTTGTTTCCAGCTGTGTTGCGTGTCATAGAGTTCATCTTCAAACTAACGTGCCAGATGTGTTTTACATAAATGTGTTCTTTATATAGGTATCTACAAACAGAAGATTGAATTGCAAAGTCAAGCAAAAAAGGAAAAGAAATGAGAGAGGGTATGCTTTCCCGTGGGTGTAATATAGAGCAAGGTTGCACAAACAGACACTTAGGACAAAATCTAGCTCATGGCAACACAGAAACAATACAAATAACATTTAAGGGAGCAACTTGTAGTCATATTTTGAAAGTTGTGAAATCTTACTATATTCTCATCTTCCTTGGATCAGAAAAGATCCTCTACATCCCTATCACAACGACAACACACATATAGGTTTGCTTATTAATTGATCTAAGACTGACTGTGAAGTAGATAGACAAAGGAAGAAACGCAGGAAGAAGAGAATGGTCCTGGCTTTGATCTCAAGTTAAACAGTAAAATCAATTCAGATGAATTCTACTGCATGCCACTGAAAACCACTGATTTAACAACAATGTGAGTGAAACCCATCACTATGCCATTTCATGCTTAAGTTACACATACACAATCCAACTGCAGCAAGAACAGTCGTGATATGCGCTCCAATTTCTCATCCTGGGCAAGGAAAGTACCTTTTCATTCTTGCTCCATATTGATTACTTTTGTTATAACCTTTTAAAATCAACTGCTATTATACAACAGCTCCACAAATGCCAAAAGATTATGTCAGAATGTATATTTTTCAGCTCAAACACACACCCGCCCCAAACCAAACCTCAACAAAAGCAGAATATCACTGAAGTTCTGTAGGTACAAAACTTTATATAAATCACCTTTACCATATGTAGAATAACAAGCTTACAAGCTAGACAAAGATCAAGCAAATAAATTTATTTCTCAGAAAATTACTTCCATTAATATAATGAATGACCATTAGACACAAAAAGTTCAGTTTGGGACTCTTTTATCAAGAGTTTGTGTTCCTCTGGTCAAGCATGAATAATTAATGCACTGCAGTAATGAGGCATTAATATTCTGTGAATGTCTCAGTGGGTGACTTAAATTGANNNAAGTCTCAAAGACTTACTCATTTAGGACCTGGGCTTTCTCCACTAATGACAGTCTGAATTTTGCTATTGACATCAGTCAGAGTCTATAAAAAGTTCACTCCCCACTCCATGGATGCATTTGGCAAATTGCCTTAGTCTGAGAGGTAGTCAGGCAACCCCTGTGAATCAACTACTCATCACAAAGAAGTTAAAATTACTTTAAAAATGGAAAGAATGCTAAGGGAGTCAGCATTGCTATAGGTAATACAGGACAGCATGTTGGCAAGGGGTTATTTTAGGGTTCATCAGCAGTTATGAAAAAATACATTCTAATCTGGTGAAGTTAAAGGAAATGAAAGAATCAAAGAGATGTAGATTACCATTGGGAGTGGGCTAAACAAAGGAAGGAAATCTAGAAGTATATTGTAATTTTACTAGGCAGAATAATTTTTTTTTTTTTACTATTATTCAGTAAGAACTAAAATAATTGAAGTCAAAGAGTTCTTTCACTGGCCATGGTGACATGGCCACCAAGAGATTTAGGGACCACTAACTTCTTTCTTACAGGATAACAAGGCCTTTTTAGCTGTCCTGTACTGGCCCCATTACTGGATTCTTGTCTGAGTACCAAGGCTCCTATAAAGAAAACAACCAGTGTTCACGAAACCTGTTACATCATAGGAGACTACAAAGCTGTCAAAGACTTTATGCAAGAATCTGCATTACCAAGGACACTTTTCCTCTTGTAAAGACTTAGTCTGTCTAGATCACACATTCAAATATTCCTTTGATACAGTAGCTCAATATGTTAAGCAATGCTGAATTCTCGCTCATCCTTTAAAACCTCAAGTGTTACAAAGATGTATATATGTATATGTGTAAGAAGGACCTCTGTTGTCTGAGGTGAACCATAAAACTAAAAGAAATCAGCTTAACTCCATCTTAAAAATTCTTTCTGTCCGCACAATATGTAATTTTAAAATAAGGTATATAGTACCCCAAACTGGAACTACTTGTCTGATGCTTAGTTAAGCATCAGCTAACCTAGTTAAGTTATTTCTGTAAGAACACAGCCTGCAGCAGTATTCTGCGATGGTTCAGTCTTCCCTCTGTCTTTACAGTAAACAGGTCAAAGAGAGTAAAGCCCAAAAGCTTTTTGTAGTGAAACATAGTCATTGCCCCAATTTAGCAAACGTACCGCATTATTTGATTGTTTTAAAGTGTAAAGTGTTAATACATGGATTTTGTAAGTAAATTATCTTTAGGGGATGTAAAGGACCGAGTCCTCTGATCTTGGTAATGAGACATAAATTGCTTTTCTGTAAATAATACTCAAATTTGGAAGACTGCAAATTAAAGAAAATTCTTCTCCTATCCCAAAATGTCATTCTAAATCACACCAGTACATATCCAAAGTGATAGCAATAACATCTCTGAAATGATTATGAGCCAATGCCAGTGAAATTGAGATAAGCATCAGGCAAATGGATGTCTCATTGATTTAATGCCTCATACAAATGAAATGGTTTAGTCGTCTTATCTGACAAACTGATTTCCTTTGCAACTTTCTGTAAGTCATTTCACTGTAAGGTCTCAACTCTCCCATCTGCAAAATTGTATGAAATATAAGTTATTAGTTCAAATTGTAATACTATTAGAATCTGAAAGCAATAGCACAGTCTTGTCTTACAGAGGTAGCATGATAGCTTAGGCAATTTTAGGTCCTTCTCTGTGTTAAATATAGCAGATTGCACAGATTTCCCTGTAGTAAAAGGAGATTTATTTCCTAAGAATGTTCAAAATCCAAATCCTTTTCCTAATGAATTATCACATTAAAGGATTTTTTAACCAAACACCATATAAAGATGACAACATCTCCCACAATTTCATTAAACATTAAATGATTGTGAAACAAACAAACAAAAATGTTATTCGTGACAAATTGTTATTCTTATATTGTTTATATTGTTATATAAAACAAATTATTTGTTATTTGAACTATTACAAAATAGTTCAATTTATTTTGTAAGATGTAATACATATGCCAATTAGTTCTTCCAATGACTATACGGGGTAAGTCCCTTCTGTCCCTATGCTCTGTACTCTATGTTAAACTCATTAGTTTGTGTCCAAGAACAGATTTTCAGCTTCATTCTTTTCTGAGACCAAAGTTGGCCTGAGACAGATAATGTAGCTACTGCTGATAAACTCAAGATGCCTTAATATTAATTTGCTCTACGGAAAATCTTGCTTATTTTGAACTAATTTAGTACAGCAGTACCTGTTTAAGATCAATTCACAGCATACTATTTCCTATTTATTGCTAATTAAAATAATGGATTTCCTGTTCCAAATAGCATATAACCATGAAAAATTAGCTACAAACCCAGTGTGTTATTGACTCAGCTGGCAGATTACATCTAGACTTACCACCTAATTCTGAGGTTCATAAAAACAACTACTCTAAGCAGTGACAAAATGACCAAAGTGAGATCAGGTGATGAGGGAAAAAGAGGAGACACGCACTGAGATTTGTCTTCTCAACATTATGAAGTGGAGAATGGCTTAACTATGGTTTTTATCTCCAGCCTGAGGAACCAGGAGCACTGTAGGCTGGAACTCTTTCTTGGCACATTAACTATGGGGACCACCCAGCCTTTCTGTCTCAATTCCAGCCCTTTCCGGCCTTGAGGAGAATAATACTCTAGTTGTGTGCCAAGGGGATATCTGTAGGTGGCATCTGGGTTTGACCTTATCCACCCACACTTTTGTTGTCAGGTTTATACAAAAATATTTTCAACTGATTGTGTTGGGTAGATACAGGCCAATTCTTTCACTTCTGGAACACATTTAAGTCAGGAAGGTACACAAGCATGGGAATAGCTAGGAAAAATGGATCTACTGGAGCAGTACTGAATTAAGGAAGATTCCACCCAATGCTTTCAGTACATTGCTCCTGAGCATTCATGTTGCTGAGATTTGAGCCTCTATCTGAACTGCAGAGTTACCAGGAAAGCAGAACCCACTGAGCTCCACCACGATATCAAACTTCCTGATGATAAGGAGAAGGGCAGTACAATCCCTGTTCTTTTTTCACTAAACCTCATAAACTGAAAGAAGATGCAATTATAGGAAGAGCGTGCATTACTTTTGCTTACTAGTGAATCAACTTTTTCTTCTTCTCCAAAAATCTTTGTCTCATACCCATTGCAAAAGGATAAAATCTGCTTAGGCTCATCTCAGGGCAATCTAATCAATCACAGCAGCCTGAACTGCGTTTCTACCAAGAAGTGTGAGTTTAGGATGCTATGCCAAAAGTGACATGCAAAGGTAAATGCCTTTAGGAAACAACAGAACAGGCACGTCTTCAGCGCTTTGGCAAATCAGGTGCCAACAAATGTTTCTTTATTTGCACCAAGCCGAGCAAAGCCTTGGTGAGACAGAGATACATCTCTTTTAAAGCCTCCTCTAAAGGTTTTATTTTATGTGCCCAGATAAGCTAGTTGTCCGAGCATTGTATGTGCAGATAATTTTAGAATTTATGTTATGAAGGATAACATTAACAAACGTCAGTCTGGAAGATTCCTAATTCTCAAAAGCTATAGTGGTGTTTACCTTAGAGCAATACCCTTCAGAAGCTATTATAAGAAGATCCAGACCGAAACTGTACCAAGTACGGTCCAGCAGGTAAAGTTCTCAAACCAGAAATAAGCAGAAGAACTCTTTATTCATCAGGGCAAACGGATTGTCATGACTGATGCTAGGCTACTACTATGTTTTAGTATGCTGCATTTAGTCTTACAAGACTTAAAAGGCAAACAAAAACAAATTCAAAGCTTTATAATACCAGCCTGAAAATCGACAACTTCAGAAGAAACTGGATTTTAAAAGTGTCCATTACTTTTAGCGTTTTCTTTGTCACCCCAAAAACACTTATTCAAATAGCTATCCCATTAATTTCTTAGGTGTTGATTTTTTTAGTACAGTGCCTGGAGATATTAATAAAAAATATAATAGGTGTATAACTAATGTAATAATTATACTGAATGTATATTCACTATGTTCAATAAGAAAGAAGTACCTCAAGTCGTCTTTCATAATACAAGTGTTTACTTCTTGCTGAGATATTTATACACTTCATCTGTTTGAAAACTGTGTTCAGGAAGTAATTGGTGCAGGGACCATCCTTTTGTGAGAGGCCCATGCAGAACCAAGTGTTTTAGGTCTCTGTTTCTGCACTGAGCTATTCATGAACACAAAGAGATGGAGTCCTACTATATTTGCAAAATATAAGGAGGCTAAAGTAAGCTTGTCATATTTCAAACTTACTCAAGCTCCACATTTTTTTCAGAAGGAGGGATTCAATTCAAATTTATGGATAAATTACATTGGTGTAGCTAAAGCAGACAGTATCATTAAAAATCCTCCTTTTTCTCTCCTGAAGATTATGCCATTCTTGCAGGCATGGCTGAGCAAATTCTCTATCTGCTCGCTAGTTGCTGTAGCTGAAATTAATTAAGTGCATTAATGTAATCTGCTGCCAACTGGAATTTACATTAACAGGCAGGACCACAAATAGGGAAGAAAGTTGGGGGTTACATATCCCACTCAGCTGACTGCAGGGAAGGGCAGGGCAGAAAGCTAAGGCACGTACTGGATGCAGCTGTCTCAACATACAGTTCTCAGAGCGATCAAAGAGTAAGAACCTATACATTGCCTGTGAAGTCTGATCAAACAGAAACGTTTTTGGTTCCCTTCAACCTCATTTATTGCAGTAGTTCAACATGCCTGCATGCCAATAAACCCAGCAGTGCTGATGTTCTTATGAAAGGGAATTGTGAAGTGAGAGTGGGCAATTACCTCCCCCCTGGGGCACACCTGAGCTCAGCCGGGAGAAGGGCTGTGACTCTGAAGCTGCTTAAATGACAACTCTCCTAGGGCTCTGAGGAGATACCTCACCTGGGGTCACTTTTATGGTTGCTGAATGGCACTAACCACTGATGAAATTCAGAAGTAACAGGAATTGATAGGAATGCAAGAAATATTTGCAATAGCATGTATTTTATGTGCATTTTTATTTAAAATAATGCAATCAAATTAATAACAACAAAATGAATATAAATATCAATGCATGTGTTGATATTTAGATGATGAAATGTACTTTTGTTGTTCAGGGGACTAAATGGTTTCTGCTCTTTGAAAGCTTGAAACAGTCCTTCATTTATCTTTATCTTGTTTTCTGAAATAACTTATTTATTTACAGTAGGTCAGGAGAGAATAACTAATTTCTAAGGACATTTTCCAATTAACTTTCTTAATTAAAAGAAGAAGTTAGACTCAATTGATTTGTAAATAGTATTATTTAAAACCACAAAATACTTAAGATTCTGGGAAACAGTACTATCAGAAACAATCTGAGCTGTCAATCTCTAGGTGTTACAGCTGTTGTCAGGCATTCTGAATGTCTGCCCATTTTGCCTGATTTGTTTGACAATTTGTTTGCTCCAGAAGTCTCTAACATTATTAAGGAATTGTTCCCTTTGGTTTCTGTTAGAGAGTGCTATAAGCAAGCACTTACATGAAAATATGCCCTTAAAACTATTGGCTTTAATGAGTTTTAGGTTCTGCTCTGAATATGAATCTGTAACAGGAGCTTCTGCGGAAATCCAACCTCATGAATTTGTGCCAGAATCCAGTCATACCCCAGGAAATGTCTGCTGCTGCACTGACTCAAACGTCTGCCAGTCAGACTGAGATCTTTACAAATCAATGTAAAAATTCACCGTTTCAGGAGGGACCATGATTTCATCTTGGGTCCAATGACATCCTTAATGAAGTTAGTATAAGTCTTTCAAGTTATAATTTTGAAATTAAACCAGGCTCATGAATAGGAACCCAGATATCACACTGCTATGACTGACTTGGTGATCGATTAGAAACAGACCCATCCAACTGAATAGTTAACACGTACTGGAAAAAAATTTAAATCCAATAAAATGAAACAAGATGATTGCAAACCACTTAGAATCACTAAAATTACTTATTTCCCTAGCACATTTATAGCAAGTGAATAACCACACTCTTTGTGGATGCAAAGATATTTCACATCTAAAAATAACTTATGCTGTACACTGATCGCAAATCTAGGTATTCCCAAGGCAGCCTGTAGTAATTTATAATACCTATGCAAAATGAAAGAGAAAATAAGCTTAATGCAAAATCAGGCGTTATACTTTCTACATATCCATCGTGGACATATGCTATGAGTTACTGCAGACTTTGAGACACACTAATTTAGGTGAACGTACAGTTTCAGTAGTAAACCAGATTTTTTTCCCACATGTTGAAAAAGTGATCTTCAGTGGACAATAATAACTTTACATTATGAGAATGTGTCAATATTCGCTATTTCTCCTTTCATAATACCAGTTGGCTTTCAGCAAGACAAATTCGTACCCTCATACACATGCAGGTGAGTCAACTAAAAGTAACACAACTTCTTACACCCTCACCTAAATGTTGGCCTGAGATTTTCTTTATTGTGGGCTAATCCTGCTCAAATCCTGACTGTTTTACGACAGCTTCACACAACTTTGATGCAGCAGTTTTCTTTGCTTTAGTACTAGAGAAGCAGAAAAAAATGTGGTTTGATACATTTACTGTGCAAGAATAGCAGTTTCTATGTCCCCATAGAATGTTTTCAGAAATAATAATAATTAATAATAATAATAGCAGCAGCTGTAAACTTCAATAGGGCCTAGCCATCACTAGAAAAAACAAATAACTCTGATTTTGAAGAAATAACTCTGAATTTTGAAGATAATTAGTTCACAGTATGTGAACACACATTTTAAATTAGCGTGTTTGTGTGCAGACAACAGCATTGTATTCTCATTTTGTAGTGGAGTTTATAACCGCATGAGTCATAACTCAGGGAAGGCAGGCTGAGGAAACCTGATGGCTTCCACACTTCACAGTATTTCCTTTGTTTAAGAAGAAAAATGCTTCTTCTGTTCAGGACAACGTAAGACTGAACTTCTTTGCTGTAGGTTTGGCATATGTTAAATCCGTTTTGTAGATAGCACAGAACCTGGAAATCCATAAATCTGCCTTTCTCCATTTTTGTTTTCCATACAAAGGAAACTCTGACTTCATTCTTAATACAGTCAACTAGGAAAACTTGAGTAGACCACAAAACTCCTTTGTGGGGTTAGTGGTTTCAAAACAGGACTGGAAACCATCAGAACTGGATTCTAATTGTCATGCAGACATGTCGTTCTGAAAGATGCTTACGCCAAAGATTTCAAACTCTGAAACCTAAAGTAAGGCAGCAACAAGCAAAATTAACTACGCACTCCAGCAAAGCCTTTAATGCAAGAAAAAAGCTGCACTGTTTTGAGTTGGAAACAACACAGGGAAGTTATACTATACATTGTTTTCCTTTCAGAATTTTCTATTCATTTTAGATTTCAGACCCACAGATTTCAAACTCATGGCCAAATTTGTCTTGATATTGTCATTTCAACTAAACTATAAGTATTTTCTATTTTCTGGGTTAAGCTTCAGAGACTTGTAAAAACTGAATGCTTCAAAAGCTGTTTCCTGAAAAACACACCCTTGGATAATATCTGGTACCTCTCTTCTTAGCAGCAATTGCCCATAATGAACCATTTTTGCTTTTATTTGGTGTCTTCTATCTCATTTATACCTACCCTAAATTTCAATGAGTTCTCAGTCATTCACTGAAATGTAAGTATACATGTAGCAGTTAAAGTAATCCTTGATTTGAAACTAAATATAGCTACCACTGACAAACATCAGACTACCAAACTGGTAGCTGTGGTTGTAAGATTTCCTGGAATCAAGAAACCTTCCTTTTGGATTTTCCCTTCAGGTATTCTTGCGATGGCAGGTAACCCTCCTGTAGTCTCTGCTCAGTGGACCCATCCTGTTACCAAGGTCACCTTTGCAGAGTTATATTTGCATCCAGCTGACGTTGATTCATGTTGCCAGATGGCTAAGGACAAAGCACAATCGCTCAACGCAACGTGTGACCTACATACACGCCTAACAATCTGCTGTTTAATACTTTGGAAATGCATGGAGACTTTGATTAAAATTTTAATTTTGTTTCATGGTTAGCCCACATGTGGCATGTACATTTTGCATACCAGATACATCTGTTCCAACAGGGCAATAGCATGATGCCTCCGACTTCTTTCTAAAACAGGGCATATGAATGCGTAAGTGTCATTTCCTTATTTCCTAAAGGCACTCTCAAAAGTAATTACAAGTTATTGGTTTACATATGGACAACTAATGAAGAGCCAAACACTCTCATGCTGGCACCCACATAAACAAATAATGACGACAGTAATATGTCAGCTCTAGAAAAGAAGAATGAAGACATGATACACACAAAATTCATGTAGAGTTTTTAATCAAATATATGGAAAGTCATGGGGAAACTCTCTGTCTGTGCTCAAAGTCTCATATATTTACAGGATAAGAGAACATAATTTCTCCTTAACCACAATGTGAAGATATGCAGAATGCTAGAAATGACATTTGGTCATTGTAGGCCAGACTCCCCAAATTGCTCGGGGCTTTAGGAACATAGTAATTAACAGACTGAATCAGACCCAAGGCTGACTAAGACCCACACTCTGCCTCTACCCTCGGCTGGTCCCAGATGCTCTACAAATGTATAAGAGCTCTAGAGCAGACGTAGGTAAAATGGTTCCCACCTTCAAGGAGGCCTTCCTGGTCCTGATCTCTAGTAGTTAAAGACTGATTTGAGTCCTTGGATTTCAAGTTCTAGTTAAGTTTTAGTTCCTTTCAAAGCACTGGTCAACAAGAATTTCAACTCTTAAAATATTTCATTTCTGAAGTGGCCTCCAATCCCATTTTCAATCTACTTAGCTTTGACAGATTTTCAAGGGCTTGGCACCTATAAATGACATTGAACTGCTCAAAGTCATGAGCATCCAGCAGTTCCTCTTACGAAAGTTCACACCCAGACCCTCAGGAGGATTTAGTGTGGTGAATGAAGCTAAGCACATATAACTCAATAACTCTTCCAAATGAAAACAGAATGCTTTTTAAAGTATAAATCCTCCAGACTATGAAAAAGCAGAAACCAAAAGACCTGCAGAAAAGCAAGTCTAATGTTATATTATAAATCGAGGAAAAGGTGATAGATGCTAGCCGGAAGTGGTCCCATTACATATTATTTATTCAAGGGAAAATGAGAAGGAAAAGCCAAACAGAGGGAGAAGCAGATGTATCACCATAATGCAGATGGTGCAAATGAGGTAATTATAGATACCAGAGTAAACGATTGTTAGGACATTGACTAAAACAAAACTTTATAGGTGAACCAAATATTTATTATTATTGAATAAAGATGTGAAGAGTTACACTCAGGAGATGTAATTCCATTATTTGAAATTTTTAAGTTCTCCTGGTGAGTACTCTCCAAAAGTAGACACTAAATCAGGCTGAAGTGTGCTAAATGCAGAAGACACCACTCCCTGACAAGTATTTCTCCAGCTCACAGGTCTTGTGAGCCTAATTTTGTCAAGCACCACAAGTTTTTCCCCCCAAACCTCTGCAAGGTTATCTCAGCAGCAGAATCACAGGAGGGTGCATATAGGAAGAATTTGACACTGCTGTGCGCCTGGTGTTTGCCACGTAGCCAGACACGATGTTATTTTTACCAAGAAGTTCCTTGGTCCTCAAAGATTTGAAAGATGCCTAGAAAGGATGTTCCAGTTGTAGATGAGATACAAGAGAAATATTTAACAAAGCAAAACAAAAAAGATGCTCATGAGTTTGTAACTATTATTTCCTCTATATTTATGCTTTATAAAAAAGATTTACCCAGGAAAGTGCTGTGTCTTAAAGTTCTGTTACTTTGCCATAAATTAAGTTTTGAGAGAGAAAATAATGCACGCATACAGAATCCAAAAGAAGCAGCAAAAATTTTAGTATTTATTTTCCTCAATAATTGAGGAAAGCACAACAGTTCTGGAAAAAAATACCAAGCACCCCTTTTTAAAACAAAAAATCAAAAAAATCCTTCCTTCCTTCCTTTTAAACCAAAGGAAGCCCAAACCCAAATTTTAAGCCAAATCTTCATGTGTAAATTGGAACTTTTACTATCCATAGAATGATAACTATTTAAAAAATATTCATTAATTATTCACAGGAAGTATAATGCAATTATGATGATAACCACAATACTAAACACAAGTATCTTTGTCCTGAGCAGTGCATCAGCCTCAGACTGGTAAAAAGTAATCCTCATGGCACAGGTCTAGATCCTGTCACTATGTCCATCTGGCGGACCCGATTCAACAGCTTCTGTTCTGCATAAACCATTTTATACAGAATGTCTTCAATTATAGGCACGAAATGCATAGCAGAAAGCCTGTTTAAGTCAGGACCCCATCACAAATTTAAGGTTGCATACTGCCCTCAACCCACAGCAAAGCTCCCACAGCTTTGCAGAGTCAGAGGTCTGCCCAAAGAACCAGGAGATGACCTGACCCTCATGTAACAACAGTGCTGTTTACAGGCACATATTATTATTTTTCAAGTTGCTGGACACTAAATATGATAATATAGCGTGGATAAAACTTTGCTGCATCTGATTAAAACTTCCAACGTCCTGTGTCCATTAGGGCTGTGCTTTGCAATAATAAAGACATCCTAGCCCTGACAGCACACACTAAGTGCATGGAAATGGGTCTCTCTCTGGGCCGCTTAGCAGAGAGCATCCTCCTCCTTTGCTAGGGCTGATGATTTTTTTGAGTTAAAAGTCTGTGGAGTAGGGAAAGTGTCTGTTTAATTTGCTGTTGTGTGGGAAAGAGTCAAAGGTGTCTGTGACACTAAGCTGTGCTTGGAAATTGTTTGCTTTTGGTACAGCCTGCAGTTTTTAAGCAAGATGCCACAAAACCCAAACAAAACTGAAGAGAGGCTCCTTAAATGAGAACAAAGCAAACAGAGATGCTTCATTAGAAGTTACTCCCCCTGATTCTGCTTTTGCTGTCAGGTCCACCAATTATTTTTTTTTCCTCTTTGGCTCAACTTAAAAATTTATTATTTTTCATAGAAACCACAAGTTGTTATGGTTGTGTTAACAATACTTTGAAGAAAAAGGGTTTCTTTTGGCAAGTCTGTCTTAAAAAAATAGGTAAATTCAGTAAAACTCATACTTGCTTACTCTTTAGATCCTTTAAACAGTAATTTGCAACTGCTTTGTGTGCACTGTAGCTTAATGGTTACATACAGACTACGCTGACACATTTACAGGAACAACACCAATGTCTGAAACCAGCCAAGTGCAGTAGGACAGCTTTTGAGGGGTTCTGCCACCCATCGACAAGATGCAGCTGTAAGGAACTCACGGACATGTGTAGAGAAGTTGCAGGTGCCCAGTGCCAGGAAAAAGAAAGTCTGCGATGTATGAAGAAATTATGAGTAAAGCTCAAATAGTCCCTCACTCCGATTATCACTAGCGCACAAAGCATCTGCTGGTGTGGTGCCTTGGTTTAGAGAACACAGAGAAGAAAGATAACTCTGTCACGTTTCCCCAGCAGATACACACTCCTTATGTTCTTGCAAATTTTGTATTTAATATTTAAATTTTAATCATGGAGAAAACCAACCAAGTGAGTTAAATAAGAATTTACTGAATTTAAAGGAGTCAAATCATTATTTCAAATGTTTGGATTTTGTCCCACTGATTTGTAGGAAACAATGGCAAAACTAAAGTAGCAGACTTGAATTATTACTGATGATCATTAACACAAAACTATGGGAGACTGTTGGCTGATGCAGACCAAACCTTTTATTCTTACAACCCCACCTGCATTTAGGATTCAAAATTGGAGTTCTGATTGTCTGTTTTTGTTACGTTCGACTACATTTGAGTTAAGAATAAAGATAGCAATGATAATTTGAGGTTACTTGATGGGCATTAGACATTATATTTTAATCACATTCTCAATAGGCACAGAACATGTTAGAAAATATCATTAGTTTTATCACTGAGCTGTGGTTTGAGACAATCACTAAGCAAATCACAAATAGTATGGAACTGGGATGAACGAGGAATAGTAATACAATTGAACAGCTTTGTTTGGGTTAGTGCTCTGCTTTGTTTTTTTGGAAGAGCTAGATGGATCATATTCAGGATAGCTCTTTATTTAAGGAACAGAGCATACACGATAAATTAGAAAGTATAAATATTTAAAGTTTTGTTGAAAGTGTACACAAGCAATCTATTATGGCTGAACTCCTTTTTCTAGGCAATGGCTACAATAGATGTCCTTAAAAGTGATCACTTGATATAATACTGGCCAAAGACCAAAAGAAACTTTGTTTCCATAATGGTGCACAGGAGAATTCTTTATTTTGAAGTGCCACATGGAATGTCTAAATTAAGTCATAGGAGCAAAAAAATTCATGGTATCCAAAACCTTTGCTTGGGCATATACTTCATGGCATCACTCTGTAAATCATACTGAAGCTAAACAGAGCCGTTCACCAATTACTAACTCAAATGATCAACTGCTTCAAAGCTGTCAAGCCCAATGCCAGCTCTTTTCAGAACTGCCCTCTTGACCACAAGTTTAGATGTGCTTTTAGGGTTATAATGAAGAGTAAGCCAAAACTAAAAAAAAAAAAAAAAAAAATTCCATAGTCAAGTACCAGGAATTTCAACAGTTCCGAATTTGGAAATGGCTGAGAGCAGACCAAGAATACAGTCAAAACCACTCTCTGGAAGCATGTGTTTGGAGCGAAGTATAGTTCAGCTAGCCTACATAAAACTCCCAAAACCCAAGGGATAGTAAAGGATGAAGGCAAGTGGGGAAGATCAGCACAGGCTGGAAAGCACAGAGATTTTTTCTCTCTCCAAAGTGGTTACAGATTGAATCCCAGAATTAAAAAACATGGTCTATCATGTATTTTCACCTATGTAAGATTTTTAAGTCATAAGCACTACTTTAAGGTTCCTCTCGTTTTGTTTCTCCGCTGTCTGTGAAGCTGTTGCTGGGGACTGGAGCGGACTCTGACTGTGTCCCTAGAAGTGTGAGTGCCAGGAGGTTTCACCTTAATCACCCAACTTTAAAAAGCTCCCTTCCCCTCTCGTGATGTGACATTTACCATCAGATGTGGTCTGGGGTGACATATCTCTGTGAAACTCTGCTGGGGGGAAGAAGTTAAGCAGTTAACACTCCTCTCTGGAAGGAAAGGGCAATGACCTTGTCGCCCTCCCGCGGGACCTTCGCGGGTCCCATCGCTGTGCAATGTACCAACCCCTCCACCCGGCTCACACCTGCCCAGGGACCACCTCATCCTGCTCAGAAACCCAAACTCTCACTGCTCTCTGAAGACCATGATCAAGTTTCTAGAGAATGTACCATCTTATATTTGTATACCCCGCCTATCTCTGCTTTGCCAGTAAAGCAATGCTGCCTTTTTTCTTCTTCTTCTTTTTTTTTTTATTTCTTTTTTCTGAGTTAAAGCTGCTTAAACCACTTTTGGAAGCTAAGCAGATAGGGAGCAACTGAAATTCAGCTTCTGTTCTTATTGCACTAAAAAGCAAAACAGGGAAGAAAAACTTGGATGTATACCCTAGTTTTAAGTTGCTCAAACAAGCAAAAAGGATGAAATATGACATGTCTTTCTTCTTGACAATAAAATATACTCTTTCTTAAATAGTCACTCTTCAAATTTCCTGGATTCAGAATCTTAGTGATTTTTACAAGGTAACGAGATCTGACTGATTAAAACACTCAGCATTTCCATGCTAAAATACACAACAGAAATGGCTGTCAGTAAAACTCAGATGTGAACAGACAAAACGTAAATCTGTAGCACAAGCCTCTGGCTGTCTGTCAGGATACACACCGATATATTGAAGAGCCTTTTCTTATAAGAAATAATTCTTCCCACAGTAAGTCTTAGAAAAGAAAATAATTTCAGCTGACAGTGTGCAATGTAAAATACACTGTTGTTTCTGTAGTGGTTACTAGAATGTCAAATTTCACTCTTTAACAGGGTTGACTTTAATTTAAGCTCATGATTAAGGCCTGAATTTCTCTTTTAAAATTTTACTTTTTTGTAACAACAGTTCTAAATTAATGAAATGCAAGTGTAAAACATTTAATCTTAACTTTTATCATTTTCTCTTGTTTTTTGTTAAACGTTATATATCAACATAAAATGAGTAATTCAAACAGAATGGTACTAATTTTCATTTGAAAGCATGCAAAGTAAGTCATAAATCTTACTTAAACTTTAAGTTAAGATTCACCAGTATGTTTGGGGTAATTTAAGCTGCTCTGTAATAGCAAAAAATGCTCAGAGCACATTGGCTCTGCTTTGTATTGCCAGGCAACAAAACAGCTGAATAAGCCTCCTAAATTTCATCTACTTCCTGCTTCTCTAAGCATTCCCATTCACAACATCACTGCAAACTGTCCATAGTCTTGTTCTCTCATACATTTCCCACTGTTTTCTTCCTTCAATTCTTGATGTTTTGTTTTCTCTGGAATCCAAAGAGATTCTAATAGAACTAATATTTTTTTTAAAAATATTTTCCTGCCTTCATTTCTTATATAGGATTAAAACCTTAGGCTGCCTGAGCAAAGATGCTTGCTCATTCATTTGCTTCCTGTCCATCCATTTTGAAAGAAAGGAAACTCCCTAAGGACACGCGCTGGGCCTCATTCACATTCCGGGGGTAGGCATAGGGGGCCGTTTAGAAAGAGGACGGGTGGGACCACAGAGCCTTTGTACAAGACTTTAGTGGGGTTCATGGAAAAGTTTGAAAGTATTGCAATCTAGTGCTAGTAAATTCATTTAGAGATAAATAAACAGCTAAGATAAATCACTATTTTGTTTTAACGAGCCATTAAAAAAATCTTATTTAACAGATAATCTAAAAAACAAGAAGTGCTGTTCTAAAAAGATTCGTTTCGCAGACAAAAATTAGGTGCGGTAATTTTGAAGACATCCCATATTCATTTTCACATGTATCAAGGAAGTTTCACACTTGTCAGAGAAGTTAATCTCAATTCATCCTTTCCTTAAGAAATGTAATGCCTGTCTCCTTAATTAGAGAGGTTTGAGTTGGTTCTGCTGACACCATTTAAAACCCACATACTCAATATAATTTTTAATCAAAATATATGTCATAGGTCCTACTGGAATCTCTACGAATTCCACCTTAATCTTCTCATAGAGCAGGCTTATAAAATGGGTCAGGTGAATTGCTTCCTAGCACAACCTGGTTCTCTCAAAGAACTTGAGGAACTTGCATAGGCACATAGGCTTCCTGTAAATATCAAAATTCAGATGAGCTGAGTCTTACCTCTATTTTTGCACCTATTGCCCTTGAAGTACTCTTCAGTTACACTACAACATGGCTGCTTTAGTTATTAAATTTTTTTAGAACTTTAAGACTCATCATTTAATTTAACTCAATTAAAACAGTGCAGGAATGTGGAAATATAAAAGTCTTGAAAACTGAGGAAATGCAAATAGAGCATCCCACTTGGTCAGTTCTTGAATTATTATTCATCTCATTTGCACAAATCCACACAAAAATAGGAAAAGGTGAAAGGGATGAAATATTCCCAGGATAATAGTACTCTTTTGTACTGCTAGATAGCAGCAGCATTAAACTTTAACAAATGATCTGCAGAACGCACTACATTTCCATGTATGTGTAACAACTGACACCCAAAAAACCCACAAGGAAGTGAAATATTACCTTTATGCTAAAACTTAATATGTCTCTAATGATATAATAATAATTATTTTCAAGAAAAGATGCTGAAAAAATTACTGGTACAGAAAACTAAGCTAAGTAAAAATAATTTTCTTTAAAGATGCTGCCTCCTCAAAAAAAAAAAAGAAAAAAAAAGGGAAAAAAAAAAGAAAAAAAAAGGATGGCATGATTTCAGCCACGAAATAAAATTAAATAAAACCTTTTAGAAATGCAGAATGGAATGATTACAGCCCACAGTTGTCTGCTGTTTATGGCACTAGATGAATTTCAAACAATACAAAGGTGAATATTTAACAACTGGCAAGATATATAGGATAACACTACGTAGACATCTGGATATCATTATAGATAACATTTTCAAAAGGGCATAACTCACTAAAGTACTTCAAAGATGGCATTTGTGTTTATAATTTTACCTTTAGCTATTTAGGTCTGTACGCTATGAACAATTCATTAGGAAAATGAAGTGCTATATGTAATTGTCTGACCACATAATGATCTACACGGTGTGCTATCCAATACACTCTAAGTGTATGTGTTAAGAGATAATATTGTCGGTCCAAATAAGCCCAGCTGTCCAACTACTCTAAAAGGAACCAAACCCTTGATTTAACATGTTGGATGTTTTTAATGTTTAGTACCTTAGAACAATAAATATGAAAGTTCAAGAATATCTCATATATTACAAAGACAGGATACTAGCTTGAAAGTTATCGCTCTTAATCAGTAATTTATAGTAAAATAACAAAGACTTTCATGTCCAAAGAAATAAAACACCCAATTCACTAGTCTATGCAAAAACAGAAAAAACAGGAGAAAATGTTACCATTTAACAGCTGTTTATCGAAGTCATCTTATTCTAGCAGCTTTTCATTATTCACGTTACTTATTCCCGTGGGCACCTCATGTGTGTCTCAAGTCTTTATTACTGTTATTTGAGAAATTAGTATTGCCTGTACAGATGTCTCCTGGAGGGCAAGAAGTACCGTCTGTGATAGTCAAGAACATCATGAAAACGATTTAAATTTCTCTGCTGCTAAGTTGTGACAGAAGAGAAAGCAAACCACTTAATAGGGCCTGTCTTTTGCAACAACAGAGAAAGACTATTCAACCGCACATTATATTGAGTTGCCAAGACAGTTTGGCAATGAAAAAAGTACAAATTGGGGAAGAACAAGGAAAAAGTGGAAACTTGGAAAGCCTGACTTCTGGCAGAGAAGAAGAGACACTGTTTCATGTGATGGGCTGAGATCCAGGGAAAGCTGAGGCTGATTCGAGCCCTGTGAAAGAGATGGAGGTATGCAAACAGCCATGGTGAGCTTCACTGCTGCACCGTGACTCTCCAATGCCTCTAACCCAATGTCCTCAGAAAGTGCAAGCCAGGGAGAGAAAATTCTTGAAGAAAATGTATTGGTAATGTCTACAGAGAGGTAAAATACAGACAAAGGGAACCCACCACATTCTGCTCAGTTTGTTCATTTGACAGGTCCCAAAAAGAGTTACTGTCTGTTTAGGCCACAAACTGATCCCAAATATTAACGTGTGACACTTCTATGAATTAATGCCGTAACTGAACATAGCTCTACAGAAATAACCCCCAAATGTCACTCAGAAGTAACTGAATCCTAATTTTTTCCTCGTGGATAACAATAACATGCACACACAAAAAAAAAGAATAAAATAAGCCATTTCATTAGAATTAACCATTCACAGGGAGGTCAAGGATAACAATTTGGTCTCTCTTTCAAAATAGTATCCTGCAGCCAACAGAGGGAAGTGCAACACATGCATGCAGAGAAAGAAAGAGGGGCCACGTTATTAAACGCTGGGTTACAAGTTGGTTCAGAGGTAGTTAAAAGAGGGGTTTGAAATTTTGTTTACATGTCTATGTGTTAGAAATTTTGTTTCTTAGCATATTCATGAGACAGAGGATGCCTCAAAAGCCTATATTTAACTGCATATTAAAACCACCCATAACTAAAATGGTAGCTGCTAAGTGTTTAAAACATTTCAAAAAGCTATTATGTGAAATGAGCATGAAATCTATACTGCATAACTGCTGCCGGATATTGCTTTCTTTCCTCCCGAGCTGTGACGGGAAGCCTGACACGAGCAATACGGTCTATGCTGTGGGAAGGCTCCCCTGATAGCTGGTGTCCCAAGAGCCACACTTGTAGTAACTAATGATCCAGTGCTGCAGCCTGTACATGCACGCTACGAAAATTATGTTAAGTTTTATGTATGAAGGACTCAAGTGTGAGTGACAGGCTAAAACAGGAAGAGCATTAATAGCTGCAAATAGGATTGAGAGGGTCAGCTGAGGAATATTGAGGAATCCTGACGGGAAACTCGTAAGAGTATTAAATTAGGGTAATTCATGGTTCATGTGTCACAGTATATTGTACAGAATATAGAATAGTACAGATGATCCTAACCAAGATACTTCCTCAGGGAAACATAAATCTAATAAGGCAATAGATGAAGTGGGATCAATTAGTGCTGTGAAGGCAGCTTTTCATATAAAACTGAAGGCCAAGTTGTTACTATTCGCATAACATGAATAATACACTTATAATTTTACATGCTGTATTATTAATATTGTATGTTGTCATGGGCTTATGCATAAGACAATAACTTTGCACAGATTCTGAAGGAGAAACAGAAGCCTTGACCTGAAAAGAAGTCACAAAACTTAGTGGAGAACATTGCTTTTCATGGAAGCTGTGCAAAACCATTTACCATCAGGAAAACAATCAGTAAGTCAGCACAGAAAGGACATTCATAAAGTGCCCTCTGCATAGTGAGTAACTCAGCAAGCGAGGCGACAATAAACTCAACAAACCGACACAAGATGTTGGAGAATTTTTTCACAGTATGTTATCAACTCTAAATGCAACAATTGTCTGTATTTTCTTAGCTAGAAAGTAACACAATTTTTTAATGAGTCTGACTGAAATGGGCTTGGGAAGGGGCTAAATAGACGAGCGTTGACGAAAGCAGTCTTAGCAGTCAAGGTGATCATTACGAAGCTTTTGTACTTTGTGAGTAAAGAAGATTAAAAATGTTACCACACAGCTCTTCAGCAAAAGATAAAAGAAAAACGCAGGAGTTCAAATGACTAAAGGGTCTTGATTAGCCTGTAAATGTACTTACACAACTATATGACCAAGCGAGTTATGGTGGATATACAGTAATTACATAATTAGGGCAATAAGAAGTCTAGCACACTTTGTCTGCATGAGCAAAAATTGACTACCAGGATATAGCAGAAAAAACTCAATGCAGAAACAGAAAATGTGTTTCATTACTGTAAGTACCAACATAATAAAGAGTGTCAAACTATAAAACTATCACTGTTAATCTGAACTCTGTTACAAGAAGTTCTCAGTGAAAGAGCACACATCCCACACCAGATGCAGCAGGTAGGGAGGTCAAGGCATCTAGATGATCCCAGGAAGCACAAATGCCAGATTCACATACATGAAAGCAAATGAAAAATACCATTTCCAATTAGGAAAACGGGAAAGGAAAGTGATTGGAAGAAAGAGAACATTTGTTTTCAAGTTATCAAACTAGGCAAACTAGTAAACAGGAGTGAAAAAAACAAGCACATGAGAAACTAGTGTTAGGCAGTAGGGTTTATGTAGCTCTAGAGGTGCAGATTTATTCCATTAAGAAGAGAGAGTCTACGCATTAATTGGGAAGTCATGCACATAATGAATGGATGATGACATTTTGATGCTTCACTTGTCTTCTCCCCTGCCAATCCATCTCTCTTGTTTGCAATCTGCTAATATTCACAATGTGTTAATCTTTGGGGTGAGGAAATAAATATATTTCAGCTCTTTCTGTATGAGATCATTCAGAAACGGGTACTTAGTTAAGCACTGCAAAGACTCTCCTTGGAGCGAACAGACACTGCAGTTTACAGAGAGACTGCTGAAAAGAGAGTTTATCTAGCAGCTAATTCTCTATGAAACCCTCTTTTAATGACTTTCTCCTATATTTACTATCTAATTTGCATTTATATATCCCTTATTATCTAAACACCTCATAATCTCAAATGTGCTTAACCTAACAAATCCCTAGCATAATTCAGGAGCATTAGGGAAGTTTTATATAGATAAGCAAGGATGATGGCAATTTATGTTGTCTAACTTAGGCACTGGAGCTAGAAGGTTAATCTTCTGTTTTCTGTGGAGTGAAAGGAAGGAGAGGGATCCTCTGAATCGCTAATCAGCTGCCACCCTGGACGTGTTCAAGCACAGGCTCCTTCTTAAGCTGTGGAAAGCACGCACTGTTGTTCAGTGCTGTGTGTCTCTTGGGTTGATCAAGCCAGATCACTGTGGCATTACATCTCTAACTCGCATAAACTCATTGCCTGAGGTCCCTTTCCTCATGCCATTTTGCTGCTTTTGCCGCCAAGGAAGGCTCCCACTGGGTGGAGAAAATTCTTTCCCCATTTATTGTCTTACCAGAATATTAAGCAGGCAATTTTACAGGACAGGAAAAAGAATTAAGGGTTGAATCAGCCTGTAATTAACAGAAAGGTGATCATGCCAGTTTTAAAATCATTAATATAATTTTATAATAATGAATTTTACATCCTGCAAGGCTGTGAATAACTAATTTAACAGATGCATCCAAAATATATATATATCAAACTAATCACTACAAACATAGCATATGCATGTTCTTAATATATCTAGTGAGCAAGCATATGCATACATAATCAAATACTTAGTATTATATACACATAAACATATATTCATCAATATAAACAAATGGACTATATCTACTATATCTACTATATCTGTAAAATTTCCTTATAATTTCCTTTTGACTAAAACTCCTACCTGCTGAGAAGGGGTTAGAAAGGTTACAGGTAACAGCCTGACTCATAAGCAATGCTTCATTTATTAATCTTCAGAAGATGCAGGGTGCAGACAATCTGATCTTCCCTGTAGCAGACCAGGAATCGCACTCTCAGATCACAAACCCATGGGCCCCTTTCGGTACCTCGGAGCCGCGGGGCTGGGACGCAGTCTGCTCCAACCAAAGCATCACTCGGGGAGAATCTACACGGATTTAAATTATATGTAGGCTACCGACAGTTATGGCAATGTTTCCTTGTTCCCAGGGCTTTGAAGATGTGAATCTCAGTACAACTGGCTATCAGATGCACTGTAAAACATGATTGTTGTATTCTGCTATAGGGTATCTGCACATTACTATACGCATTTTGTTTCTTCTACAAGATGTATTTGCAGAACTTATTTTGCAAGAACGAAAGCAAATAATATTACCATATCACAGAAATTAGCTTTCCTACTGTTATCACATGTTAATTGAGGTCTGTTTCTGTTGCCAAGCAAGGTTTAATAGGCTTCCTTGATTTATAAATCAAGGGTGTTTGTTTCACTAAAACTGGTATGTAAGTGCTTGTCTGCATTCACCTTAGGAAATGTAGAATATTACTGGAAACTGTCTTGGAAGAACAAAAACAACTGTGTGAATAGCTGATCAGGTCCCAAAGAGGAAAAACATCCCAAGCATATAGGGAAGGATTTTAATATAAAAATGTTTAGATACATTCATGCTGAAAATGTAACCTAATAACTTTTCATTTTGTATTCAATGAAATTAAATCTTTAACCTCAAATTAAATCTTTAACCCTTTCAAACAAAAGCACTGCAATGGAGACAGTATTTGGGCTCTTCACAGGGAAAGGAGGGCAATGCATGCTATGAGCCTTTATCAGTAGTTCTGTGTTCAGAATATTCAGCTTCTGCTCTGCCTAACAAGATACAATCCCCCCTTCTGTGCACTAGGAAAATGGCCCAACCACTCTGACATGGGGTGGTTTGGATTAGGTACGTCAGTATCTCTGGAGCTAGTAATATTCCTCTACAACAGGAATATTTAAGAGGCCAAAGGAGGAGAGTGAGGAAAATGCTACAGGCATGGGTGTAAGTGGATCACTTCCCTCTGCACCATATGACATTATTTTGCAAATTCAACTTCTGGATATATTGGACCCACATTCTGGAGGGGGGGAATACACTATTTACCAAAAAATGTATTTCCACACCACTGGGCAGCACAGCTGAACAGAATGTACCCGTCCTTTAGACTCTTGTTCTGGAAATATGCTTGTAGTTAACTAACAGTTTCCTTTGCCTTTTCTCCAGCATGGGAAATGTCAAACAATGCATGCAGAACTTGACAGAACGGGCTGAACACAACAGAGAATCCAGAACAACTGACAAATTATTGGTAATTTCTTGTTAGTTTGAGATGCACAGTGCACTGAGAGCAGTGCTACCCAGCTCCCCGCTGTCATCAATCCCGTGCTGCTCATGTCCACCTCCACGCTGCATGCTCCAGCAGCCCCTCTCCATATACAAAACCTGCCACTAATCTCCAAGTCAGGGACAGCAATTATCACAAGTGCTAAGCAATCCACATCTAATCCTCCACTAGTCCTTGGCCTTGATCTCCAAAGCAAGACTATAATTGCCCATTTCCTCATCATGCAACTGCAACTATACCAGCGGAACATCATCAGTCAGAACTCAAGCAGTAGCCATAAGGTGCAGCAATGTACGGGTTGCACGCCGTATAAAATTGGAATAATTAAACTGCTTTAAATGTCAGAATAAAGTCCGTTGGGTTTATGGCTCACAGACTTCTGAGCCGAGAAGTCAAGACTGCCACTTGGAGAGATGCAATTCCATTGCATTTTTTACTGTGTTGGACTATATATAAAGTGAAAATTGTAGTAATTGAGAATGAACCAAGAATCTATACTTCATTTCTCAGTAAAGATCCTTCCATCTATATTCCTAATTTCTCCCTGAAGTTTTCACTAGTTCTCAATCTTGAATCTAAACTCTTTAGGCCCACTATCACTTTTTTTTCTGTTTTCTTCTAGTTTTGTTTAAGGTTTTTTTCATTGCTTTCACTTTAAATATTACTCTTCCTATTACACTGATTTTGGGGTGCTTATGAATGATCTTTCATACATCTTTGGGACTTGTATATTACCTTCAGGCTTCTTATTCAAACATGTCTTTTATCTGAAAGAAACGCTATTTCTACAAGTAGGTACTCTTTGCCATTTAATAGCAGAAGGTGATGGCAAAGAGGAAGAGGGAGTATAAGGGAGTGTGAGTATAAGAAGTGAAAGTAAAGAAAGCCTACGTAAAGAGTATTAGAAAGAAACAATATACTGTGAAAAGAATCTCAATGCAAGATGGAGAAGGATGAGCAGGAGAGCGGGTAAAACTGAGAAAGTGGGAAAGTGGAGAAATGGAAGAAAAGTTAAAAAAAAAAAAGACTGAGAAAACACCTCCTAACATTATCAGTAGGGTAAGGTATAACCCTTTTCTCTTTAATGTCTTCATTCATTTCTATAAACCACAGGCCAACCCGGAGAGGTGCAGAATGGATAGAATGAACCAAGACTGAGATTTCCTGTCCCGTATTCAGTAGTTTTGAAAAGGAAAATTTTCTATCAGATGAAAATCAAAAGCCTGATATTTCTTTCCTTTTTTTTAGGGGGAAGAAAAAACCCTCCAAAATTGTGAACTTTCACCATCCTCGTGACATTTTCCTACGAATGGTCTCTGGACACACTACTCACTCGGAAAAGTCAATGTTACAAGACCTTAAAAATTTGCCGTGACCCATCTTTGAGCGAGGCTCTGTATCTAACCATGTCTGGGTTAGGCTTCCCCTTCCTGGACACATCCACTTTCTCCACACAAAGCTTACAAATCTCTAGGACTCCATAAAAGAGATCATTTACAGATACACAGCTATACTATAGTGTATGTGCTTAGTCACACTCCACAATCTCTTGGCAAGAACCTCCTTTCAAACAGCGGCTGAGTAATAGGAAACTTACTGAGTCACTAGTGTCAAACCTATATACGATCATCACCCACAACTACTGTATTATGCAACTACTGCAATTATGTGCAACTACTGTCAGAAAATGCTGATTTGTTAGAAATGAGTCACAGGAGAAATTTAATGAAAAGTAATCTTTCCAGGGAACATCTTTCCCAGCTATTCTGCTACTGACTAAGGAGGGCTGCCAGACCCTTCAAAGCTGCACCCATGTAGCAGGGGAAGCACACGCTGAAACGTGGCTGAGATGCTGGTTTCCCTGTCACCAGGAATGGGAGTGCACTTTCTCTCCCTTCTGAACATACAGGGTTTTCTTCCAAAACCAAACTCAGTACTCTTAAACTGCTGGGAAAGATACTGCATCTGAAAACAACATTTTATTTTCACAGAAACGTTTATTGTTCGTAAAAACAAACAACACCCTCTCCACCCCCAAATTAGAATTTTCTTCATGATTCTAAGTATACTCTTAAATCCATGTATACTTTTGAAACTCTCACACTACTTTCATTATTTCTGTTACCCTTTCTAATTGTATATTTAACATGCAGAAGTGTCTCACTGTAAATAAGATCAACTCAGCACCTGCCTTGTCATGAGAATAATAATTAAAGCAACCTGCATCTTTAATGTGCACTGCAATGTGCACCACTACCTCAAAATGCACTATTAGTTTCGTTAGCGACTTGGCTTTGCAGACTGATTCTGCACAAAGACATAAGCACTGTCTTAACAAATGACTCGAATATACAAACTGTGCATATACTACAATCTTTGCAGTGACTTATTTCTCTGTTCATTAAGGAACATATTTTTTGCCCACTTCATGCATTTTAAAACATCTCCCTAATGAGTTTACATACTAAGCATTAATATTTCTTTTAACATTTTTCCATTAGCTGTGTCAAACTGAATCTCTTGTCATTTGTCATGTTGCACTGAAGGTCTGATAATTAACAAATATGTTGCTGATGTTGCTTAATGATGAATGCAGTTGTATAAGAACACGTGGTTCTGCCTTTGTGGCAGTTCTTTTTTCCATCTGACTCTGATTTAGAGCAATGAACATGTGTATAAGATGCTACAGAAAGCACTATATTTGAAGTGTGTGTGTGCACACTACCTTACATTTCATCTATACTATATATACAAACACAGACTATGCATAATTTAGCTTCTGTTTCACAATGTATTTTCATAGAGTACTACACTAGCTCATGAAAAGGTGGAGAGTCAAGAGCTTGTTGATGCCCTGTTGATCACTTAGATTTAGCATGAAAAATGCTTGCCTTTGAAAAATCACAATTATTTTCCTAGCAGGGACTTCTCTTGTTAGGTTTAATTATTGCATAGTCCAAGCTAAACTTCCTGATGCAAAGCGTTGGCAGTCCCTGGCCTCTTCAACATTTGCACATAATTTTCTGTAGCTTTTTTTCTTCAGAAATAAGAATGTTAACACACCAGTTAGTTTCATGCTCTTTTTTTTTTTCATGGACACTTGCTACCTTACAGCTTGCTGGCCACCTGTGCATGCTTTGGGAAATCTTTGCTTCGGAAAGCAATAAACGCTGACCCAAAGTGAGTGCGGGAGCAGGTCACAGGGGGGCAAGTTACTGAGTGACACCTGGCACTTTGCATTCACCCTAACTCTGCTCAGTTCCACAGCAGAGAATGGGATAGTGCAGATGAAAGTGGTTTGAGAGGTTACAGACAACAGATAAGAGGCATTTTAATGTTACACTGTTCACTCCAGGTCAATATTTTCTTGTCATCTTTATCCACCTGCAGGACACAGAGGAGCATCTTCTGCAGAAACAATGTGCTCTCTCTAGGATGTTGCTACCCTGAATTTGGCTTTGCAGAAAGAAGCTATATATTCATTTTTCATATAATTTTCCCAATTTTTTCTTCAATCTATGGTAAAATACACCGTACTTTTGTCTGCACAGGAAGTTCACAGTTTTGAGAAGGATTAACTATTCACAAATATTAAACTCAGAAGTGAGGTGTACTTTAGTGATTAATGTTACAAAGGGAGGAACAAAATTTTTACTTTTTGATGTTTATTACACAGCTGATCTTTTTAATGGCAATTTATTACTTCCTTTTTCTCCTTTGAATTGAATTGGTTTCTAACTCAAATTAAGCATCTAAAAGAATTTCATTAACAGCGCAGTATTGTAAAATTAGTTACTGTATAAATGCAAGAAATTTTCTTGCTTTTAACATGTGGGTGTGTTTGCACATTGTGATGGTGTTCTGAAACAATGGCCCCAACTGCAAGAAAACATGGTCTGTTCTGTCTTTTTGATGGATCATCATTGCAGCAATCAGTTATGAATTCGGGACACGCATAGTTTTATCTGCCTAGAGGGTAAATAACACATTTATTGCTTATTATTCATACCCAGTTGGGCTAATCTGTCCTCCCATCCAATACCTCCATGATATTACAGAAGTCAACAAAGGTGAGAACGGTATGCAGCTTGCCGATGCCATATGCTGCCCTGTGCTGCTGGGGTGATGCCTCTCCAAAAGCTGAAAAAGGTCTCTCAAACAGGCACGTCTACACCGTCCCAAGACTGGACTGGTTTAGGCACAGCTGTACTTTCTACTGAGGAGAAGAGGGAATCTGGGGGACGCTGCCTCTGAATTTGGGTATATGGAGTTACCTTCCTTTGTCTCCAGTGGGAGTTTCTGGGTGGTAGGGACCTCTCTCAGCATTGGGCTGTACCACACGAAGCTGGAGAACAATGGGGAACAGCTGGGAATGCAGGAGAGTCTGAGCTATGCTTTGAATGTCTTCTTTCTTACATGTATCAGGAAGCCTAAGTAAATAATGAACCATAGTGGGCTGAGACATGAGCCATGTGCTTATCTGAGATTCCTTTGTGCAAATTAGATTAAAAAAAATGAGTGAGGTTTCTTTTTTTTTTTGGGAAGAATTCTCAAATTTGTGCATTTTCTTCCCCCTGCAGATGATACCTGGATTCTGAAATTACTTTTCTTATTTATTAGGATGTTATCCAGGAAAATCTCACTAACTTTCACAAATCAAATCTGTCTGCCATATCATCTCCACTATGGACCACACTCTTGCCTTCACTCATATCAGTTTAAATCACCAGTGACTCTGCTAGCTTCATAATGTTCCTTTTGATTTACACTACTGCAAACTGAAAAAAGCCTGCCCTTTGAAATAATTTATTTTCCTTTTTTTTTGCAGCTCCTGATTAAACCCAAGATTTCCTCTGATTTCTGGTAAAATGATCCATGTGAGAAAAATATCACACTCTATCAATAAACTCCAATCTAAATTTCTCCTATTTTCCCTCATGTCCTGTTCATTAAAATATTTCTTTATGTTTCTAGTCTTCCTAGAAAGGCTTTGTGACATTTTTATTTAAAGGAAGTGACATTGGAATTCACTAAAATAAATTTTAAAAGCATTTTGCATATTCACACTGGAAATGTGATGCAGTTGATTTATAAGTTAGTGTTCCCAAGACATATGTGTATGTGCAAGACCAACACTGGAAGATACTTAATTAACACAATAAATATCACCTCAAATTGTTAGATGTAGCTTTTGTGACCTGATATCCCTTTCTCACACTGTAATATTTATCCTGCTGGAAAAATAAACCATTATTAAAAATGTGGATTTGTGAAGAAAAAATGTAAACAAGCAAGGAAGTAAGGTCTTAATCAAAAATAATCCTTTAAGCATCTTGTTATTCAGACTGAAGTCTTTTGATCTCAGGTCTAGTGATGAGCTAGTCACGTCACTGAACTTAAGGGAGGTTTATTGGTATAAAACTGGCATAGAATCAAGGTCATAAAATGGCAGAGGATAAAGGTCCTGTTCATTTTAACAAGTGAAGTGAGATTATTTACTACTCAGTTTAGAGGCTGAAAGTGCATTTTGCAGTGTTTATTCATTGGGGAAAACGGAAAAAATAGACAACTCTATTTTCCCCCCAAAATACGCTGCAACTGGGGATTGCTTAGCAATTGCACTAATAAAACATTTAAAGAAACATCAGGGCTTAAGCTACTCAAAGCTTATTAGATAATTAGGCTGATTGTCACTTAGGACTTGATGCTGAGAGGTGCTGAGCAAAGTGCCAAGATTCTCAAGTGAATAGTCCATGAAAACTGCATCCTTCAATTTAAATGTAAGCTCTGGTCCAGAAGTGGGAAGATGCCAGATCAAGTCACAGGGAGATTTGGAAAACTCAGAATATATATTTTTTTTCTTTTTAAATATTCCTTTTAAATATTTATTGTTCACTGAGGCTAAGAAAATTCCGTTCATTTGTCCATGCTGTTGCCCATTTAATGAGGCAGAGAAGCATTTTATTATTCCCCTCTGATGACTGTACAAGCACGAAAACACAAAGCTGAACAGTGAAACAAACAGTAAATTATTTCGATCCTCTTAATTCTCTGCTTTTTTGGCAGATAATGCCGTAAGTCATTTTAGCTCAGCAGCCACAGATTCAAGAGAGATTTCTTTTTAAACTTTGGAAATGTTTAAATTGAATGAACTAACAGAACCAATAATTTTTATCTAAACAGGGAGAAAATAAAAGCAGAAGTTTTCAAATATTACAGTGGCTATCAACTCATTTTTTTCACGTGTTTTTGCAATGAGTCTGAATACTACTTTAGGAGGGCAACTTTTCCCCATTCAACCCAAATCTATGCAATGCAAAGTCCCATGAAACTCAGTAAACTAAAATAACCTTTTCCTCCAAACTCCTTCCCTGAAATTCTTGAACCGTTGCCGGTGGCTGAACCGGAATGCATTTGGAAGGGTTTGAATTAAATGCAGCTAGCCCAAAAGACAGTTTGGCTTCCTACTGAGGTGTAAAGGATAAAAAAAGGATTGTGGTGGACAGTGCATTGTTATTGTGAATTATGCAGCGAGCTGAAAGGACACTGGAATAGTCATCAAAGTTCCTAAGAGCTGCTCTTTTCCAGATGAGCTAATAGAGTGGCTCTGAGCTCTGAGGTTAACTGAAATCAAATTTAATAGTGCTGCAAAATACATTTGCTGTATTTGACTTCTTTCTAAAGTTACAGCAATGATTCTGCTGACCCTATTGTCAGTAACAGCTCCATTTAACTCAACATTACCTGAGTGAAGATGACCACAAAGTTCTACCTAAAGCACATATGACAAGCTGTAACCTTCACAAAAATTGATGTATTTTTTTATATTCTAAGAAATCAGAAATCATTGATCAGAAATCTATGAAACCATTCATTGGGTTTTCAAATATCTTCACTTAAATAGCATTCAGAAGGAAGGAGTCATTGTCCAGCACTGTTTCATTATCAGGCTTACATAATAAGTGATTGCTTGTAAAAACAGCTATCCCTGAAAAGAAAGACCTTGGAGGTCCTTGCCAGTGCTACGTAATGGTAAGATGATACTGGAGTTACGTGAGGTTTACTGCTGTATACAATCAGTATTTCATTAATTTGTTTTGTAACCTGAATATGTAACATTTTATGTCCCTATAAATTTTTCAGGTACAGTGCTAATATTAATTATTGATTGGATATAGAAGTGTCGACTTCCATTGAGTACAATTAATAATGCATGTCAAACTGCGAGATAATAAATGTGCGTTCTTTGAAAGTGAGTTAGAATGCATCAGATGCTCTTACTTTCCATTATCAAGAACTGATTTATAATCTTAAAAAGCTGTTTTCATTATACTTTTCAAGGGGAAAAAGGAATTTTAGACCTTAGGGCTGTATTCATTTGTGAGACCACAGAGATGCAACACTTAGAGGAAAGTTTGCACATCTTAAGGTGCCTCTATAGATCTGTTGCACTTTTTCCCACAGATAAAGCCTAGCCCTGGATAGGACCATTTTTCACTTCTCCACAGGAGCTCACACCATCTGGCAGGCCTTGGCTAAGCTGGGGTTGTGAACAATAGAGCAGGTGAGAGCAGAAACATGAACATGGTCTACAAAACTAGGAACCACATGAGTTACATCTTCTTTGGCAGCTGGGGCTATAAGAATATGGTCTACTGAAGCCAAAAGGGTCCCAATAACTCGGCTGCGAGCAGGAGCTGACTGCAAGAGCATGGGAGTCTCAGCCATTATATTGTGATTTCAGTGTAACTCTGACCCATGAGCACAAATAACAAGTGTCTCATTGATTTCAATTAGAGGCGGCTTGGGCCTATTTACTGTAACCGAGTTGATTCTCAGAAAAATAATTAATTCCTTGTCATGTCTCACATGTATTGATTTTTGTAATTACAATGAAATTGGAAGCAAGGGTGGGGGGAACAAAATGCACTTGATTTATGTTTAATTTGATGCACAAGCTGTCAAGGACAAAGAAATTGAGATGCAATGACCATGCCCATCCTTGATGCACTCCTCTGTGCTTAGATTATGAGGGCCAGATACATGCTGTAGTGGAGAATCTAAAATCACACCCTGCTCTAACGTACAGAATTCAGTACTGCAGTGTAAAGAGCTGTGTTTCTCCAGCAGCCTCCACAGCATGCAGAAAAGATGCCCAAGGGGAAGAAGATAAGGACAGGACAAGCTTAATGTGTATCAATGACTAAGAGAAGACAAAGAATTAGAATGGGGGAGAAAAGAAATACAAGCTGTTGCTGATAATAAGCTGCCAGTAGATAATGTAAGGAAAAAAAAAAAAAAAGGAGAGAAAAAAATCATATGTATGGCCTTGCAAGGTAACGATGCTGTTAGGAGAAAGACAGCAGCAGGAGAGCATTTGAACTTTGTTTCTACAGAGTTTTCACTAAAATGCAAGTTTGAAATTTTGTGACCTAGAGTGAGTCAGTCATTGACTTCTAAATTATGCGACAGTCTTCTTTTCCAAATATGCTTGTGAGAGGGGCTGCCGTGTTTCCATACACACACACAGACTTGATGATAATACTGAACTTCTAGTTTCTACAGCATCAGAGATTGGTTTGTCATAAAGATACCCTCATTAGTTACATACAGTATGAGGTTTTGCACCCATTAAAGCCAATGCCTTCTCTGATTTCAGCAAGACCACGAGAAGCTGAAGAACTATTTCCAGTCTTTTGCTGAAAAGTACCAGTTCAGGAAGTAAAGTCTCCAACTCATATATCAGAAAAAAAGCTTTTTGTTACACAATAGCCCTGTGAACGAAAGCTGCAAAACAATCTCACATCCAAACATTCAAAAGAAATTATCTATATGAGGGAGAGTTTAAGGGTATAAATCAGTTCTGAGCTAAGTACTTTCATCTAAACACATGATATTTTAAACAAAAAACAAGCCCTCTGCATACAGTACAGGGAACTAATCTGCATCCAGTTTGTGCAGTTTCTAAAAGCTGTTGTTTAAAATGTCAGCGCTCTAAGGGAATTTTTCCTCTGGTGACCTACACACACGGCAACAAAGGAACCTGCAAACTCGTACTTTAAAAAATAAAGCCCAAAACAACTCACTGGTGTGGCAGTCTGTTGGCAACGCTTTTTGAAAAGATCTTCTTCCTGGCTACGACAGAGCTCTGTGCACAAATTCATAACACGACCAACTGTGAGTCAGTAATAAATAACCAAATGACAATGACTGATGACGGCAAATCCGTCTCCAAAGGAATTATTGGTAAAAATACTAAAAATTCTTTCCCTCTTAATATATTAAACTCTTTGTTTAGGGGTTGAGTTGATACTGCCAGAAAACCCTTTTAACACAGCAAGCATAAATTTTAGTGGGCGTTTGAATACTGAAGCACAAGAGACTAGACTGTTAAAAAAGCTGCCCCTAGAAAGGCTGCTGTTTGCATAAAATATATTGGTTCTTCTCAGCTGGGAAATCATTTAATCTACTTTATATCATATGTCCTGTCACTAAGGAAGCAAATATGGATATGAAATATAACCATGAAGCAAAACATAAAAAGAGACTTAATAAAATGACTAATTATGTTTTGCCTAAATCCTCTCATGCCAGGAAGAGGTACATACCATCATAAATTCAGCGAAGTCTGCCCATTTCAGTATGTGGGAAAGGAAAAAACCACTGCAGCCAGGCCCTGTGAGGCACATAACTGCAGAGGGTTTTCTCAGGAGAAATTGAGAGCACTGACTGAGGAGGGCGGATTACTGCAGGGCTTTAACTGATGGCTAGATGCAGGGGAAGACAAGGGGTCTGGACAGCTGATGGAAGAGGCTAACACTACTGGTCCAGCACAACCCTCCAAAATACAACTCAAGTCCTTAGTGACAAATTCTCAGTGCTTTATGCTACTTTTCAGTAAATCAATAAGAAAAAAAAAATCAGGAAAAAAAGAGGAAAGGACACAGACACAGAGAAGTAATCAAGTGCTCAAGTATTTGTGAAAAGCCAGTGTTAGAAGTACTAGCAGATTATCCTTTGAAACTTAAAATTCCAGCATTTAAATTCCAGTCTTTTTAGTTCACATGCCTGAGAAACTCACGATCACCAAATATAAAACATATTATATATAGTCTTTATATCCAGATGTTCACAACATCAAAAAGTTCTAGCTTATTTACAAACATCATTTTGAAAAGATTAAGTAGAAAATCAGAAATGCAAACATTTTTATTTTTCCAAACTATTAGCTATTCAGACCTTAGCCTAATCTATTCTCTGGATATTTCACAGAAATGACGTGACAACACCGATAGCTGACACCCAATGCTAGAATTCAAGCTGTTAAGACAAGCACAGAAACATTAGGACTGTGGACACAGACAAGAAATGAAAAGTGAAGCCTAGAACACACATTTGAGCAAGAGCAGAAAAACTGAAAGACATGACACAATGGGCTGTGAAGAATCATACTTGGATATGAACTCTGCCGAAAACAAGTCTCCCTCTGTAGAGGAGTCTGGTTTTATAGTTACCTAGATCTTCCTAAATGAAAATTGTGTACAAGTGGAGCACTCTGAGCCTCCTCTACTGAAGTCAATGGCAAAACTACCACCACATTCACTAGGTGGTAGAGTCAGCCCGCAATCTTTAGGATGAAAAACTGTATTTCAGAATATTACATGTAGATGCACAAAATCAAACAGAGGAAATCCAGCAAGCAATGTAGAATATTAAGCACTAATATTATGAAAACATTCATTTTTTTTTCCACAAAAATATATTCTCAGCCATTACCACAAACATCTGTGACAAGCATGCTAAAAAGATATCTCTTTTTCTTTTCAATGTAAACTGTGTTTTGTTTTTGTACTCCTAAACCACAATAGAGCAAAGGGCACACTCTGCTGGTCAGAAGCACCATTTACACTGACAGCTTTTTAACAATACGAGTACTAAAAACCAAACCCCATTATATGATATCTGGATTTGAAGTGGTGCTCCACAGTCGGCTGCTACTTGACTTTTTTCCATCCTGAAAATTAGAGACAATGGCTATGATACTATGAATGGACTTTCTCATGTTTAAACATCGGCCTACCTGCTGTAAGAACACCTTCTTTCCTTAAAGACATTTTTAGCAGTATAACATTGTTCAAAAACTCTCTACCTTAGGCTTTTCATCCAATATTTGCTGACGAATCTCCTTGTGTTTTTCTACAAGTTTTTCCTGTCTTTTACTCTGAGCATCTTCTAGCTGTAAGAAAATAGCACAGAATGTTTTTTCAGAGATTGCACATCCCCACTTTCCCACCTCTTCCCCAGTAAATATTTCATCCATCAAAATTAAAATGTTATAATCAAAACGATTAATAATTCTAATATAAACTGACACACCATTGTCACAAGCATCCCTGAGCACAACCGCTTTAACAGTTGCAGGTGGACAACAAATCTCAGATTTCACACATGGGATTTAGAATCAGAAATGTCTAAGGGACTTATTGTAGACTTCTAATGCATAATGTATTTTTAAAAATCATGTTAATTTGCTTTAGCTTTTATTGTTTGAGCTGTGTGAGATGGACTCTGTTCCAAGAAGAAGAGGATTTGGGGCCTCATTTGATAAAGCACTCAGACACGTGTCTGACTCCAACAGGAATTAAGCATACTTAATTTGCTAACTCTTCAGGTTGCTTCCTGAATCAAGGCCTCTGTGAGCAAAAATGGGCCAACTTTTGAGCGGAACTATTTCTGCACTGAAATTAAGAGAAAATTCAGTAGTGGCATATGTTTCATTTTGATTTCACATATCAAAACACTGCAGCGCATACTTTCAACGCAGTGTAAACCACCTGTAGCTTCAGAAAAGCTAACACCTGTAATGAAATTCCTTGACTTGCATTTATAGAGCTGATAGTTTGTTTTTTTTTCATTTCAGTAACTGTACAAATGTAATTAAGGTTAAAATATACTCTGCAATTCAAATTTACTGACTTTCAGAGTTCCTTATGCAGTCTTTGCATTCATGAAACAGCAAGCCAATTATAAAATTTGGTACATTTTCCATGAATAAGCACAGGATATTCAAAGATGAAATCATAACTGTATTAAAATCTGCCCCTCTTAGCACCATCCAGCAAAGACTGACTAACAATTAATCAAGACCTCTCTGAAATTCCAGTTTTCCTTTAACTGGAACATCAAGTTAAAAAACTTGCAGAATCTTTATACCGAAGCATAGAATCAGCAGTTTAATGACAGAAAATATGAAAGCTGACATTTTACTGCCTAAAATGAAAAATAAACATATGGCCTGACATACCCGTTTTATGTACTGCACCACCTCCTGGATATACGATCGAATCATTTCAGTCTTCTCTCTGGGGAGAAGCAATCAGCAAGTTATTACAGTCAATAAGATCACATCTATGTATTTTAATACTTCACAACTCCTTACAAAATAAGTTACGTTATGCTTTGAATGCATGGATCTGCCTACTTTACTTTTATCCACTTCCTGAATGTGCCTTTTGTAACAGGTTGCATCTTTATTACGTGAAGGGCTCAGAGTTCCCCATGACCTCCCACAACAAACCCCCTGCTCTTTCACAACAGGCTTTTCCCACAGGCTACTGCAATGTCTTCATGGCAGTGTTCCTTCATGGTGGTGTTCCTTAAGGCCCAAATGTCAGTCTATGAGAGCGCATGATCATCAGTAGAGGCACAGTGCCACGTTGTGGCACATTAGATAGCAGAGAAATCGATCGTCTCTGTCAGTGAGCAGATACTGCTGGTGACAGAGAGAATGGCAAAGTTCCTGCAAAGTGCAGGACAGACTCAACTTCAGTCTCAGCTTTGCTACGTAAACCACATAAACCTGAACTTGGAGGAAATAGTTGAACTTTCAGCGATTTGGTGAGATAAAGTAACCTTTGGTCAAAGGCTGAAGATGAGAGTGCCCAATGGGATAAATGCACATAAAATAATAACTTGTCGGTACTTGAGTTGACCAGATTCAGGACAACACTCTAAAACCTAATTACAGGAGTTTCTATCTATGGCACTAAAATCTGATTGTTTTAGGTAGTTGCAGAAACCCCAGGTGCATGTAGGAATTAGAAAAATTAAGTAACAATTAATACAATCTATTATCTCATTGTATATATGATAATGTATATACAATGTATTATCAATGTATAAATATTATGTAATATTATTTCCCAAATTTGTGTTAAAGCTTTAAACAACTGCCTAGCCTGGATGACTTGAATAGGATTCACCAGAAAGTCTCGTTACTCTCTGTCCTACTGCGAGAATGAGGACAAACTGTCACCTGACACAGGAAAGCTGAGTTTCCCATGTAGTTCCCATCTCACCTTTCCCAATGACTCTTTGAAAAGCCTGGCAAAGGAAAGCCACTGGGAAAAATAAGAAAAAAAAATAAAAGGAAAACAAATAATAATTTCTACTTGTCTGTTGCTGAGCATTTCCCACTAGTGTCTCATTAACCTCTCAGCAAATCATTTCCTATTGCAATTGATTTTTACTGCTGTAACATTTTTGTAATGACTAACTGCTGTTTTCTAATATCACTTCCATGCCCTCTGGCCAGCTCTAACCATATTAAGTATTTCCCCCCTTTTTTCCTAATCAATTATTCTGATTTTGCTATCTTTTCTAGGATGTTTATTAAAATTTTATAATATTGATTCTTAAATTATCTGATGAGGTTCACTGTATGTACATGTGTGTGACCTTTTTTCAGTGTTACCAAATACACAGTTTTTATGCTGAGAGGCTCCAAAACCTGTACAAACCTTTTTACCTGTAGAAAACCTATCGAAGTTGTGTCTTTGTTACTTGGTAAAACTCAGATATTCTGGATTTTTCTTTTTTTTTTTTTTTGATTCGTCCTGTTTGTTTTTTCAACTGTATTTAAATGTTACTAAAGTAAAGACTGGTAACAAGAATATCCCAGCAAACAGTGCAAAATTAAAATGCTCCATTTTCATTTTGAGCTGCTTGCCAAAACAAATGAAGGAGGACAAACAAACCCAGATACTGTGCCCTTGGGAAGAATATAATCAACTTGCACAACTACAATTTGTACTGTCTGGTGCTGCATAAATGAAATTAATATTCCTGTCCCTGTTCACAGAAACTGCATCCTCAGAGCTCTGCTTCCCTCTCTCTTCCACCCAAAGTGACTGCTCACTGCGTAACACTGTTACTGGAGGAGAATCAGTAGCACAACATCTGAGGGGAGTTTATCACAAAAGTAGAGCAAACCTTGCAGTGTGTCACTGCTATTTCTTCTGGAGAGCCCCTCTAACAGAGTTATATAGAAAAGATAACTCACAAATAAAAATCTAAGTGATAACAAACCCTGCAAAAACTGAAGCCCCTAAACCTATTTATAGTCAGAGGAATAGTGCCTGGATTAACAGCATCTTGGTGAATCACTCCGTTGTGCCACTCATAGGCAATGTCCCCAAACCACACTTCAGCACCTTTACAGCTGACCCAGACTCAATGCTTGCAGAACAGGAAATTAGATGAGTCCCAGGAAATTAAATTAGTATCACTGGAAGTAAGACGGACTCCACTGCTCTGGTGAGGTATTAGTCTGACTAAAAGCTGCCTTGCATTTAGGGCTAAGACCTTTCTTTGATTTTCCAGTTGTGAAAAATCTTGTGTCATCTCAAAACATATAAGGATATGGATCCAGTGATATACTTACTCTTCCATTTGATTTTTATCCTTGGACTTTGCTTCTGTGATCTTCTCCTGCCTCTTCTTGTCCATTTTTTTCTTCAATTCTTTCTTTTCTCTAAAGCATAAAAAATAAAGACAAATTCAAAAGTATCTAAACAAAACCCACAAAGAGTAGTGATCGATTATAAGGGGGATAGCACCTTACTTTTCACATGTTTCTTTCAGTTTCTTTAGCTGGCTGTTCTGACACTCCTCTGCTACATCTGTCAACTTCTGAATAAGCTAAAAAAAAAAATCCCAAGAACAACAACATTTATTTTCAACTAAACATCATATGTGCATCTAAGTTTCCTCAAAAGTCTGTAGCAGACATGAAAGTGTTATATCCTTCCCTGATTAATTACCAATGAACAAAAAAAGCCAGTAAACATTCTTATCAGTGTAAAGGCATACATAGCTTGCGGAGTCCAGCCAGAATTGTGTATATCCAGTTTACACATAAAATACTTCTCTGTACATCAAGATGATAATAGTTTCAGAATATTAGATGTAAAACCAAAATATATATTGCAGACTACCATTAAAATGCCTAGGATAATTCATAAATGGTCACAAACTGAATTTACACAATATACATGATAAACTGAATTCCTGTGCACTGAATATTCAAGGTTTTCTTCGAGTGCTGAATACATTCCTCTTGCACTTAGCATGATTACATGGAGCAGCCTGGATTTCAGGGTGGTCAGGTAGATACTGAAAATTCATGCATGGTAGCTAAAAAAGCTAAGTATAGATACACAGAGCCTACATTCTGATCACAGAATCATGGATTCAAAACATCTGAGTTGTTGGTTTGAAATCTGCTGTGCAGCGCTGGGTCCGATCTCATTCACGCTGAAACTGCTAACAAAAAGCATTTTTGTGGTGGTGATGCTGACAGGAGAGGACACATGGACAGGGCTTGTGTGCAAGTTCAAAGAATGGTGAATTAAAGTGGGAAATAGGACCAGTTGGGTTTGATCACCCCCTCCAGTTTAAGTCTGATTCTGTAAAATAATCCCCTCAGGATAATGAACCAGAGAATGTATAATAATGTCTAGCTAGTCTGCTCCAGCTTTTTATTCCTTAGACAAAAGAAGATACTGACAATAGGCTCTCCTCTAAAAGAAAGATATCAGAAAGAATGTCTCAGCTGCAAGGGAGATTTTAATTGGAATATTAACTCCTACACAGCTCAGAGGGAAAACTCTGAAGGTTCTGTGCTAAAATATGAATTTATCCTGACACTACTTAACTGGACAATCCTGAAAATGTAACTTTGCTTTGAGAAATGCCATTTCCCATTTGAAATGAGAAACGAGTTAGCTTACAATATAAGCCAAACTATGTGGGTCCAAAATGGTTCATTTTTATAAATATTAAAATCTCTGAGCTGCAGCTAACAACTGTTACTTGAACGTGGACTCCCTCCTGTGGCACAGGTAACTGTGTCCATGCATCCACACTAGAGCAGCTGTGATTCACATACAACTGGTGATAAACAGGGCACCACCTGGGAACCGCAGTTCCATGCTACGATCTATGGCAATGCATTTGTGAAAAGGCCTTGCTGAGTGATACCCACACATATTGCCCCCCTAACCTGCTCTTTTTCGATGGCAGGGCAGAGCAGACAAATTGCTTCACCCAACAGTAATGAGGGAAAACAGTATATAATAGAAAACATTGTAAGAGGATTGTCCGGAGTTGAGAAACAGTTTGCACTGCCACAACACCCTTTAAAAATGTTCTTTTCTGCCTGAGAATATCCATCAGCACCAGCTGCCACCTGCCCGAGCTCCTCTATTTCAGCTCAGAGGGCCCATGATCCTGCTCTAGTTGTCAGCCAAAGGCCAGCTGTAAAAACACAAGATGGCTTGGACTGATAGAACACAAAATGCTTCTTCACCATACACAGATTATGTCCTGCATCCCCTTAAAGTATTCATCTGCAACAGGAACACTGTATGGCATCACTCTGTGTCCTGGAATCTGTTTTTATTTATTTATTTTCATAGTGTTTCAATTTATTTTCCAGCTAAGCCTGCCTCCTTGTGTGCTGTACATTTAAAAAAGTGGCAGAACAAAATGGGAACATCATCCAAAAGCTGAAGTAAACCCAGACTTACACAACATGAGGTAAAGAGACTGTGCTAGCAGTAGTAATAACCCTGTTGCTTTTCTGCCTTCCATCCAAAGCCTTCCGAGAAGTGTTAGTAACAAGGTGACACAACAAACCCTTGAAGTTGCAGCAGACCATGGGGAAATCAAGCTCCAAAATGAACTCCAAGTAAGAGGAAGCCCCACTTAATTACAACGTCATGCTGCTTTTATTACTCACCCTGAGATGGCTAAAGAAAAGCAGATGACATAACAAACGTACCAGCTTAATGTGCTCTCGTTTCTGGTACTTTTCACTGTAATACTGCTCCTGACGGAGATTTAGCAGCTGCTGCTGTTGCTTCTCCTTCAGCTCAACAAGTTTCTGGGTCATTTCAGAGTCGAGCGCAGCTAATTCCTGTTCAATAGTTGAAGAACCGTGGTCTGGGCTGTTCGTTTCAGATCTGCAAAGACACACACATACCACCAAGGTCTAAGTCACTAGGCACGTACACACTGCCCCATATTTAAACCTTGTTTCTAAGGCAGCTGGTTATATGTAGCCCATTAAGAAATTTGTCAGCACCACATGTAGGGCCAGAAGATGATTTCAGCTCTAGTAAGTCCAATAATTTCATCTTTTAGGAAAAAATACTGTTAACAGTTCAATAATGGGATGGCTATTGCTTTTAAACCTCTTTACTGGCCCATCATAGCGGGGTGAAGTGGACTTAGCATAAATGAGCTACAAATGCAACTGCCAAGATTTCCTATGAACAGATGCCCATGGAACCTGTTTACCCACCTCCAGACATGGAACTTGAACTTCAAAGCTGCACAATCCTAGATATTTCAAAAACTGAATCATTCTCGCATACAGTTAGCAATTAAATTTATTGCCTAACTTTACGTCTGCATTTACAAAATGCTTAAAATGGTTGAGAACATCTCTTTATTTAGTATTTTCTCCCCCCTTCAGGAAATTCCATGCATAGCATACAATGAGGAAACTGCTCTATGGACTGCTGACTTCAGGAGGAGCCACCTCCCAGTGGGGAGTAAACCTCAGAAAAGCAGCACATAGGAGCAAAGGAAAAATATAATAAGGAAGCTAAAAAACAACACTGAAGAACAGTTTTGGGTTTTTTTTCTTAAGACAAAAGGAAGGATAGATGTAATTGTGAAAGGAGACATAACATGATATGACAATACGAAAATGCTCAAGGAAAAAATAAGCAGCAAAATTAGTATCATTCTCAGACTAGAAATAAACTAAACCCAAGAAAAATATTTAAAAAAATAATAAAATATGCTGAGTCCCTGCTTTGCTGCTGTGTTTAGGGCTGTATTCAGCTGTTAAATCAGATGCCTGGGAAACCTCAGGAACAATGCACAAGATGGACAAAACAGCAAAACTTTGAACAGAGAGGGCTGACGTTGTGAAAAAAATGAGATTGCTGCTCAGAAATTTGTAGGGATTACAATGCAGAGAACTTGCTACACTCTTGCCTCTCTTCTGTTCAAGTTTGCAGATGCTGTCAATTAGAGACCTTCTACTGAAACAATGTGAAGCTGCCTTCATCACTCTGAGGATACAAACCAAGGTAGCCTCTTTTTACTTCTTGTATTTTTATTGTATTTGAATATTCTGCTAAAAGGTTAAGTGGTGTCAAGGTGGTAGGTGAGGATAATTTAAATATAGACCAAAAGACAGCAATGATGAATATTAAAGTCAGCCTATTATGCCATTACACTATGCATTTTAAAGCTGATATTTCTCTTGTGTTTTTGGGAAGAAGAAATAAGGCCTATTTATAAATGCTGGCTAAAATACAAAGACTGTGTTATAAGGGACACGCTCATTAAAGAAACTTCCAAACAATGCCAGCAAAGCACTTGTGGATGTGTATAAATGAATACTTCAGACTTCCTACACACAATGGCTTCACTGAGTCTTGGCCCAGTTTTAGACAAGGGCATAAAACATGGATTGCTTCTGACCAGAGGCAACACATTTGTATAGCAAACTGACTCAGGGACTCCTGATGAAGTAGTGATTTATACTTTGTAGTTACAGGCAAATAGCTTCAGCAGTAATTTAAAATGATAAAACTCACTTTTTCCTTGGGATGCAGTATTCTGTTAAACAGAAGACTTCTGAGATATTTACTCGCAAGTTTGAAAATCCCTAAAGATATTTCTGCCTTTTTATAATTCAACCTCAGATTTTTTAACCTTCAGATTTCTCTGTATCTGCACATAAAACTTCACATCTCTGAAATCATTGTGACAGCTCTACTTAATAGACTGCGGGGTTTTATTGCCTGATATCATGAGTGATTTATGGTCAGATCATAATGAAATAAAAAGAAAAAAACAGACCTTTTTACTCAAAGATAAATGACTAATTTTATTTATTCAATTTGGTTTTCTGCTTAAATTTTAATAGAATATGCTAGAGAAATTAAACATGACACTGTTTGGTCTGCCACTATCTGTCACAGGCATTGATGGAAAATACAGTCAATAGAATAACACTGTGTGTGCAGATGACAGCCAGTCATTAAGGGAGTTTGTTAGACTCAAGTGTAGAACCTGGGAGCCTGGAAACTGGCAATAGTTAAGGTCAGCTGAACACAGATATATTACGAGTGTTAAGCTCTTATTAAGCCCAATGACATTCTGTCATAAAGTAGGCATCAATGAATAAGCTCCTTCCTAGGGACAAGTTATGGCCTCAATCCCAGTCACTTAAAATAAGAGGTACAACCAACAACATCAGCAGCCAGAGCGTGCTTGCAGCCTTTTTCTATTATGATCTCCTACCAAAAACTATCAGGTAATTTTTTATTAATGTTCATTCATTGTCTTTATATTTAAGAATTGCAGCTGTATCAATTTTATGTAGAAGTTAAAGGACTTTTGTGCTTATCTAATTACCGTAAATTATGTTCATATGTTGCACGAATGAGAGAAATAAAATTTTAGGAGGGTACCCCTACCTGATTATCATTCAATTGTAACAGAATCGGATACTGATTGTACCTATGTGTGTATATGTTTTGCCAGAAGTAAATAATTTATTGTTACTAACTTACAGTTCCTTACCATACGAACAAGATAATAATTGGGGAAAGATTAAGGAGTCATAACAGTCTTTGCATTTCAAACTGATAATGATCAATACAACTCTCCTTTTTTATTATTACCTAAACAAATAATATAAAAATTGTATCAGCACGCACAAAGAGATAGGGCAATGAAAGATTCAGAAAAAGACATAGCACAGAAAGGGAGTGCATGCAGAGGCAAAGCCAAGGAATCATTAAGAGATCCCCAAGTGGCCTGGATCAATCATAATTTAAACAGAAGTCAGATGTTAATAACTTTCAGGTGTTTCTTTCACCTAATTATACATCTGATGCCTTCTACTCTAGCATAAGTTTTTTTCAGGGCTCCAACTTGGAGACAATGCTCTTCATTCCCAAATTCAGAATATCTGTTTTACCCACAAATAGCATAAAAGAGGATTAAGTTTTGTTCCTGTTTTGATGCTTGGGTCTCTTCCGCCACCAGGCAGCACAATGCAGTGACCCAGAGTAAACCAATTGCTTAATATGAGCAGGATGACCACATGTGCTGGCTGCAAAAACTTCTCCTTGCTTGGAAAAGGAGGTACATTATGAAGTCATATCATTAAGAAGTGTGGGGCAGAAGTTTCCATGGAACTGAAAATCTTTCTCCTAAAGGACATCAGCATGGGAGAAGATGGGGTGCTCTGATAAAATGTGCTGCAGTTCACCTGAGTAGGAAAGCCAGATACTTTATCCAGACAGATTTGACTTCTTCCATGCTGCAGTCTGGGGCTCCTGACCTGTCCCAGCAGGCGGGGGAAGTCCCCTTTCATAGACTGTGATTAAGGTCACTCCCTAACCACTGACTGCTGTTGCCAGTAGAGCTGAGTCACCTACCCGTGCCAGCGGCCTAGGGAAAGTCCCATGATAAATATTGCATGCCTTCATTTATAGGGAAAGAGGTATAACATGGTGAACAACTTATCTGACTTCTAGCAGAGAAGCAGCACATCAGGGAGAGGGCTTTTTCTGGTAATTTCCGTATCGGAGGTCCTGACTTCATTTTACCTTGCTGCTTTTAATTTTTTTCTGCGCTTTAATACCACCTCTGTATTAGTTATCTACTCTAAAAGAAGACTTGAGTAAAGATCTCCAATACCAAGAACAGGAAAGCTACAGTCAACATACCTTTTCTTACTGTCTCTTTTTGCTGTTTTTTCCAAACCGGCTCTTCGCCGCAGGTAGTCATTCTGGATTTCATTATACTTTGCAGTGTGCTCTTTGATAAGGTCAGTGGTTTTCTTGTGGTGCCTCTTCACAAGGTCCTTCATTTCCTTGTAGTGCTTCTTCTGAAGCTTAACAAAAGACTTCTGTTGTTTTAGCTCCTCAATAGTCTGTGCTTCCACTTCTACAATGATAACAACAAAAGCCACTTCAATTTTCTAGTAACATATGATTTCAATCAGAGAATCCAGGAATTGCTATTAGCAAGAATGAAACAAAACATGCTTGTTTATTGCCAGTAAGGAAAATGTGGTAGCTTAAACTGTGTACACTTAGCTGGAAATAAGCCAACCAGATTAAAAATCCTGTGGCAAATTTAATTGATATAAGAGTAAGAAATAAGATGAAAATTTAGAACACCAAGATGAGTAGCAAAATAAAAACCACTTTCTTTCTTCAACCCCTTTCAGATGGAAAAGATTCCTATCAGCCCAACCTATGAAAACATGATCTTACAAAGATATGACCACAGATCTTTTTTGTGCCCGCTATACCAACACTTCAGGTCTCCCTTGTCTCTGGGTGGCCTACTTAACATGCTGATGCTTCAGCTCCCTTCACAAACAGCACTTCAGCTGCCTGCTCTCTTGCCTTGACCCAGGCACTGGGGTGGCAGCTGTCCCAGTATCATCATGACATCTTAGGAGAGACTTCATTTCTCTCATGATATAGACCCTGCATCAGAGGAGTCATGGCCAGTTGGATGCCAGCCCAGCAAAGGATTAGTAGCTAAATGAGGAGAACTGTGCTCCAGGGCTGTCGCTCCAACAGCCACTATGAAGGATGTCCTGCTCTGTAAGCCCACATCACAGCTTGAGCTCAGGTTCTGCTTGGCTGACCTGCAAGAGCAGGAGGGTGAGCAAGAGCTCACCCCAAATCAGCAATTTACACCAAAAAACTCCAACCAACCAACCAAAAAAAAAAAAAGTGCTGGAGAGAATGATGAATTGCACGATTTGGGGTCACAGCTCTGTAAAAGCCGGGCTGAAGACCCCTTCCCAGACAACATAGTGATTGCATGAGGCCAGCAGCTACCTCCACAATCCAAGCCAGCCTCTTTCTAAAGCAATATGAGGGAGACTGAACAAGAGATGATCAACATGCAGAATTTCATGTGTCTTATCTGTTTTCCCCACCTAAATGTAGATCTACACAAGATTTGGACATGGAGTAGGTTCTAATGTAGCAGAATGACTAGAAAATAAACTGAGCTATGAGATTTGCAATCTAAACTCTTAACTCCAAGCTGGAGAACATGACTCCCAATCAAACAGCAGGATACTATCTACCTGATAGGCCAGGTTGCTCAATGTAACGGTAATTTCAGTTTCATGGGACCAATGGGAACACTGCAAGGCTAATGAAGATAAAATGGTTTCACTACTATTCACAATATTCAGAGCACGTTTAGATTCTGTTATCATAATGACGCTAGTCTTTTGTCTGCATTAGATGGTAACATTGTGCTTGTGAAACTACAACAATGGGATATTTAAAAAAAATTCCCTGTTGGCACACAATACTGATCTCAGGAAATCTGTGCTCAAACATTTAATAATCTTAAAACTGAAGAAGAAAACACGGTATCTACATTTTCTATGAGTTACTGAAGTCCTAATCACTCAAACAAATGTCTAAGCCAAATGGCCTATTTCATAAAAAGTATGTTTCTCTTGACAAAAAAAAGTGTATCGTTCATGCAGTGTAAACTGTATATTTATTACCTGTGAGGACGCTCTGAATAAGATCTTCTGTCTTTGCAGGTGCTTTCACCGAACCTAGAGGTAAAAGAGATGACTGATTCTAATTGTTTCAAAGCAACAGCCCTTATCGTGCTGCTTGATTGCATATTAAAACATGGCTGGTGACACAGGACATATACTGTCATGGGCATTTATTATTCATTTGAGAAAACACATCTCTTGAGTATAAGAGTAGCAACATGGAAAACAACACTGATCCTGTGAACCAATACGAAAAGGTAACCTTCCAAAAACCCACCTGAGCTTTGTTGTTTTATTTATGAGAAGGATACCACTCATATGAGTCATGTAAGTGGTATTAGGCTGATGGTTATTACAACTGCTCTATTCTATGATGTCAGTGCAAAATTTTTGTACACAAGATGAATCCGGCTCCTTACAAGTCAGTTAGATCAAGCCTATAAAGTATCTAATACTGCATTTGGTGTGTGAAATAAGATGTATTAACTACATCATCACTACAGTAACTACATGTATTAATTAGGCATGTTTGTAAAAATTACTTAAAGAGATTCCTGCACTTGCAACAACAAAAAAAACCCCAAAACCCCAGCAAATTTTCTTGCTTGCAATGACCTTCAGTTCTGCTCCAAAAGCAACTCTTAAATAGAAGATGTTTGTACATTTGAAGAAGAGTGGCCCTAACAGCATACTACAGCAATGGGAAAAATTCTACCTATTTTATAAAGACAAACCAATCAACCAAACACACCCCCCCGTTTGTTTTTTAAATGCCAAGCATGCAAAAAATTATTATCCATATATATTTTGAAAACATGAGAGTTTCTTTGTTTTGCTTTGTTTTTTCTTACCTGGTGTTGGTTGGCTATGGACAACCTGAGTTGCTGGTTTCGGTGTAAGAGAGGCAGTGCAATTTACTCCATTTTCTGCTGGTGTTGGCCTTGGTTCATTGTTAGCTTCGGATGGTGCATCTCCATGGTCAACCTGAAAATACACAGTGTTACATTACTCTTCTCAATTAATGGACTTAAAATGACATATTCGCAGGTCTACTTTAGCCTATTTTTTTAAATGTAAAATTCTATAAATTTATAAATTTATATAAATTTCTAAAAGAAAATAAAAAAGGTACCCTTAAGAGCCATAGTAATCCAGGTGGTTCATTTTTGCAGGCAAATTTCAAGAAGAAACAGAGCATGCATTATTATGAAAAAGTATTTTTATTTTAAGTGGATATAACTCATCAGAGACATTTTTCACTACAGTATATATTAGCTACACCAGATGTGAAATCTGTGTTTTATTGAAAAGCATTGTTCTCTGCCATAAAACCTATCTAGAAATAATGGAGAAGTTGGCATGAAAACGCTATTCAAATCCCTGCTGTGAACAAAATGTGTACACAAATTACTTTTAAATTTCATAGATACACACAGCACTATCATTATTCACCATTCTTACAGAACAGAGACATACTTCTGATTCCCAAGATCTTACATTCTTGTAATTACACTCCAAGGATAATATGTAAACAACATCTCCATCCTGCTGGATAAATACATCTGTGGTATCGAAATATTTAAGCATTTTCCACACTCTTTTCTTTCTCTCCAGTTTCCCAAAGGCTCAGGCTTACAGCATACATTGTACTACGCACTGAACATCTTATAATTTTCCTCGTGACCATCAGGTTTTAAGCAAGCACGCAGCAAATGGAAGGTCATTCATAGCAATTTTTATTTTGAAATGGCCAGTCCCCTCTTCATGTTGTCCCTGCAAAGGGCCAGTTGCCATGGTGTCTCAGGATAGTTTTGGATTTGTTCCTTCAGCTGCTTCCATTTCATTCTGATGGTAATCACATTACATGCAGAGGCAGGATACCACAGTTGTTGTTTTTTTGCCTTTGATTACTCCACACTTGCAAAATATCAGCCTGCACTGCATCAATAGAGGCAAAATACATTTTGATCTAACTGTTTTGTGCTGCTCCTGGTGCTGATTTCCTTCATCATGGCCCTGACAACATAGTGTTTATTGCAAAAGGATTTCTGTCTCATGTTTCCACAAAATTATAGGAGAGAGATACTGTAGTCAGAAACATGATGCAATTGAAAACCAATGCCAACAAATTCATTTATATCAAGCAGGAATGACTGCAATAAAACAAGGAAAAACATGGTCTAGCCAATATTTATGATAGTAGAACAACGTGACTGGCAAAAGCTGTAGCTATAACAAATACACCGACATGGTAACCCCCTCAATTCTCTGTAAAATATAGTCCTTGCAGGATGCAATTCATTAGTTTAATGAAAAAAAAAATTGCTATATAGATCATCAACATTTAATACAGATAAAGCTACAATTCCTAACTTCTATTAAGTTTGTGTCCCTTAATCTCTACACGGGAAAGTAGGTATTATCTTATGGTTTTGGGACTAGGTTTGTATGTGGCAAGAAATGCTGCATCGCAGCTTGCTGAGAAACTATTAATATAGCCTGTCAGTTTTGGACATAAAACATCTGTTTCAGAAACTAAAGCAGAAATGTGAGACAGGATCAGGAAGTGAATAAAGAGTAATTTTCACTGCATCAAGCAGTCTAATCTCATTAAAAAGCACTTTCTCTTCTCGTAATTCATCACACAGAATGCTAAAGTAAACATGATTTTCCCTTAGTGGAGAGTATTTTAGGCTCTTTTGAAAGCATGATGTAATCCAGCCTTATAATTTATAGTTTTAATACTCATAGAAAATGGCGTATATTCCACATGTTGCCATGTCTTCTGCGAGACAGTATATTTACTAAGTAGAAAGATACACACCCATATAGGTATGTATCTATATGGCCTATTTTTATTTCTACAGAGAAAAGGAGATGCAATGTACTGCGGTTGGGAGATCTCCGTGCTGCACTGTTAGACTAGGTGGGCAGTTCTTAAATCAGCTTGCCTCTATCCTCCTTGGCAAAGTATAAGCCAATGTAAGCAAGGTCTCCCTATAAGTGCCAGATCAACTTAATTTCCATTACTGTTACTTGGTGTGATCATTAAAATTGCAAAATTATGCCTGAATTTTCATTTTAAATGGTGGTATCACATATGCTAAGGGCAGCTGCTTTCCAAAGATCTTTTTGTTTATTTGCCCTATCAAAATAATTTTATTCAGCCAAAGAAGCCAACTGGAGCGATTACACACATTTGATTTATGTCCAGGCATGCAAAAAATTGGTTTCTATTTCAACACTGGTTTATGGGTAGAAACAACAGGTCAGACACTCTGCTGTTTCCATGTCAGACACATTAATGAGCCAGCATCCTGACTCCCTGGCTCTGCAGTGGGAATTAACATTATACCCAGGGATGTTATACCAGCAGGCACAGCCAAAATGCATTTTACTCTGGCTCACGTTTCCTAGACCCCTACACACTTCTGCTCCTGTGACCGTGTGGATGAAAATGTACAAACGGGTTATATCAATTTACTTTAGGCTGGGATTAATGCATTCCAAGAAACTCCCTGCTGCAAAGTTGTCTAGCTTAGTCCTCCTGTCTGTAAAGGACGGCAGGCAGGGGAAGAGAAGGCAACCTTAACTACCTGTATGCTCATAAAGATTAACTATGTATTCAGATAAATACAGTTAAAGGTGCAAAAATCACCCTGCAGGTATTACAATGCTTCCATTTTCCAAAAATAGCTGTTCTAAGGCAAGAACTGACCAGAAAGCTAAAGGTAGCAATTCATGTTATGGTCATGACAGGAACATTGCAAATAAATGCAGAAAAGATGCTGCAAATCTTTTCAGTTTTTCAGCATTCTTCGTTTATATTACTGCACTGACAATTAACAAGCAGTGTCATTTGAAGCCTAAAGAAAGGCTAATTTGTTTGTTCAAAATGATTCACCATTAGGTAGCTTATTTGACTACTGTTTTGGAAGAAAGCTAGGGAACTTCTCACAGAGATGCAGTTTAAACTTGTAGGTAGCAAAGAGAAACCTCTCAGTTCTCCTGCAACAGCCGCAAGAACCCAACTCAGATAAATAAATGCGTGTGAGGCGAGGGAAAGAGCTGTGAGGATGTGGAATCTGTGCTAAGAGACAGCACAGCTTTGCACACAAACATTTATAGTGTAAATTTGAAACTTTACATAGGAAAACTGAATCCAGGTGCACTTCTGCCTCCCTGTCTGGCAAACACACTGGGGTTTATTTAGCTTTGTTGCCAGTGAACGTACTTGCAATTATTAACTGATGTGATTCTCATGGGCAAATGTAAGCAAACAAAACAGTCAGCCTGACTGACTGATAAAGAAAACGTTATCATCCCATAACACAATCAGGCAATTCAAGATTTCCAAGCCAGCCCAGCTGCCAATTATCTTACCTGGAATAGGCTTTTTTAAAAATAATGTAACAAGGTTGTATTTAGATTGCCACTTCAAGCAGCAATTTTGTACCTGTCCCTTGATACTGCATCTAACTGAACGGTTACACATTTTTAGTAAATACACCACTATAATCACTTCTTTTCTTTTAAAAAATGTTTCTCTGCTACTCCAAAAAAACCTCCTTTATCCTATGAGCTTTTAAGCTCTTTGACATATGGTAGCACTACCTGAGCACTACAATTCATCTTTCCTTCTTCCTATTTGCTTTAGAAGACACCCTGTGACAGAATTTTTCTATCAAATAAACCTGTACAGGAAAATCTGTACTTTTTCAAAAGTAAAAATGACCTCCAAGGTATTTAAAGGATTATGTTAAAAAAACCCCTTTGCTATTAAAATAGAATCTCATGTGTAGAGTGTCCTAGATAAATGTCTAAGATACTATTGAGCATTTCACAGTGTCCTCATTCAGCCGAACTTGTGACACTGCACAAAGAGCAAATTGTTGGCCACTGAATTGTAATGACTTTCACTCATCTGGTCTGCTTTGGGAATGTATTCTTGGCTACAAAATCTAGTTCAATGAGGCTTTGCACATCTGAGAATTGAAGAAGACAGGCACCAGAGCTGAGGGCAGTTTAGAATTACAGAACACTTCTCCATCTTCGCTAGAGACCTGTACTGAATGCCTTTTGATTCACATGACGCCCCTAACATCTGACAGAAGTAATCATTAAAATACAAGGTTGATATTTTCAAACACTGCTAGAAGACATCCCAATGACAATGTCTGGAACAGAGAGACTGAAAGTTTGAATGTGCATAGAATTTATCAGAAACCAAAGTTGAACTGCTTCTCAGCTGTAATGTGCCCTAGTCTCATTCTAGGTGAGTTGTGTAAAAGTAACTAACACACACAATTCCTAGATACTTTCAATATTTGGCTTTCTACACAAAGTAGGTGCTTTTAAATACTATAATATAATTTCCAGAGACTCTGAAACCTCCCTTACCTCTTTCTTTACCTCTTCTTCATCTTCCAGAGTCAGTGCAGCCAGTTGCTTAGCTCTCTGCTCCATCAAGTTCACATATCTGATTGGATTGGATAAGGCCTCGATCACATCTAGAAATAATGCAAATACTTCAGTTTCAAACCCCTTATGCTATGGCTCCAGTGTTCCTCAGGTTTTAAGAAAGAGACCGTATTTTTCATACAGATCTGCTGCTGACAGAAACAGGTCCTAGAAACAACAGTGGAGGGGAGTACACCATCATGCACAAATACTCTAACACAAAGCCTCTGTGAGTTTGCGCTTGGGTCTTGAGGATGTGCATTTTCTGCACAGAATTTTATGATGGATTTTCAAAGCTTACAGCATCAGTCAACTAGGATCCTGCTTCACATGAGAAACAAAGGAGTAAAAGTAAATATCCTGTTTTTTAAAAAAATCAAAATAACTATACAGAATACTATTTTTCATTGAGGATGCACAGTATGGTCTTTAAACCTGTCCTCGTTTAGAGCTGATTCCAAAATATAATGTTCTACATTAAGCACTGTACTTTCCTCTGCTCAGGAAACAATTACATACCACTGTATCATGTAAGCAAAGTTTCATGTGTGTTTCAGTGGCAAACGTCTGGGGTATTTCCTCCTTAGTCATATAAGTTATACAAGGTCTGCTGAAAACAAAAGAGTTGGCCCTAATCCTAAATCTCAGGCAGGCTGCTGTAAATCAGGCCACCTCGTATGAGTGATGAAGCATAACGATCCATCAGATGCAGAGGTTTGTTCACAGGACTGTTACCCCAATACAGCAATTCATATACACACATTCATTTTGTGTTTCAATTAACCTTTATATTCCCCAGTAGCAAATGTCACAGAATTACCTGCATAAGTATCAGGTACATAGTCTTTGACCTCTATGTATACAAAGAGAGCTGGCAGTGTCAAAGGTTGGTTCCTCTCATTCCTCAAACAGATGTAGTGATAGCCTGCAAAGTAAGAAACAATCAGTTCACAGAACATAAACTCTTCCACAGGCATTTCCAATGTAATTGTGTTATCATTTATTATTTATAGTATGGCTCCAACCAAGCCAGCGACTCTAGGGACTTCTGATAGGGAAAGATTTACCTGGAGGGTTTCAGAGAAAAGTATACGAACAAGGGACTGTTAGAAAGGCACATGACACTGCAGTTTAATACAGTCCTTTCCCTTTATCTGTGAATAATGCTAAAAATTGTCATTTACATAATTTTTTGATCCATTCTATCTTATTACCTTTGGCTGTTTTTTTGTTTGTTTGTTTCAGAGCTCTTATTTAATGTTCAAAAGTGACCCCCCTGTAGTACTCAGGAATCTGAACAGACAGTAATGCTGAGATGTAATAGTCCATCCACTACACAGTATCTCATTTGAAAAAAAGACAATGTAGCACTATATCTACAAAGTGCGTGTGTCCTATCATGTGACTAATCTTAAAAATATATCTGAAAAAAAGAGTAATTTCAGACTGTTTTGAAAGCTGGCTATCTTATAAGAGTGAAGGCACACATTACAGTGCAGCTCAGCCAAGTTAACAGCAAGACATGAGAGATGAGGGAGCCCCAAACCCCTTCTCCCAGCCACCTCCTACCATCTCCTGCTCTTTCTCTTGTTCACTGACACTTTTCTGATTTTGCAGACAGGCACCTCAGCAAGTTAAACTCTGCAAAAAGCAACCTGCAGAAACTGCAAAGAGCATTCCTTCAATTTAGCTCCCTAAAATGCTTCACCATAAGGTCAGACATATTAATGCCAGTTTAAAGACAGTGACAGAAGTGCACAGGTAAGAATGGGAGGAAATGATTTCCCGACCCAACAAACTCTTACAGTGTTGCAGTGATGAAAAGCTGCATCCTCTGCCTCACAAACTGGTGCCTCTTGCACCACGGCTGATGTACTTCTAAGGCATGACTATGGAGCTGCACATACAGGTAGTGTCAAGACACAAGTCACCAGTATGATGCACATATCTAGGGCGACGTCCACTTGTGTGATGTGAACAACTCCCTCTGGAGTTAACCCTCCAGGTTAAATCCTTGTTTTGGGAATAATGGTAATTCTGTGGATTTTTGTGACAGTATGATATAGTTTTCAATAATGTCTCAGAAAAGAGAGAAACTGCATATTACAAAGGTTTCTCAGTTCTCTCAAAGCTCCTCCAGCAAATCTTCAGCATGTACACAAACTAAAATCAACATGTTGTTCTCCATCACATGCTGTAAACTTATGATCACTGGAGTCAACAGGACAGAAGATAGGCCTGTGGGTAAAAGCTCTTGAAACTTGTATTCTAACATAGCGGTCTTTGTTCCAAAAAGCAAAAGCTCAAAAGCAGGTACATGATTCAGTGCTCTGCTGAATGGGCTCTGTGCTGCATGAGGGGTGAGTGCCAAGAAAGGGGATCAGCCATGGTAAGAGTTCAATTTCACCAAAAGAGGTAAATCCTTCACATCCCCTGTTCTCCTCTCCAATGACCTATCTTCCTCTGGAGCTCAGCAGATCCTCCACGAGACAATTATATCCATTAAGTCAGCAGAAAACAGTGCAGAGCTTTCTGCTGGATTGATAAACCAAGTTGGCTCACAAAAAAGCTTGAGAGTGGCAGAGCTGGTACAGAAGAACAACAAGAGCAGGACAGAGAGGAGAGAAAGGAAAGAGAAGTAACAACTGGTGAGGAAATCCTGGAGCCTGGCAGCCACCTCCCATGGCTAGCCCGTTTGCGCTTGCAGTGAGGCCATGCCATGACCCACACCAGCTAAGACAAAAATGCTTGGAGCTCTTCTAAGAAGGGCCCTGACATCACCTGCAACAAGATTACCCAAGGTCAGATCTCCAGGAACAATATGGACCGCGACTGTTAGATACAGGGACATGTGCGTTTTGTGCTACTGCTGGGACAGGGTAGGTAAGGTACAGGGTAGATACGAACATTCTTCCTTCTCTAGTGTGAGTGAAGCTGGGAGCATGTTTATAGCCCATATGCTTGCCCTAATTTAGTGTCCTTCCCTCCTCTCACTGGAAAAGCTGGCACTGAAGTTGAATGCTTCTCCTGCTCAAAATGCCAATGTCACTTTATCTTTCTGAAACACGATCTCTAACAAGTCTCTGGCCTGGAAAGTAAGGGCTGAATTGTTGCACAAGACATTTTTTCATTTAAGTGGCCACTAATTATGATAGAAATAATTATATGATTTGGAACAGACCAGTAATGATTTTTTTTTTTTAATTTTCAGCAATAAAGACGGAAGTCATTTTGGGTTGATTTAAAGGTTCTGCAGAGAGAACAATGTCTTTCATATAGGTCAGTCCTTGCATGCATGTAAAAAATACATTAGAGAAACAAATTTTGCTTTCATTCCCAGACATCTCCCATTCTCACACAGATGACATCAAAATTGGCTGTTGCTGCCCTCTTTCCTCTTAAAAGTATACAATTGCACTTTTTAGCATAAAACCGTGAACATGCAGTTGATCTACTGGAGAAGAGTGAGTGCCTCTGAAGCTTATTCTATTGTTTTTTCTGGTTCATTACAAATTTAAATTTCTGGTGAAATATAGTATTTTCCTTTTCAAACTTGAGGTATCAAACTTGAGATATTCAAATCCCCAGTTGCTAAAAATCTGTAGAGTGGCTGCTGATTTACAGCACTGGTTTTCTGGCTTGCTGCTTCTTTTCACTACACAATGTCCATCTCAATGGAGAAAAAAAAGTTTACCTGGTCGAATTGCTGAGACTGGCAATATTCGATGACCAATGAATTTCCCTCCTTCTTCATACACTGCTAGCCTCAAACATGCCAGGGTAGGTAAAACGACCTAGAAGGCAATATTGATGCATTATTAACTTTTTGCTCTGAATGAAACAGCTCCTTCCAGACACAGGCTGTATAGCAGACAGAAAGTCCAGTCTAGCAGATAGTAACATGTACACATCCACAGGAAGGTCTTACCATATAAGAGGTCAGGGTGTATTCAACTGTGTGTCAAAATACCAGTCATAGAAACATTTTTCAATCAAGAAACTTGAGGTGGGACATGTGCAGAATATGTTGAACCCAGCAACATACTATGACCCAAAGTTTTCAATATGATACAAGGGACTATAGCAGCTCAACTCCTATCACACTTGAACGCTGCTCTGTTTTCTGCTTATTACTCACAGCCCTATGTGGCTTTTTTCATTTGTGTTTGTGCCAATGGGACTACTTACGTCTAAGAAAAGTCACTGAAAGGCGTATTAGTGCTGAAACCTCAAGAAGCAACTCAACCTGTTTTGCAGAGTGTGAATGTATGAATTACAAGAAGCATGTCAGCTCTAGTAGAATTTTCCAGTGCTGCAGCATACTGACTGGCTGGGCTAAGGAGGTTTAATCAGGCAGGATGTTTACTAGCATTGGATGGTTTCTTGGCAATACATAATAAAGAAGGTCAAATAGCAAAAAAAGGAAAAAAAGACTAAGATAGGAATTTTTAATACTACTTTAAAAAAATGTATAGCATAATTAATCTCATTTTCTTACTTAAAGAAAATATCTTACAATTACACATATTTTTAATCTGGGCACAGATATGCATTTTTTCAGAACACATACTAAAATATATCTAGACAATGAAAGAAAAAAAAAGCAACAATCCAAGATGAAGAATTTCTCTAATTTATTTTCAACGTTACTAAAAATAGTAATCTATGCTTCCCTGAGCACAGAGGCAGTCAGGCATGATCGTTAACTAAATAGAGAAATGAAGTAAACTAATTAAAGTTCATTACAGAAGAAAAATGCTAGTGATGTTTCCAAACTTCAGTTCTGGCAGGCTGCCAAAGGAAAGTCATTCAGAAGGCCAAATATTCAGGGAAAAGGACTGTCTCCCTGGAAAGCAGGGCTGCAAGTACCAATTGTATAAACATCTCTGTGAACTACATTTGCTGAGAGAAATATGAAGGAAATTGTTTTACAAACACCTGGACTCAGGATTCACTTAACCACAATGCCCAATAAGCAAAACCCAGAGATTCTGTTAAAAAACTGGTTGCAAGTATATTGCAAAGCACACTAAGACATTCACATTACACAATCCTAAAGCACGCTCAGTATTTTCTGCTCCCTCAAAGTTTAGACAATTGTGTCTGAGTAATATTGTTCAAATTACATGAGTAAGGAGCCTACGTCTCATTTCAAGTGGAGGGGATTTATGTGGTTTCATCACCTAGGTTGTATTGATAACAGCACAATCTAGCACTAAGCAGAGATAACAGATTGCTTTGGATGCGCTAGCTTGGATGGCCAGATTGTTATAGCTGTGTTCACATCATCTTGCTCGCAGGCTGAAGAGGAGGGCTGTTCAGCCAAGGCAAAATGCCACGGTAATTCACCTACACTGCTGCTGGCATCTGCGCTTGCTCCTTCATAGTATGGCACTGCAGCGTCCCGTGCAGATGAGTCTACTGACATGCCTGCTGCTTCCAGCTGTGTCAGCAAAACAATCAAAGTGGCTTTAAACTCATTTATTTTAGTAGGAGCTCATATGACTAGAGTAGGAAAATTACACCAAAGTGGTTAACAATAAACAGTTCAAGAAATAACTATTGAGAATCTCTTTTAAATCTGTCTAACAAATGCAAGGTTTCAATAGACAGCAGAATTACCCTACCACACATTGGTAAAGCGAGCACAATGCACGTTTGGGAAGCAAGTGTACACTGACCTTCTTAAACACTATGGTTTCATCTTCCCAGACAGGATTAACTGCATTGCCTTGAGACGTCTTGGTCTTCAAAGCTTTTCTTCTTGTATCCACAGGCAGGCCAAACATGTCAACTTCTACGTAGGTACCAACTTTTTTATCAGAAAGAAACTGACCTGAAATTATCTAAAACCGAAGCAAAGGAGAATCACTAGAGACCGCTTTGGTGGATTAGGAAATGAGTGACTGAAATGCAGATGGATAGTTCATTAATGATCAGATAGTATGCATTTGAAATAAAACCAAAACCACAATAAACAAAAAACTCTGCCGTTTAATATTGCTGACACAGAAAAACAACTCATGAGGCCTTATCTCCTGTGACCCTGTGGTCCTGAATTCCCCTAGGAGTGATAATGTGGTTGAGATCATGCAGCTACCCTTCCCTCAGCAGGAACACTTGTTTGATTCTCATTCCTCAATCTGGCTGCCTCTTTCCGCAATAATGTATCTTTGAGAACTCACATTTCTATCCAGTTCAACGACAGGTTCAAAAAACCGCTGGAAGAAAAGAGGTATAAGCAACAGAGAAACTAAGTATGCTTTTAACTGCAAGGGAGAAAACAAGCTAAACCACTGGTATTCCAATAAAGGCTCTTCAGGGAGGATAAGGAGTTTCACTACAAAAAAAGGATGACTATGAAATAGCTAGTTCTTATTTGTAACAGGAAACACAACTCTCAGCTTTAAAAAGTTAAAGATCACTGCAATTACTTTAGAAAACGGAATAGGCACAGGAATACGTAGCAGTGTCACTGCACCTTAACAAATTCAGTTTTGCCTAAAGCAAATCTTAATCCGTTCTCAGCTGTATCGTGTACGGGCACTGACATACCCAGCAGAGTCCTCACCAGCAGCCTTCTAACAGCTGTCTCATGACTCCTGATGCTCACTCCTGTTGGAAATGATGCACATCTCCTAAGAGCTATTGAATGACTTCCAACTGCATTTAGTAAAATTGCAGAAGAAAATGCGTCTAAGCCCACAGGAGGAACTGAAAGCTTCCATGATTACAGGTCACCACAAAAGGTCATTCCCACAGACAGCTTTATTACCGTACATGTCATCAAATTATTACTTTGTTCATATCCCTGCCAGCACTGCTTTGCTATGCTTGTGTATGCAGCCTGAGAGGAAATACTTGTTCTTTCTCAATAAAAACAGGAGGATATTTTGCAGGTGGATTCTACAATATGGACGTTGTTCTAATGGACAAGTCCATTAAAGGAATAACAGGATTTCAGAAAGTTTATGTTTTTATAACTAGAGATATATCAAGTATAAATTTGTGATCCTGTCATACGCAATGCAATCTATCCCTCTAAACATTCATACAAGTAGTTTCCAATTTGCAGATTCCTGGCGGTGCTTGAACTGCATTAGAGGTCCTTAAAAAGGAGTGAAGAAAAGCAAGTTGGCAATTAATTGCAGCTGACATTTATGGTTCCACAGTTCTGCTGCAGAACTTATAGGGAACCATAACATTTATTTATACTAAACATTGTACTGTTCTAGCTATTCCAGTGCAACCTACCAATTCATAACAGTGTGTTTTAAAATCAGCTCTTTGTTACTAAAAACACAGCCAAATTACTCTTAAATCCCTTTACTTCCCAATTACTTCCATGGAAAAGAATATATACAATAAAAATATATTTATTTATCCCACAATACTGAATGTGAGGCAGAAGGTCCTCTGCAGTCTAAAAATTGAATGCCACTCCATGAAATGAAATGCATTTTATTTTCTTGATTTAGTATGGTCATTTGCTAGGTCACTGCACAACAGAAATGTACCTATGCTCTGACATTTTCATGAGAGCATTTTCACCAGCTGCATACGTACCTTGACAGACAAGGTGTTGGCTACTATTCCATCCACTATACTTTCAGTAAATGGATCAAAGTGTTTGTCTGGTCTTCTCATGAATTCTGGCTTTAACCTGTATCCGCTTTTGCCATTGTACTCATACATTCCCATGTTTATTTGCATAGACAGATCTAGGTGTTAAAAAAATATTGATAAGAATAATGTTCTGGTTTGCTAACAATTTTTAAAAGGCTATAAAATAATACTATTTGTTGTAATTTCAAACCAACTATAATATAAACAGCTCTTTATGGCACACTGTTGCTTGTTAGAAGAGGTTTTGGATGGGATCAGAGCCACTCTCTTGGATTCTTTTGACAAGAAAAAGATATCTGTAAGACATCTTTCAGAGGCTACTCAATAGATAACATTTTCACACTTTAAAAGAAGCCTTGATACTTAGGTTTCGAGTCCCTCAGTGTTGTACTGTTGTGCCTGTCCCAGTAGAGTACTTATGTTTCTAAACCCTCCTAAAATCAGAAACTGGGTGCCTGATACTTGGTTGAAACTGGCCCAAAGAGGTTTTTATTACTCTGCAGACTCCCAGTCTGTGTAGCGTTTTGCTTTCCATGGACAGGTGCTGTACACATGGGCACAAGTGGAAAGGAAAAAGGGAATGAGATGACAGTACCACGTGCCTAGGGACAGAACATGGCCAAGCTATGTCCTGAGAAGCAGTAGATGGAAATATTTGTATGTCTCAGAACAGACATTGATTTGGAAGACAACACATTCTATTTCAAAAGTGACTTGTGCATCTAAGATCCCAAATGCCTTTGTTTCTTAAACACTCACTTTTGAAGTGGAATCCGCTGTCCAAGTCCCTTATTTCTTGATGTATCGACATTTTGGAAGACACAGGAAAAACAGCCCTGCCAGATCTGAAATGCTGCTCACTCACTTAAAAATGATGACAATATGAAGGAGATCATACATGTGTATTATACTAGCTATTGCATAGCAATTATGAATATTCCTAATTAAAAAAAATAAACTGTGTTAAAAATGTTGATTAACAGCTCTGTAGTACCATTCAATCACTAGATATCTTTTGATGCATAAAGCCATTCTTACCTACGAATCAGAAATGGTATCAGAGAAGTGCAAAGGTATAGCCTACAAAATCCAGAGACCATCATAACTTACCTACAGTTTGGAAGTTAAGAGCAACCATTTGGCAGCCAGCATTCCAAAAGACTTGTGGCATGTAGTTTGAAGAATCTACACGTGTTCCCTTTGGGTAAATTCGGCTTAGCTGCATTTTGTTGTATCTAAATGGTGAGTAGTTAAGATACAGTATGTGTGACAAAAATCACTTTGCAAAGAGGTGCAATGGCAATATTTAAATGCAGGGGATCTTTACAAAATGGCAGTAGGTTTCTTATTGGATTTCTGCAACCATAATGCTTTCAGATATCCACAAGTTTGTAGGAGATATGATAAGTACAGGGTAATTAAAGGCGCTGTTTGTTCCTGTTCAGAGTACTCAGAATAAGCAAGGGAATAGCATAGACACATGCATCAAAAAGACAGCATTCACAAAATTCCATTTATCACTGCCGCTACTAATTTGGGATTTTCCTAAGATTGCATTTATAGAGACCAAATAGCTGTAAACAGCGAATCTTCCTCTGGTTTGGGGAGAGGTGCTCAGTTAAAAAGCACTCTTCTGCAATAAGCATTAGAGTTGGCCTCTACATCAGGACAGAAATGATGAGCGTGCATGTCTTATACTTGAATCTACAAATCTCAGAGACGAGAACATGCTGCAGGTTATCTGTGAAAATAGCTTTCCATTAATCTTCTTTAAGGTTTCTTCTTATGGTTTTATCTTGACCATTCATTCTCAACTGCAGGCACGATGAGAGACATCAAAAGGTCTAAACAGAATGCTGTTAACTTTTCTTTAAAAGTTATTAAAAAAAAACTCCAAAGAAAAAAAAAATTGCTTGGCAACAAAACAGTTCAGTGCTCTTAGAACTAGAGGTATAATGGGAAAGCAAGCTTTCTCCTATGACGTTGCAAAAAAACAAGTCAGCAACAATTTTCTCACCATAACTCATACCACCTCATATAGAATGATAAATTTAACAATGAGAATACAAAGTATCAGGTCTTCAATATGTAGTTTATGCCTATTCCCTCTAGTCCTAGCACAGGGACTCATGCCAACTTTTAAATTAGCTCATCGGAGCTCAGGCCAATTAATTCATCTAGGAAGACAGTCAAATCTACAAATTTCATTTGTGTTCCCTATTTCCCCGGCTCCTGTCTCCAAATTTCAATAAAGCCTTGTAACAGATCTCAGATATAGAAAGGCTAAGAAAGCAGCTTTCTGAAAGTCAAGGATACTCCACAAATTCCACAGGAGACTTCGTAAGTTGCTCGAGCCCTTTGGTTTCCACGAAGGAAGACATTTCAAAACTTTTGTTGCGTTCTGAAAGTTTAGAGGGGAAATAAAAACAGTGACACATTACAGAATGAAATCATACGCAATACATGAGCTGCAAACAACTAGTTTAGTCTCAGTCTCCTTTATCCCAGCTCATTTCACCAGCTCGTTTCACCTTCATCTCAAAAAAATTACATACACAACCATTTGCTGACAACATCAAGCTCACTCTGCACATACTCAAGAACATCATCTGAACTCACACTAGCACTGCCCAAATTAAGGGCATTTGTATTGCCTGAGATTACCACTGTTCCAGCTGCAGGCGACAGAAATCCAGTGCACAGGCAGAGATCTCTCACGGTTGCTTGCAAAATACCATGTTGATATGTTTGAGAGGTAGAGCCCAAAGCTCACAGGTGTAACAAAAAGGTATTGTAGCAGCTTTTGTGGGGAACACAGAGGGCCCCGCTGGATCTCTACATTGTCTTTGCAGGCAGATGCAAGGGCTTTGAGCCAATTTGAAGCCATAATAACTAATGTCTGTATCAGATTAAGCAGTGTGCTAGCTGTGCCTACAGCAGTTCTCATTATCTTCAGTATTTCAGAGTAAGGTCACATCTGTCTCAAATAGTCATGGAAACACTGCTATCTAATCAAGCCTGAAGGTACAATCCTGTGTCCCAGCAAGTCTTCAGACCTAACCCTGGACTGATATGGAGCTTCTATGACCTCTTTAATTTGGTCAGACTTTCTGACAGTGGTGAAAAGCTCCTCCTAAGCTTGTAACTCAATGGGAATGAACACTAATTTGTGTACCATTTGTTACTCAACTTTGCCTGACGAGTGCACAGTCTTTCAATGTACCTGTGCGACATGTCATAGCAGAGAACCTAAGTCAAGACCCTTCTAGCTTCAGTATTTTTACCTTTACACTTTTGTACAGAGGGTAAGGATTGCTGCAAAATAACAACTTTCCATTTCATCACAATCAGCTGTGTAGGTGGCCTAGAAGGGGCTACAGCGCTGGGAGGTCATATCCGTCAGCTATCTCAGCACTGGTCTCTTGAAAAATGAGGGAAACAGTGCCTGTGTTGCATCATGAACACTTTAGCCTCAGCACTTTATTGAAAGCAAACAACAAGGTAGAGAAAAGGCTTGCCCTTATCCGGTTTTAGAAGTAATTGTGCTGCAGTAATACAGGGATAGCAGGAGGCCAGCCTGGCCAGGTCCTTGAAGTCAAACTGTGAAGCTACAGGAGAGGGATAAAACTGAAGAAAAGCACTTGTCTTGCAGAGAGAATCAGGACAGAAACAGGTGGGCGCTTTCCGTACAGGAAGCCAAAAAGGAAGCAGAGGATCCAAAGAAGTGAGGAGCTAGATTGGGCCAATGTGAGAGGGAAATGTGCTGCCAGCCTGTGAACTACAAATTATTCGCAGTGTATGGTGAAAAGGATGCCCACAGTGTTCCAAAAGTGATTCTCTCCCTGTAGGAGAGCTGGGATTCGGACTTTATTGCGGTGCCTATTTCTAATTAGCAGCCATCACACTACTGCCATTATTCATAGCTGTTGTCTTCTAATGGCAAAGGATGCCTGCCATTCCCTAGAGGCTGCTCTCTTACCACTCCTCTTCCTTTTCAACAAGCAATAGCCTCTCTTTCTCCAGACTCTGTGCAGCCAGCTTACCTCCATCTCAGCTCCTTATAAAGGCACTGAGATTATTCTTACTCCAGCCTTCCCCCCTGCTAATGGGATAGCACTCACAACATACATATATAGTGGCTTTATTCTACTTAGAATACAGGTGCTAGAATATCTTGCAGTAATATACTGTATTTCTCAGCCTTATCTTAAGTAGAGCATTTGTAGGAAACCAGAACTGGCAGCTGTTAAATGACTCGGTTACTAAATGTCCAGGGCTTAATCAAACTCCTAATTAAAATAAGACAATTATTTCCTTGTAGTATCTGGAGAGGATCAAGAAACCTGCCCTTTGAAGACAAGACTGTGCAGGAGACACATTTCTCTCTTGTGATACATTGCACTGTGCTATCTTATCAGAAGGAAGTCACTATGGAGTGGACAAATAAATTGTTGAAAAACTGACTGAAAAACTTGAAAAAATACAGTTACAGCTACTTGCTCTCAAAGAGAGTGAGCGTATCTAGTGACGGCAATCAGGGGACTGTTACAGATCCAGTGCTACTCAATATTTCTGTTAACAAGTTGCATGCAAGACCAGAAAATGCAATTCTGTAATGTGTGAATGACAGAAGCCTAGTGAGGTACTGTTCTCACCATGGGGGCCAGAATCACAAATTAAAACAAATTCTTAATTAGAAAATGCTAAATTATAAAAAAATGTTGTAACACTGAAATGATGAAACTGTTATAAAAAGACAAGTATGGAACTCTACACTTAGAGAAATGAAGTCAGGTGAACAAAACCAAAATTTGGGCAACAACTGGATAGGCAGCAAATTAAAAAACAATCCTCATCTATCTCCTCTTTTACTCAGCTCATCTTCACTGAATTTAATGAAGGTCCAGCAGTGAGTCCAGGCCAGGACTAAGAAACAGAACCCAGAAGTTATGCTAAAGTGTCCACTGCTTTAGCCAGCCAGCAACACTTACCACACAGGGGCACTGCCTTAACAAACTGGCCACATTTACCACATGATTTTTTTTGACACGAACACTAGAAATATTCATTCCTTAACATTATGAGTTCACAGAAAACAGTATTGATTGATCAAAGGTCACATCAAGACTTAGAATAAAGAATCTGGACATTAGCAGTTCTTTATAAAAGACAAAACTCAGAAAGCCACAGGTATGTGAAGAAAAAAAATCTACACAACACAATTTTATAACAGCTGCATCAACTTGTCCTGCTAGGATTCACATGGCTTCCTTTCCAGAAGGAATATCTTCTTCCCACTGTGTTCTTGTAATTCTCATTAGAGTTAAAAGAGATTATAAAGATCCGAAGGGACATCACTATAGGGAACAAGCATAACTTTCTGCACGATTTTGTGAATGCTTGTGTGTATGTCTGTATAGATACTCCCATATAAATGAAGGTGTAGATAATTTCTTACATGTTTATTATTCATGACAAGTAAATGCAAAACCTTGTATACAGATATGGACCTACACACCAGTTACCTGTCCTCTGCCAAGGCCTCCATAAAAATCCATAACAGATTAAAATGCTATATATTTCTTTAACTAAAAAGCTCCAAGAGCATATAGCAACCTGTCAAAACAAAGGGAAAAAGGGCAGGCAAACAGTAGGGGGTTCTGAACCAAGAAAGGAAAAGATGCTGCAGTGTTTATTGAGGATGCCACGAGTGCATTCCTAGCAAGCCATTTTCTCTAAAAGCCAGCAGGGGAAGAAATTATGGCCTTTTCTATACAATACATAGAGCTAGGAATGAGTGAATTTGCATATGGGGAAGGGTAGACTCTGTTTACACCGAAGCCTCTACAAAAGTAGCAGAGGCAAACTATAAAGCACTTGCTCAATCCAAAGGAATATTTACGACCACCTTTCTCAAACTGCTTAAGTTACTCTGTGGTCATGGACAACAAAGACAATGCAAGTAAAACATTTTCAAAAATGTTTGTGAAATGGCAGCATGTTTACTGTTGATAAAGTTTGATATTTAGACTAACACAGGTTTCAAAATAAAGATGGATTTATTTGGCTGGATACCAAGGGAACATTTTCTGTTCGTGTGCCTGTATCTAACTGAGACGAAGCCAAGTAGCATTTCTCCAGAAGTTTTTTCAAAACACTTGTTAGGTAATTTCCAGTATAAGATGTTGCTCATGCTTAGCTTACTTACTTTTTGATACTTCAAATGACTCAAACTTCACAGGCTGAATGTAGTTCACCAGGTTAGACATCTCTTCTGTGGCCATAGCCTCGCTTCCAGCAGTACCCTACAACACCAAAGGGAAAATGCTGCAGTTTTGACCTATCCATGGTGGCCATCAAAGGCAACAAATACCAAAAGCTCAATTTTCTATCAAACATGACATCTTTCACTGATCCTGGCTTAGGGAAGTCAGTGCCTCACACAGGGAGCTTCACATAATAAAAAAGAAAATTTACTATAAAATTTAGATGTTTAATTAAACTGCCTCTGTATTCATTCTTTCCACATGGCTCCTAGGGAAGGGACTGCATTACCTTTACACATGCATGGTGCTGAGCACATTTATCAGTACTGTTAGATAAATGATAAATATAGCTCTAAGTTTTCCATTTCAAGTTTTTCTTCCAACAATGCTAGATACAAAGCTAGATACTGCTTCCAACAAGCAGTTGTCTAAAACAGATCAGCTGTGGTGCTATTAATTCTTATTCTTCAGGAAATGAAAATATAAATAAACAAAGCAAAGATGTGCTTCCAAACTGATTAATAACCAACTTCAGAAAGTTGGTGGTGTGTTTTCCCAGTGCTCTGCCTCGCTTTCTCCACTAGATGGTAGTCCCATTCCTAGTATCACGAGCCAACCCTCAACTGCTGGAACCGACCCATCACCATAAAACATATCTACACCCTTACTTCATCCATTGACGACTTTTTACAATCATCATCGTAGTCATCATCATCATCGCTCTCAATCTCTGCTTCTCCTGAAAAGTTTTAAGCAGAAGATAATTACTGGCTGAAGCAATAGTTATAAATACCAGCAGTAAAGTCAAGAAAGATGTGCAAGTAGCACTGCTTAAAGGAGACTACAATTTACATGTGCTTTTTGTCATAGCATAAATAAGTTCTTATTGTCCAAACAAACAAAAGCTTTTCCTTTGTAGCTGCTGGATGCTCAGTCTTTGGAAATCATGTGGTAGGTATCAGCACTGAGAAAAGACCATTGTGATGTGTGTAGTGTGCACAGTGTATGAGTATAGTATCACACACTACTCTGAAGAGAAGTTCCCATGCTTGTGGCACAGTCCTGAGGCTTGGGAGATGTCAGTTCAAACTCCCTCTCTGTTGCAAGATCCCTGCACGACCTTCAGTGAATGCCTTCACCTGCTCCAGGAAGCTCACACATCACAGCATGCATGAGGTGAAGAAACCATGCATGAGAATTGATAAGATTCTCATGTGCTGTGGTATCAAGGACTGTTCAGCGAAATCCATCTGTTCTGAGCGTGTCACAGAACATATACTGAGATAGCACAGCTAGGAGGATCCGGCACAGAAGCCTAACTGCAATAGCTTGACTTCAATTCCCTTCAGAGACTGGTGCGCTTTACTGCTAGGACTCTGGTGGCATAGCTCAAATGCACCGCCTGAGGGCAGTGCAAATCAAATAATGTGAAGAAGATGCAGAAGGCTCATCCTTTCCCTGAAAATGTAGTGATGGAGTAAATGGGACCAAATAAAACACATTTTATGCCTTGCTCCCAATTGCGGTGGTACTCATAAAATTCCTATGGGCAAGAAATAGATTCTTCAGAGTTAACTCGTGAGGGGACCTCCCCTCAATGCCAAAATATTTTGACTTGGTTGCACCAGAAATTAAACCATTAAGGAATATCAAGCTTATCTTTCTCTTTAGTAACTCCTCCTGTGGGTCTGGCTGTCATAAAGTAGACACTGTGCATCTTAAGAAGACTGCAAAAGAAGGTTTAACTTATACTGCAGTCACCTATCCACATCTGTAAGACTGACAACTCTCCCTAAAGATTTCATTCCACAAACCTTTCAGCTTTCTTCAGCAGTGGCAATTTCATTTTGGCAGCACAAAAATCTAACCACTGTGCAGCATTTCCAAACTCTCCAGAGAATGGTAATTCAGTCACAGTTCCTCCTCTCAATTTAGGGTCCAATCCAAAGCCCACTGAGTCAATAAAGAAACTCCTCTTTGTTCCAGCAGGCCTTGAATCATGCCCAGTGGGCCTCTTCTGAACATGGACAGCACATACGATTTGAGTAATGAGTGTGCCTTTCACAACCAAATGATGACTACCCAGGCTGCGTTTCCTTCCAGATGCAGATGTTGAAATGTCAGGCTTTTATTCATGAACACATTTCTTCCTGAACATTTCATTGAAGAAAATAACATGATTGCTCAACAGGCTCAAGGGATGGCTTAGGGAACCTCAACACATTGCAAAGAGCCAGCCGAGCTCCCACAGGATTAGCAGTGAGAGTCTTTGGATGGGATGCTCTCAACTGATTTAACCAGACTGGCAAAATAACACATTGCATAGTCCACAAAATGGGTGATGTGGGCAGCCTTAAGCCAACTTGCACTGCAGAGGTACCAGGCAGATGATAGCTTGCTCTTGCTGGGAGTGTCCAGGGAGGAAAGTACGCAACACGTTATTCATTTATTTAAAAATATTTAACAGGAAAACTCCCAAGGAGATCAGATCTCATTTTCAAGTTCTGCATCAGACAGCAAAAGCAGGACAAATAACACACGGGACTGCAAACACAGAATGAAAGTTAGTAAGCGGTTTAGAAAGTATGACTACAACTGCATTGCCTTTCACCCAGCAGCATGGTCCTACATCCAAACCCAACCTTCTTTTCCCATTACACTGCTGGGACACAATGTCAGAGCAAGCCTTGGCCAGACTGAGGTGTCTGTGCTGCAGACGCCTTCATGCTCACCCTTTCACAGAGGTGGTGGGATCAGCCCCATGCCATCATTCCTATTCCTTCCCAGAAGGGCACAGCTACTCTGTATCATAAATGCACGTGGGCTGGCATATGCAGCTATGCTGCAGGTTAAGTCCAGTATGTACGTGCGAGCGTCTCCAAGGGACAACTAGTTGCAACAGCATAATTACTACTTGCATTTAGATGGCATGACAAACCCAAGATCAGGACAGGATCCCTCCACGCTCTGTGGCATACAAATACAGTGAAAACAGAAAGGCCTGCTCCAAGGGCTTGCCCTCCAAGTAGAAGCCAAGAGCCTGCCCATGGACAGAGGCAGACAGAAAAATATCAAGAAATAAAAAAGAGGACGAATCCCAGGTTCAACACAGTAATACTGAATGGAAGATAATTAGCAGAGGAGAGCTGGGAATGACAAGCCAAATCCCTGTTACCAAGGGTTGAGGAAGCACAGTGCTAAATATTATCCGTTCTCACCATGCCTCAGCTGCATGACGGATATTGAGAGCCTAATAAAACGAAGGGTTATACATTGTGTGAAATTCAGAGGAATTGGGTAATCTGCTTTCTCAGACCCCTTTAAAATAAGAGCCAGAATGGATTATAAATGTGGTACCTGCTGGTGCAGCTTGTTAGCTCTATAACGTTTAGGCAGCCACCAGCATCTTGGAGGGGGAAATCACCATTTGTTTTTTCCACAGGCTATATCAGCACTTGCTGATTTTTAGAAAGGAAAAAATGAACTTTTTTCAGTTTGCTAAAACATTTTACTTTGAAACAGTGGGCTATGGCCTCAGCTGGCATGCAGCAGCAATGTACCAATGCCTAAACCTTTACATCCAGTTTTCTATTTAGTCATCATAAAACCATGGAGCCAATTCTACCCTCTCTCTCTCTTCCTGCAACTAGATCCTTGCAGCTCCTACTACTCTGACAAAAATGCCATCCTATTGGTGAGAAATTAACAATTTGCTCAAAAATTTAAATGGTGTTCAATTAGCAAGTTTTGGTTACTCTCAGTATAGGCCTACTTCCAGAACAATATATGTACCTGCAGAACTTTCTCTGTTCTTTTTTCAGTGTAATCTAACTTGGAAAATCTTGCTTACTTATTTCCATTCACTGTGCTAGAACAGTCAGGTCTAAGATGCTTGTTTACCAAAATGACAGTCTATCTCACACATGTTATCTCAGAAATTCTTTTTCTGCCTTGCTGGCTTTGCTGTACCTTTAGGGAAAGCTTTTTCCACTGACAGATATTATACCCTACTGGAGTTACTTTTTATGTCAGTTTCATAAATATCTCGCAAGCCTTTCTGCCAAGTTCACTTCAGAATTGTTGGGTTTTTTTAATTATTCCTACTATATTACCACTACCTAGCTTTCATGCGGTATGTTTTATGAACATATCAAAAGAGTGGTTTATTTGGATTTAAATATGACCTCAAGCAGTGTAAGACACAGTGAAGCTTGCTATCAGCTGAACTATGAATCACTATGTTTTTTGCACTGCTGTGAAAAATCTCATTTAAAATCTCAAGAAGGCTAAATCAGCACAACTTTCTCCTGAAGATCAGCAGTAATTCTGACAGGAGCTATACAATACAATAAGAGTTATTTGAATAATACACCAAACTTGCTAAATGTAAAGATTATATTAAGGTTGGAGAATTGAAACATTTCATATTAAGAAATATTAAGGATTAGGCTTCCTAATTTAATCACATTAATCTTCTCATGCTCCACAAAGAAATTGGTACTGGGTATGGAGGAGTATGATGCTTGCAGTGCTCCAGCATTACGTGTTGCTGGTATTGAGATGCCCATAAGGAATGAGGCAGTGAATAGAAGGGTGTCATAGTGCTGTTGAGTGCTGCCCCGTGGAACCATGCTCTTCACTAGGTTTTGCCACAGTGGTCTTATAAAATGGTGAATAATTTTTCTTTTTTAAATGTTTACAGAAAGAAATCCAGCATCTGATTTACAGAAAAGCTGCATGCTCATAGCTGTAAGCTGTAGCTGAAATCTCTGGAGCTGTGCTCTGAATACTTAAAAATTCAAGGCATTGTTGAAAAATCAGATCCTGGATGTTCCTTGTCAGTCACCCCTAAACTGTTCTTAAGCTCTCTCAGACTTGGCTGTCTTCAGATAAAATCGGCCTAATGTTATTTCGCTTCCCATAGGTATTGTTTCAGAGAAATTCACTGCTGTTTGTCAAGTGCTCATATGCAGCCTAGATACCCCACAGAAATTCACTGCAAGATGAGGATGCTAGATCTAGGATCAAGTATTGAATGACAGAGAGAGAAAAAATATTGACTAACTGCATTCTCCAAAAGAAGCATAACTCCTAATGGAGAAGCACTGGCTGACAGTAGGATTACAAATAATATATTTTGGCAGTCATGGATGAACCACATCAATTTTGCCATCTCAATTCCAGCAGTTTATAATTTTTAAATATTCTTCTTCACGATCTACAGTTAACACAGATTGTTACATAGGTAATACAGACATAATATTCACAGTTAATTTGTAAAATTAACACTCTATCATGGGACTTCTTCCCTTCCCACCCCTCCCCGTTTGCATCATCATCAACATCTAGATTCACAGTCCAG
>JAOXJM010000023.1:1208559-1259301 GCA_026413425.1 Tringa solitaria
GTGTGCCCAGGTGGCCAAGAAGGCCAACAGCATCCTGGCCTGTATCAGGAACAGCCACAATTCTGTGATTCTGTGATCTGTTCTTAAAAACATTCTTACATAGCTTCTTCTACCAGTTTCTTTCCTTACAACAAGAATGTTCTTCCTAAAACAATGGAAAAACAGTTAGCCCTCACCCTTTCCCTCTGCAAGAAGCAAAAGTGCCAACATCTTTTCTGATTTGTATTAAATCATTCACAGCTGCCCCAAAGATGACTTTTTATTTCACATTTAAAAAAAGAAAAGTTTCTCAGTCCAAACTGGCCCCAGAAGTGTTGAAAATGTTTTCACAGTAGAAAACAAAAGGGGAAAAGGCAACTGAAGCTAAGGCACATGTGTCACCTCACGCTGAACCATGTGGTCTCTGCATTGAAAACCAAAGTCAACGTCAAACTTAAAAAAAGAAATATCAGAACTAAACCAATAATAATAATAACCATCATCATCAACAAATAGATAACTGGAACAAATTTGAAAGTGTTCTCACTCTTCTTTTCTTACATAGGAAAATGTCCTTTCTTGTAATGAAGAGAAAAAGAAAACAGCTTCGGCAAACTGGAGTATTTGGCAGAAACTGAACAGTCCCTGGCCTTCCATACCACCTACTTTGTAATCCTAGTTAGTCTGTGGTTCTGGCTCTACTTCTAACATACAAGAAACAGACCACATTCTGTGATCAGGATATGCTTAGAGAGAACAGGGTCATAAACAGGTGAAATATTGCTTCTTTTTCTTTGATGAAGTACTGCTACATTCCAGCAGGACACCCTGAGACTGTAAAGTTAACACAATTTGCCTCACAATTATTCAAACTTCTTGTTTCATACAAAAGGTTCTAATTCAGGAGGGTTTTTAAGATTATGCGTGATTCATTCTGATCATCGTGGTTACTTAGGCTGATACAAGTTTTCTTTAGGTAAGAGCTGTTGACTGTGTCATATAATAAAACTGCCACAAGTACATACATAATCCTGTGCGTAGACCTTATAAAAAATGTAACACCATACAGGAAAATATGCTAATTACTTACGAATCCACATGATTTTCAAAGGAAAGGAGGATTGGAAAGGGTGATGTCTTAAATGCACATTCAGCAATAGCTTCTATTACTTCCTGAAGAATCAAAACACAGACAGTTACAAATTTATGTCTCTAAAGACAGTGTTTTTAGTATTTGAAGACAGAAAAGACCCAAAGAGGTCTGAAATCATACCCAAACTGCCTGAAATGAGACCTTCTGCTCTAAAGATCCCAGAAAGCCCTGAATGCGCTTTTGCAGCAACCAAATTTTTCAACCTGAACTGTAAACAAATCTCCAAAACATCTCATGAGCCTCAAGCATTTCATTTCTCAAGAAATGACTTACGTCTGCCTAAATCAATAGTTTATATGTAAAACTTGGTCTTTGTGTGGAATTGTTCCATGCCTGAAGCTATGGCTTTCGTGAACTATTTTGCATAATAATAACCATGGTCTGACAAATGCCTATCTTCCAAACATCATCAGCACAAGCAAGTACCCATAAAATCTTTAGTTACTCTGACTCACAAGTTTCAGTTCCCTTATTTTTTTTGATGAGAGAAATAGCTTTAAGGCAAAAAAAAAAGAAAAGGAAAAAAAGAAAAAAGAAAAAGCATTACTCAGTTAAAACAGCTGGCTGCGTAGTAATCATCAAACAGAGGGCTCAGAAACTGAAATTTGAAACTTCTCTAGAAGTTTCCTTTCAGCTCTGCTGGAAAGTGGCAACTGTAAATCCAGGAGAGGAATCATTTGATAACACTAATTTTATTGGGGTGCACAGTATAGTAATCCACTCACTGTTACAAATTATTCAGTGTTTCCCTATTGGAACACAAATCTTTTTCAAAAGAACTTCTAAAACACTAAAGTCTTACTTATGTGCATTGCTGTCAAACTTTAGAGCTTATAAGAACCTCAAACTCTGGAGTTTTAGTTCTGTCCCAAATCATAAGGAAGACTAAAACCTAAAAGATGTATTTATCTGAAACAAGCCTCCTCTGGGGATTCCTTTTGTTCATTTTCTGTACTTTTTAAAGGCTCAGTTGAGAAGTGTAATAATAAGAAAATCACTTCCTAAAATGAAAGCTGAGCTTCTGATAAATTCTTCTACAGACCCGATTCACACTTGGTAAAACCAGATACGGTAGCAATATGTGGTCATTCAGTCCTGGTTGAGGTCTACCCTATTTTTTCCCCTCTATGAGACTTGATACAGAGATGTGCACAGAGGTATGGACCTGGCCACTAAGCCCAGTCCCGACATGGCACGCACTATCACACCATATAATCCCTTTCCTCCAATTGCCATGGAGGAAAGCAAGAATCAAGACCTCTTCCTGTGGAAGGTCCAAATAGGGCAACTCTTCTCTTCCAACGACTCTGCATGTGCTCAGAAATCAACTCTTACAACATCTTTTTGCCCTCGCATTTCTCTTCCCTTCCACTTTTACAGTAATATTCTAACAATGTTATTTCTGATGCATTTTACACGAAAGAAACTGCCCTAGATAAAGCCAACTAGAGCAATGTGCTCCATTGCCGTACCTTGAAGGATATTTCCGTTGTCATAGTGAATCCATGTGTAATGACTGGCTCTTCTTCAGCTGTTCGTCCTTTCCAGCAGTCCAGCTCCACACAGCGGCAGCCTGACAGAAGCACTTGCCGATACATCTCCACCGATGAGTTCCCAGCCAGCTGTCCAGCTGTGACAGCACAAGAACATGAAAAAAGGGAAGTCATTTTGGGCCTTGGGAATAAATACAAATAATCCCATAATAATTAAGAGTTAACAGCATCTTTTAACCTAGGCTGAGAGGAATAACACTCGAATGCGCACAAAAAGCCCAAGAACATAATGGGAATGACTTAGGCAGAATCAGTGTTATGATCTGGATTCTGCCCTCAGTTAAAATGCTGTGAGTACGGAAAAATAACTGAACTGAGGCCAATTCAAAAACTTCCAATAGACCACATCAAATATATTAAAATACATTAAAAATAAAATAAAATAAAATAATTTTAAAAGACTTTGTATATCCTTTGACAGGCAATGTGAAATTCAGAGGCAACTCAGGACAGCAAGATCACATTTTCTCATGACATGCAATGCAGTTTAATACAAGATAAACTAAACTTCCTGCACAGTCACTAATGGTACCATTACTAGGTCTCAAATTAATATTTAATACACTAATCACTGCACCGAGTTGGTGAGTTAAATTTCCTGATGTGATACTGCATTACATAGGGAGAAATTTAAGTAAACTACCAGTTTCCAACAGTGACATAATGTAAATCTAAAATTAAACAAGGAAAACTCAGCTTTTTCCAAACTCAGAATATATTAAAAACTCACAAACTGCACCCCCCTCCCCCCCCCTTTCATCCCCCAACCAACAAAGAAGTCCAGTTGTGTTCAGGGAAGGATATCCAGTCAGTGTGTCTTCATCTGCTGCAACAGCTTTGATTCCAGTCTTATGGATACAAATTTCTTGCAGCAGAGAGGTAAAGATAATGGACGAATGGGTGCGTGCTTGTGTTAGATGTGAAGAAAATGGATGCAGCGTCCTGCTTCTAGCAGGCTTCCTGAGAAGACCTTCCTGGATTTCTTCAGGGGAATTCACTTGCTTTTTAAGGAGGCAGTGAGTTCATTTATGTAAAAGATTCTTCACTGATGGGGTCATATAGATACTTCATATCCAGACTGGCATATAATATAATGCAAATTAATAATTTTATTGGCTCTCTGGCTCTGTGTTTAGGTTTTATGCTGGAAACTGCATGTTTTGGTTTGCTTCACTAAATAGCATTGTCTGCTTTCTCTTGTGTTTTTACCTTTCACTTTGAACTGTAACAGAAAAACCCTTTAATTTGAAAATTCCTGTTTACCATTTGTGTCTGATACATGAGCTGGAGCAATCATAAATACTCCACAAGGTATTAACATTACTCCTGTTGAAATCTGTAAGACCTCTGAGCGCCTGCTGGAACCAATGGGAAAGAAATGTTAGTAACAGAAAAATTTGGCCAGTTCTGGAAGGTTCTGATAATGCAAATGGAGTCAGCAAAGTGTTAACGTGTCTCTTTTTTTTTTTTTAACTTCACTTTTTCCTGCGTTTCCCTTTGATCATGGCAGGTTATCTTCACTCACACAAAAGCCTTTTTGGTGCAATGCCAATGTCTGGGGTAAAGAGTGGCTCTTTTTCTTTGCAGGATGCAAACAAGCATGAACATGGATCAGGGGACAACAGCACACAATTCTGTGTACACATCCCTAAGCATCTGTTTGCAAAACCTTGGCTCTCATTATATGGATCTGCTGAACTCTGCTGCCTAAAAAACTACATTTGCTTAGAAAACTGTTTCCATGTTGTCTTTCTTTTCCCACAAAGCACATTGAATTTTGATTAACAAACTATTTTATGATTAACAAACTCTACTTTATGTCCTGAGAGACTACTGGCCATTATTATTGCTAAGTGTTTTGGACTACAATATCCTTAACCTTCAAAAGTGCTTAAGTAAATCATGACATGCATTACTTGCCATATGACACTTCTCCATGCTACCTTATTAATAAGGCTTAGATGTTTTGGAAGGATTCCTGCTAAGGATAAGAGGATATTCAACCTCCAAAATATTCAATCTTCAGAAAGACTCCTAGTCAGAGTGCGAAACGCTAGCAAATGTTTTAATAGTCTCAATAACTTATTTTTTCAAAATAGAGAATATTAGGAATGTTCCCTCAAATGTTTTTTGCATATATTATTTATAAATTTCTTTTGTGTGAGTCTATTTGCATCTATTCCAAACTCTCCCTTTAACAGATGTATTCTAAATGTACTAAAGGGAATACTTCCAGTATTATATTTTTAATATCTTGAGAACAGATCGATTTTTTAATACTGGAAATTGAAAGCATTATAGATTTCTTTCTATAATACCTACAGCATCTAAAGTAATACCATAATATTTGTATACCATCACACTATATTGGATAAGGAGAAAGAGTTTTTGACAAAAACTCACTTTAAAAAAAAAAAGAATAAAAATTAATCAGCTAAATCAAACCTGACTACATAGCCTGTGCTAACTGCTCTAAGATGAGGATATGACCTACGTTTCCCCATACAGATCAGTTCCACACTTCCAAAGCTTTTAAGCTGCTCACTTCTCAGCAAATGCATCCCCATTGAGTTCATTAATCACTGTTTTTCCAAGTGCAAGTTACGTGCAATACACAGGCTTAAAACTTCGTTAGGATTTTATGATGTATCCTCCTAAAATTGGGGGATATTTGGATCCAGGTATTTGCAGTCACCTGACCACTATTCTGAAAAGAGAGGCTGCTTCTGCTCCCTCGCCCACGCACAGCACCACCTTCTCCCAGCATGGAGAAATGCCTGAATAGTCTCTTTGCCATGCACAAACTGGAGTTGCTAAACCTCCTCTCTTCAGGCAAGTCCTGGAAAAGCAATCAGGGCTCTGGATCATAGGCTGTGGTTTGCAGCGTACAAACTCAGATCTTCATGCTGCTGGGAGTCTGGCTCTTGACTCCAGCAGCAACAGGAGGTGCTGGCAGCTAAGGTTTTTTAGACACAGTACATTTATCTGATTTTATTTTCATTTTGAGCTATTTCGCCATGCAGAGAACAAATGAATTAGACCCTACATTGTGACATATTCTGCTACCGCTTGTACATAAGTCAAAATAAGGTTCCCGCCCTGTGGCTTTTATCTGTAACACCTTACACTGGACCCAAGCAGGACATGGAGTCAGGCTTGCTCCAGCCACGAGCAGGAATACACTTGCTGTCAGTATTGATTCAGGCCCACCCAGGCAGGAGATGCAACACTGGGGTGTGGCAGGAGGGCTGGGGCTGGCCAGCCCCCAAGACTACATTTCAGCTCAGCCGCTGGCACTGCCCAGGCAGCTCCCACGCTGCAGCCAGGCCACCTGACAGACACCATCCAGCATGGGGTGCATGGGGCAACCCTCATCCCCGCTGTGGGACTCATCCGAGAAAGCCACAGTGCATGACCAGCTGAGTCTCTCCAACTGCAATGAGGGAGTGGGACCCACCAGGACCTACTTACAGAGTCCCTCCTCTACCACCACCTCTCTGTATCTTTCTCTTAGAGATTTCAGCCATTTGAAGACCTTCAAATGCTGCTACTGAAGTCAGAAAGGTTACCCAACCCTCAACACAGTTTTATCCTCCTTAAAGAAGGGGGTTTAGAAAATAACTTATTTGTTATTTCCACGTGCTTCAAATAACATATCTCTTATTTCAATATGCTTCAACTGGTAGGCCTAAAGAGGCAAATAAGAGGAGGCACAGAGGATGTTGAAAACTCACTAAGCAATAGTGAACGAGATCTTACTGAAAGGAAACAAAACAATTCCATGAACTCAACATTTCTAGTCCTTGTTGAGAACGCACTGTCTCAGATCTGACCGATCAATACTTTTTTAACTCTATGTTCACCTCTGCTGTTACTGGAGGTAAGCTTCCTCTAGAAATTTTGGTGTCAGTTGCTGATCTGTATTAGAATAAGTAATTTTGCCTTAAGGATACAATCTATACAATTTATTTCTCTCCCTTTTGCATGGTTTCCATTCACAGTTAAAAGCAGAAATTCCCTAACTTTGAGTATGGCTTCAGAAAGAGGGTATTGGCATGGGTGAGGCTGGTAAGGGAGGGAAGGTACCCGTTAGAACCTCAAAAAGATAAACTGAGCTTTAACAGTGCTAGTATGAACACTCAGCTGTCAAGATTAGAGCAGTCATGTAAAGACATGGCAGAACAGGAGATCTAAGGAATTTTTGCTCAGAGTCTGCTTAATTGAGTAGTCATCTTCTCACAAAAGCCAAACTGGCTCAGAGGAAGATGCAAGAAAGTCATGCAGATGGGATTCACCATCTTATTAAAGCTATCTTTTATATATACTATTTTTCTTTGAAAGCAGGGCACTGAACTCATATCTCAGAAAGTTCCACCTAAGACCTTCCACACAGAACATCTTTTCACTTTGTGAAGCAAAACCAGCTTTCCCTCCACTGGTTTGGGTTTTTTTTGGTGTTTCTTTGTTTTTGGTTTTTTTTTTTTGTGTTTTTGCTTTTTAATGGCTATGGTCAATTCACCAATGTAACTGTCGAAGCAGATTTCACGATTGCACTGAACACATCTGGGCCACATTGCCCAGATAGTGGTCTGTGGCTTCCTTCCTGTGAGGAATTATGCTCAAATTTACTTCATCTCGGAGAACTCAAGCCATTTTCCTCAGTGCTACAAAAGGTTTTAGAATGTTCTGAAGGGAAATAATGAAAAATATCAACAGCTGTAAGGTAAAAAAAAACCAAACAAACAAACCACAAACTGCTGATGGACTGAAAAGCTGCACAATAACCACTACTCCTCCTTCTTACCCATTAGACCTCATGCTAAGATAAACTGTCACCTCAGTACCAGGAAGAAACTCATTTATCTGCCTTAAGATTGCTGGACAGGATTAGCTGGGTGTGCTGGCATGACGACAGCTACGGCTCCTCAGCCCAGTTCCTCTCTGCTGCATGAGCTATCTGAGCTCTCCTGCCCTCTAGTCCATCAGGAAGGACATGGTCAGGCTAGAAGAGAGCAGAGCCTTGGGTCATGCCAGCCAACCACCTAAGCTCAGCGCAGCTCTAGAGGCACCAAGCAGCAAGGCAAAACCTGCTCTTGGTGGTACAACAAACTCATGGCTCAGACCAGGCATTAACCAGCTTTCCTTCCCTTCTATATGGTGCTGTCATCTTGGAAACTGTGAAGACACTGTTTGGGAGGTTTGAAGGTGAAGAAGGTTTCAAAGAAATGCTGAATGCAGATAATAAGCAATAACAGTTAGGACTGAGGAACCACTGGGAACAGAAAAGCTGGAGGACAGTAGAGGAGAGACCAGAGCAGCAATAAAGAAGAATAGAGTATGCCCCTCATGAGATATTTTTTCTAGAAACACTGAAAGTACTGGACTGTAAGCAGGGAAGCAGATGCTGAGCGTGAATGGGACAGTCCCAAGTTGGCTACACAGGCTATGCTTAGAGCTCTGCAACCTACTGGTGTTATTATTTTTCCTTATAGCCAAAGACAAAACGTGTTAAAGGCTTGTGTTTTTCATATTTTGCATTTCACATACACAACAGCAAGTTGCGTAGCCACCAAAATGTGCAATGCTGATAGTGATAGGTGATCATTTGTCTTTGGCTTTGGGTGCTGCTGAGAGAAGTGCTGCAAAGTCACTCCCCACTGTGACAACAGCAGTAACCTGAGGTGAGACTGGTGAGAAACCAGAAAAAAGCAGGGTTGAACATTAAGGGTTCAAAGGAGTAAATACATAAATACGATACCAATGAGAAAAAAGATGAGAGACAGTATAAAAAGGCTTCTAAAATATGACATTTCTTTAAGCTATCCTAGGTCCACTATAAATCACTTCTTCATGGATTTTTACCTTTGTACTTTAAAATTACACTTCCCTCATAAAAAGAAAGCAGTTACACTTCTAAATAAATAATCAGGACTTGATGTACTGCCAAGGGTTTCTACTAAAGGCTAGGAAAATGATCAGCATAATTAAAAATAAATTCTGAGTGTGCACATGTTTCTTTTTACGTTCTAATGTTTTTTTGTGCATTTTTGTGCAACCCTTTTTCTGGGTTAAAAAAAATTAACAAAGGGAGAGATAATTGGTAGGACATTAAGCACAGTAGTCATAAAGTAATGCTAGACTGAACAGTTTTCTTATTGTCCTAATAATTAGTACATGACTAGTTGCTACTTCACAGCTCCAGTGAGGGCAGAGGTACTACTGAACTTCCCTTCCAAAGTCATAAGCACTTCAGCAGACCCTTTGAAATCTTATTGGGAAAAAGAATAGTCTGTCACCATTAATTTTATTAATTTTACTAAGTACTCGTTAGAAGAAAGCAAATGGCAGTGTGATTGCTGTATCTGGTCTAACCTCAAAGCAAAATCTAAGCCTGTAAGTTTTTGTAATATGCAGATAAAAATCAAATCATTAATCCCATTGTCGGCCAGCTGCCACACATTTACTGAATGTAATGAGCCCACTAAAAGGGAACGGCATGTGTTTTGCGCCTGTAAATGTGGAAATATACACTCTTAAACGGAGTTTGAAAGAGACTCAAACTTACTTTGCACTATCCCCTGAGTTTACTCTGACTTATTCCCTGCAATTTACTAAACCAGGAACATTGTATTGAATAAACACTGAGGATCATACTTCCAAATGTAGCTTCTGAAATTATTTAGAAATGTAGGCAAAGAAACCTGCAGATGCAATCTGAAATGATTTGTTGACTTTGACATACAAGTCAGTGAATTTGCGAAGTTTCAAGGTAAACTTTCTCTCTCTAAAAATAATTAAGTTAGGTCACTTATGGTACAGTTAAAAAATTTAGAATATGTTGGACTAATAATGAATTTCCATCCTTAATTCCTTGTTCTTTTCCTTCTGTGCTTCTAGACCTTTAGAATATGTCTCTGAGCTGATCAGCCCTGATAAAAATCTGCAGTGTGTCATGGTACCAGCTATAAATTCATGTTGGTGGAAGGGAGAGCAGTATTTTGTCACTTCAGACCGACTTTAAACTGCACCGTCTGTCCTCCCTGTGGGTTTACGCTTCTAACATTTGTAAAACAGCTTTACTGTTTTCTTCAGGAAAATCTGTATAAAGCTGCAGCATTTGGCTTAAGTGGGTCCTAATCCTCACTGACAGAACGAAGTCCATACTGGAGGTAAGAGGTCTGCAAAATATCATAATTAAAAATTGCTTTTGCTTTGGACACGTCTGCACTCTTCCAAAGCGCATAAACTTCTGCATATTGGAATCCTAACTTAGAAGTGGCCACACTGATTTTCATTTGTTTCAATTCAGAGAAACAAAATAGCTGTCAAGACAAATACTTGTATGACAAGTTTTAGCACAAAACACATTTTACAGCCAAGATATAAACCTCTGAAAAATGGTGTCTGATGGAAACAATGACAGTTCATTCACTTTATGAAAGCACTAGAAGGTGCTGTAGAAAGTGCTATACCAAACACAAAAGAGATGAAAGTAACTACCCCACAGTCTGTTTAAACTGGGCATCCCCACTGCATGGTTTTGTTTATGTTTTAGTATACTGGCATTCTGAAGAACTTGGTCAGTTAAGGTAAGCCTGTTCATAATATCAAAAAGCCTATGTTATCCATAAGCCATATTTTTAGCACACACTGTAGCGTTACTTCTTTTTTTTTTTTTAACGTAATGCTAAGTCATTAGGAAACACAAGAAGACAAAGCAAACATCAAATCAAATAGGAGAGAACTTCCTGTGCATATCTGCTTGTCAGAAATATTTCATCCTACATACACTAAACTAAAATAGTAAAATTACAATTATTTTCTCACAAGCTAACAGCATCTTAGCCTAGAAAATGTGTGCCAAAAGTTGAGTTCCTAAACCATCTTAGCTTTTTCAGAATCTTAAAACATTGTTGACTTTGCTGTGCAAACAAGTTCAGACTCATTAACTCTAATTCAAATTAACGGGAGCTTCTGGGTGCTCGGCCTTTTTAAGTACATAAGAGCACCTAAAAATTTCAGTTCAGACATCAGATATAGTCAAAGACCAGATTACCACTCCTTGCCCATATGAATGAACTGTCGGAAAGCTATGTGCCATGTTGGGACCTCTCTAATCTCAGAATCAAAGCAAATTTCATGGAGCTCAACAAACTGTCAGATTTAATGTTTAGGGGTAAATTTATTAGCTACAGAGATGCTTCCCATATTCTGTTTCACATACTTGCCTGGCAATCCTTGGTTGTCACACAAAGTACATCGTTCCCTCTCCTCCCCAAATAAGGACCTTAATCTAAAATCCTCTCTAAGTTGAGGAAAACTTTCCAGAGACTTCACTGGCTTCAGACCAGACTTCACCAGAACAACCCAACTGCTACTCACCTGTTAATAAAACTGTATCTGATGCCTATGCGCAGCAGATAGAACAACGATCAAGTGCTACCCTTGCTTCCTTGAAGATTAAGCTCCATCATAATTTTCTGTTGATGCTTTTAGTGCATTTTATGGTATCACTGCAAATATATTAGGAATTTTTGTAAGATAAGAAATCAGATCTCTCCAATACTGTACCTGTGAGGTAGGTGTTGTGTGAGGAATTGATGAAGTAGTGTGACAGTGGTTGAGACATGTCTTCATTTAAATCCAGTTTCTCAGGTGGAACAACGCCATTTTCTTCTCCACTCAGATATCGCATAAATCCATCCACTGATATCTGTCCTGAGAGAAACACAGATCCAGGGAAAGCATCAATTAATTTCAAGTACAGATTTAGCGACATACAGATGCTATGTTCAATATACACTTATACAACCGTGTCTGTGAAAGACCATATAATCATCAGATTGGCCTTCATCGAGTTGTTAATATATTTTTTTTGTTACTATTACCTCATTTTCAGCCATATAAGTTGCAGGTAATACACATCCCTTTACCTGTACCAAAGATAAATAATTTCATAATCGATATCTACAGATAATCAATGGCACAGGGGAACTGGAGTCACAGAGCACTATAAGAACAGAGAAAATAAATTAAAACCTATCAAGGGAAGACATCTTCTGGGGACAAAAGCAAGCATGCTCTCCAGAGGAAACCAAGAAACCAAACAGAGCGCCACACAAAGAAACATGTAACTTTCACCCTTTTGAATATGATTCAGAATGTGTATATGAATACAGCCAAACTGCAAAGCAAACTAAATGAACTACCTTTCAAGTGGGAACTAAGTTTTGCTTTGTAATTTTTATTCTTGCAAATCATATCTCACTGGAGTGCCAGCATAAATGACCATTTCATATGCTGCTAGCAAATTAGAAAGCCGAGTCCTATCCTCAGCTTAAATATCACACTGATCTCAGTGGAGCTGTGCTTATTACGTCAGGATGAATTTCTCTGTCAAGCCTTCTGCATAAAGTTGATTTTATGGCTAGTGTCAATTTGTACATTTAAACAAACAAACAAAAAATAATCCAGTAGTTTATATTTGAAGATTAATGCTTAACCAAACAAATTTGAAACATTTTTCTTTGCCTAGTATTTTTGTTATTTTGTCTAGATTTCACCTGTAGATTTACTCAATCATTTAGCTTTAGTTAATTTAGTTACTTCCTATAGTAAAACAGATTTTCTGTGTCTCTGAAAAACCTTGAAGCTATGTGCCTTGGTGACTCCCAACAATGAGAATTTCTTACCTCTTCTCCCAAAATCAAAATATTCTGCATAATATCTCTATTGAAAAAAACTTAGTTGACTGACTGTGGCATTGAAAAATGGAAGACTTCAATTCTGCTCCTAACTCTGCTACTCTGTCCTTTTAGAGTCAATCCCTTTTTATCTTAAAACACAGAAACTTACATTTATTTGTCTAGTAGGTGAAAAAGTAATGGGCAAATCTGCATTGTTTTCATAAAGCTTGTAACCTCATGATGCAAATATAGCATATAAAGCATTTACTTAAAAACTGCGGTTGGACCCTAGGATTTGGCTCTTGATCAGAGGGGAAAAGATCTAGCAGTCTTACATTCAGATGCCTCATTATCATAACAAGCCAAGATGGTGGCACTAAATGAATCTATTCATATGACAAGGAATGCAGTGACAATACAGAGCAATGCAATTATCATTCATTCTTAGGACAACAATTGTAAGATGGGTGCAAGGAAAAAACATTAAGTCCATCCACTATTTTAAGACAGTAATCTGAGTGCAATCTTGTTATGCTCCACAGCTGCTTTTTCATAGAGTAATTAATCATCCACAGAGAGGCCTACGTACTTTCTGTTTCACAAGAAAAAATATGAAATGGAGAAAATCCGGAAACAAAAAACACCACTGAGTTTTTTCATGAAACTATAGATTTATGAACAACTCATCTACTGTGTGAATCTACTAGAGAGACATTATGAATGTAGACAATTTCAGGTGCTATTATGGAGTTAGCTTGATCTAAAATCCCCTCTGCACCAAGTTCACTGGGATATAGATATTGTCTGTGGTGGACATTCACACAACAGAAGCAACATCATACAGGAAAAATGGGTAAGGTCTGAATTGGATAGCTACTACACGGGGAAGCAGCAAAGCCACGTCATATTATAGTGATTTGCAACTTCTGATGTTTGAGACAGCTCATCCAGAGTCATCTTTAATATCTCCATGTTGTTTTGAATGCATTCCTTTCAGCCAGACTAGGAGGCTTAAAGTTGCTCTGGCATTCCTACTCCAGGATAAAATGAAACATAATGTTTTTCATATGTACAATTCCTCAAAAAACTGTGGCATCATAATCACATGGTGTTCAGAAAGAAAGGTGTCCATTTTGTTATACAAAAACTTATCTCAATTCACATAGACATAGTATTCAAGCATGTCAAAGCAGTATCTCTGTGTAACGCTCAGAATATACCTGAAAAACAGGGTTCTTGTTTTTCTTGTTTATCAGATGGAGACCTGAAGCTAAGGCTAAATTAAGTGACTGGACAATATCACATGGAAAAAACTGTGGGCTAAGCTGGGAGTTGAACTGCAGAATCTCTTGAAGCCTGTCTGAGTGAACTTGAACAGCTTTGGGATAAAAGGAAGCAAGGCCCAGGCCTGCACTTTCTCCCTTCCCTCCATTTTGTGACCATTCTTCTTTGCTCCCTCCACGCAGAAGACAGACAAGGTCCGCAGAGTGGTCCTTCTGCATATTGCCACTGGTACTAACATAACTCACAGCAAGTATTATTCACACGTATAATTACATAGTTTCCGAGTTACACGGTTATCTGAGCTTATGGCTGTAGAATGTTATTTTCCCCATCATAATTAAGCAGTCAGCATTTCAGAAAGTGAAGCAATTTCCAAGTTCAATTACAGACGATATTGCACCAGAGAGAGTTTGACTGTGGGTCAGAGATAGCAGATGTCAAAGGGACTTTGTATCCTGGATATTAAAGAGTAGATTGTTTGTGACCAACGTTAATGATATTCTGAGACCAACTGCAGTGAGGACGGTCCTCAGTGGACAGTCAGCCAAAATGAAATGGCCTCAATTTACTGGTAAGATTTGTTCTTTGTTTTCTTAAGCATATTTCAAATTTATCACAGACAATGCTAAGAAAAAATAATTTGTGATCAGTTCTTTCTATTACAGCTGTCACCTTTTATCTTCAGATATATATTAGGAAGATTTAATGATATGGTTAGATACAAAAAGTTAGAGGGAAAAGAAACACACCAGGCAAAGATACAGGGACAAAAATACATTCACATTTTTCTTTCTTCATAGCAGAAACATAAAAATACCTCCTTTTTCCTGTGGCGTGTGGTCTATTTAAAAGTCCAACACTTAACTCTGTCCCACAGTGCCACCGGAACACCTTCAGCTGTACAGAGCAATGGCTGCCCCGGGCCTACAGCTCCTCCCCTTCTCCCCTCAGGGCTGGCAGGGCCGCTCCTCGCACTTTTCCCCTCACTCTTCGCTGCCACCAGCATTTTAGCCATTCTTACACCCGCTTGCCCGGAGTGGCCACCGGAGCTCCTGAGGGGCCGGGCTGTGCCCTGACGGGAGGCGGCTGGAACCGGCAGGGGATGGGGCAGGCCCGGCCTCTCCTCACAGAGCGCGGGTGCCTGCAGCTGGGCACCCACAGCCAATTCAAGTGAAAATGAAGGATATTCTAATCAATGGTCCCATTTTCAACTTAATGCAAATCCACTTCTGCTCACAAGGATGAGTGCTGTCTCAGCACATCTGGCTGAGAAGCGACCGCACAATGTGCCACAGCTGGAGGACTTGCAGAGTTTGTCAAAACCGCCCAGCTCTGACAAAGAACAGAAGGTGCTCATATGCTGTATTTGATGATTAACGTGGGTATATTTTCCCTTCTCTGGACTCACTAGACTGAAGAAATTCATAATGGATGTCAGCTGCAGGATATTTGACTGTCAAAGCACACATAAGCGACTGGCTAAAGTGTTCTGCCAGCCAAATAAGTAGCAGATCAACTTTAATGCTTTTTGTGCAATGGAACAGGTCTGTAAAATAAAACAGCGAGTATTGAGGAGAAATACAAAAGTATCTAACGTATTCTTAATCACAAACATTCCCAATACCACAAAATTATAAAATGTGCAGCTGAACACTTGTCTATAAATTATAAACTATATATGCTTTTATGTAATTTAAAAAACATATCTGAATTAAAAACGTATAAGAACTAAAGGTACTGGAAAGTCCGGAAATGCCTTTACATGCCTCTCTCCTTGTATATACATCTACATTCCAAAATCCATTCTCCAAATGGGAAAGAAGTTCTTAAAAGAAAGGGATCTCGATGACTCCACATCTTTTGAACATTTTACTCATTATCTTGTAGGTATGAACCACCCGGCAAAGTACCCTGGCAGCCAGGTCTGCCCGCTCGCCCACACAGTCGTTCACATGCCATCCTTTCACAAGAGAAATCTAGCCCAAACTCATACAGACCTAACCGAATCAGGTTCTGCACTACTTTTCTCCACTGTGGATTGAAGTTCTGCTTGCGCTTTAGTTGCAGATGCCAGCAGTCCTTTTGCAGCACGCCTGCAATCCCTTTTCTCCCCTACACTATTAATTTGGAAGCTCAACTTCATCTGCCAGTTGCTTTGTGGGGATTTGTCAGGCATTGTGCCACTTGCTGCCTCCAAAGCTCACCCTTTACTGCAGAAAGGAAGAGAAGGCCATATAAGGGACTCAAAAAATGTTGTCAGCATTCAGCATTTCACCTGCAGCAAAGCGCGAAGCACCTTTGTAGCAAGTGGTTTCACAGGACACCTTGACTGGCTGTTCCATATAACCTGCTTGGTGGTGAAATTCATGCAGAGATCAAAGAAAAACCACCAGATCAACAGTTAAGTGAGGTCAACCAAACCTGGTATTTATTCACTAAAGTTTGGTAGGCAGGAGAAATAATTTCCTTCTAGAAGAGTAATATATTTAATAGGGATGTTGAAAGATTGTTCTGAATTTCCCAGGCTGTGATCAGCTTCATTACATTAAACATGGGAAGTGTTTGTGCAGCAGCTTGATCTTTTTCTGCATCCCTAGCTCCACCTGATTGCTCCAAAATAGTTACAAGGGAGAAAAAAAACCCAGCACAAATGAAGTGGCAAGTTCTGAGCATGTCACAATATTTCCTTATTAGCTACAGCTCCATGATCCTGTACCTTTCAAGATCTATTACCCTGGATCAAAGACTTAAATGTTGCTGGATGGCAATTTAAAGAAAAGCACATAAAAATGTAACTGTTACTGTGCTCATGAGAAACAGGGCTCCTGTGGGGTCAATGTTTGTCAGCTCTAGAATACAACAGAAGTTACTTCCATCATTCCAAATCCTTTTTCTTGGAAGCTGTCTGAAGGCAGGTGGCATACTGCTGGCAGACGGCCTATTGAAAATTCACAAAATCTAAAGGGGCAACAAAGTGAATCCTCTCTTCTGTGGTTCTTGGATACTGTCTAGATTCATCAATCAAAATGTCATCTTCTGCACTTTATGAGATCTGGAATATCCCCATTCTTGGGAAATGGTGTTTGCAAATTTGCCACAATCAGGAATTCTAGCCAGTTGGTTGAACCAGTTGATAGGATAGACTGTAATTTGTGAATATGTTTCTCAGAGGCTCCCCTATTTGAAGACTTACTGTTATCACAAGGCTCTTCATAATCCTCTTTGACTAGATTTAGAGAACCTAGCATATTTTTCTCATCGGGACCTGTGACAGTCCTTGTGCAGGGCGAGGGCCCTATGCACTTTCCTTGGCAAGCACAGACATAGGTAATAGCCTCATGTAAAACTGTTCTCATGCGGTTTCCAGGGCTGCCAAAAGCATCGGCTGCTTTTGACACAACAATCCTTCTCCTGCTGCTTAATGAAACATAGGTAACTTGACAAGTTCCTGCTTTCCCAACCCCTCCAGCGTGCCAGCATGACCAGCATATTGTTCTGGATGTGGAAAAGCTCATGAGTCCCTGGGAGCTTGCCAGCTCATCAACTTGAGGATGTAAACAAACCCCTCCTCATTCAACACCTGCAGCACTGTGCCAAGCACAAGATAAGAGACATGAGGGCTCGAAGCAGGGCTGAGCTTCTAAAAGAATCTTCTTCACCAGTTCCGGGCCCTCTGCAGTGGCCCAGGATAAAGGCCAAACACCCAGCAGTGTAGTAGTCTGGAGGAAATAGAAGAGCACAGTTAATCCTGCAAACTTATCAACCCAGCTGCTTGAACTGATCTTCATCACCCCTTTTTCAATAGGTAAGCTGTATGTGCAACTTCTTGATTGCTACTTGATTTTCCCCGGGTCTGCCTAGCCTGCCCCAAGGAGCCTTCCAGTCCTTTGAGGAAAGCCTTGGGAAAGAGTAGGACAGAAAACAAAAGGCACAACTGACAGTAAAAAGACCCTTATCTGCACGCTTTTCTTTGCACTTCAATATTGCAACATAAACATCAGCATTTGCATATCCTTAAAATTTGTGGACGTTTGTTTGACAAGTGAAATGTGCATTTGCTTGTAAGCAGTCAACAGGTTCAGCTGTACGGATCTTAAAACGTCTCTTTCCATAAATGCGCAAACTTAATAGAGGCTTCCATTTGCTTATGCCTATGCTGTTATCCACTCAGTTATGTAACTGGAAGGCACAATTGTGCCAAGAGATGTTATTAAAGTAAAAAAGAAAACAAAAAAAAGGAAAAGCGACAATTAATTGGCACCTTGTATCTCCCGGCCAGCAACACAGAATTACATTAGTATTTTGTCTGACAGCAAAATCAGGTCTATTCCAGTGCGACCTGTAACATTAAATCACATTCACTGTAATCCCATACAACTGAGCAGTCCTCTCAACTCAAAGATTAAAATCCACCAAGTAAAGCAGCTATTTTATAATCCTGCGAGAGATGTGTACAATATTCCCCATAGGGAATTCTATTTCACAAACCAGCACTGCAGTTTACAGCTCATTAGGTATTAACATTTTCATGCACTGTGTAGAGTAGGATGCATATACCCCTAGTGCATCTCTTGATACCGGGCACACATTAGCTACTCTATGCTTTCTAGCTTTGTGAGCCAGCAGAGAAGTTTACAAGGACGAATCTACATAAAATTCACACTGTGTGGGACACAATGTGCCAGAGCCACTCTGGTAACACTTGCAGCATTTCCATCCAAGTGATTTTGGAAGTGATGCTGAAACCTGTTCATGTTTCCAGACACACGTGCTATTACTATATTGCTATAGTGTAACTGGCATTTCTGTCTGTATTCACTTTTGTAAACTAGGGCAGGACGTGACTGCATAGTCCAAGCAACATCCTCTTAAAAGTCATCACAAGGAGAGAATATTGTACAAGATCAGTCCTAACTGAAAATGCTACAACCCTACAATTGTGTTACTGGAATTTACCCCAGGAAAATCAGTACTGCTCTATTTTAGAAAAATCACTGGGGACAGAAAAGACTCTCAGGCCTCAGGTCAGGATCTGCAGATACTTCAAAATATCTACATACCAACCGTCGCATACACACCACATGCAGAAGTCATCAGTAAGTCCTCCATTTTAGCAATTTTCCCAATGATCAGCAAGAGGAAGTATTCATACTAGTCAGACAGTACAAGCAAATTAATAAGTAGATGAAGGGCAATACATCTGAGTCGCTGTATCTGAATAGGAGTGAAGAATTTCATAGAGTTTCTAAATTCAAATTTTTCCTTATTGGAAAAACTAATCTGCAGAAAGCACAGATAGAAATAAACTGAGGTCAGGATAGAATATCAGGGTTTCTTTGAATTTGAACGCTGAACGGCACGCAAGAACTCCAGAGGCTGACGCACTGATCAGCAGTAGGTCTGGTTTCATACAGTCTTTAATAATCTGAAAAAGCAGAATCAACAACACAGGATTTAAAGGACAGACAGTTCTCTGGGAGCTGTTATCAAAACAAGATGGTAAAGCTGTAATGGACCAGGTAAATGGGAAGGAAATCAAACGAGAAAACACAAGTAATAATTCAACTTAGGTACCTAATCATTCAAGCAAAAAAAACCCTAAAATACAGAGATAAATTGGGAAGAAGATGCCTAGAAATACTCGACAGCAAACAGACCTTGAAAAGCAGACAAGATGCAGTGAACAGCAACGCATCTGTATGTAGCTGCATCAAAAAAGTTTGTTGGAAAAAAATGTAACTGATTGGCAGGACATTTTACTGTCAAGTCACTGATGAAAGAGGTATCAACATACATGCCCATAACTAAACCTAACCATACAGCCAATCCTATAGATTTAATGGATGTAAGTTACACTTAACTTAGTTAACTATTGACAACATCAAGGATCTTAATGGGACCGCTGACTGCACCCATGACTCTAGCTTGTGCCTCCAATTTCAGAAATGTGTCTACATAGAGAAGATTATTCAGTTAAGTGTTATGAATATTAACATATGTCACAATATATGCCAAAACAAGAAAGATCAAGCATGAAAAACTGAAGTGGCCATAATATAATGGTCAACAAGTATTTTAAGTGTAAATGATAAGGAAGAACAGTACAGTGGCCAAAGACAGAAAAAGTAATGAGATCAAAGTAAGCAATGGAAAACTCGGGGTAAGCATCTGAAAAAGCTTGGCAGTACTACAACTAATTGTGCTAGGAAACACTCTTGCAATGGGATTATTGGTTGTCTCATTGTTTAAATCCTTTAAATTCAAACCAGGAGAATATCCTGCTGTGTTCAAATCTCATTTCAGATTTCTAAACTTAAAGGAAAGCGAAATAGATCCATTTCTACCCCCAGTTATACTTGCTCAACTACTTTCCGTAATTAGACAGTTACCTGGCCACAAACCAAACAAGCTTTCTTTGGCAACATGTTCTTGAAACAGAGACAGAAAACTTGCTCAATAAGAAAGGAACAGAGCAAGATTCATTGCTCTACCCTTGAATGTGTATATTGTAATAGGACACTGGGCAATCTGAATATAAACAGAGAGTGGTAACTCCTATACAATATCCAAAATAAATGCTTACTGAATGACAAGCAGTCAGAGAGGGAAAACATGGGAAGGTAAACATGTTGTGCTTAAGTAGTGCAGATAAAAAAGCTTGCTCAGTATCAGTTAATCCATGCAGAAAAATCACATGCCCAAGGACACTGAGATCCAGAATATTTTGCAGAGTAAGGATTATCAATCAAGTAACGCTGAATTCAGTATGTTTGAATCAGAAATGCTTGTCATTATAATGAAGCTATCATATCCATTTTATCATCTGTATAAATGTACAGAGAAAACTAACATTGGATAAGATTTTTTTTTTACTTTTTATAAGAAAACATTTGCAAATGGAAAACCACTATTCTGAATGGGTTTCAGAAGAGGTACTGCAGCTCAAGACACTTAGTTCATTTCAGGGAGGAAATATTTCCTATAAGGTTTTAGGCAAAACATGCCAAATAGCAAACTTCATACTTTTATGATAAAGAGTGTTCTCAATCAGAATGAAAACTTTGGGAGAATTCCAAGGACACTGCCATCTCAAAAGGAAAGGAAGATGGAGTGTCACCTGAGAAGAAACAAAAGTTTCCAAACCTCACTTTTGTCTGTTGGCATGAGCCATCCATTTTAATAAGATCTTAAAGTCACTGTGGAATGTTAAGTATGCTATTTATTTATTTTATTAGAAGTCAGAAGTTTTTTCAGCCCTTTTCAAACACCCAAGAAAGAAGAGCTCTAACCCACAAGAGCTACAGCCTATGAAATTTATGTATTTTTCTCTAGTAGCACTAGAAAACAGTAAAATACACACATAGGCAGGGAAGATTTTTAGGCACTCAACATTTTCTCTTCCTCGAAATTTAAATGTTGGAAACACATTTATTTTAATGGCTATTGATCATCTAACTCTCCAAAGCACCTTTAAAAAACCCTGCTGTAACAAAGCGTGACCATAGTTCAGAGATTCTGGTAAGCAGAGGTCTTGCGTTAAAGAGCACAATTACTGGAACCTGTTATACCGTAAAACAGTGTTTTATTAATAGCAAATATTTATATAGCATAGGCCTACGATAATTAACAAACACAAAAGTGTTCAACATCTTGAATCAAGCACATCTGCGTTACAGTTCACATTTAACCAAATCCCTATACGAAGGATCAACCAGTTTCTTACTGGTTATCGTCCTCTCTTTTCAGTCACAGATAGCTCTTTCTTTAAACAAAACCAGTTTCTAAAACACTAGCAGACATATACATACATCTGAATATCTAGTCATTTTTAAGGAACTGGGCAAAATCCCACTCTGGTGTAGACAAGCAAGCAATCTCTCCTAAGTCTCAAGACTGATGCAGAGTGATCAGCATCATCTCCAAGTTGGACTGTGAAGAAATGCTACATCTAAAGTTAGCTAGAGAACCACATGGGACTGCAGCTTATTCCTTGGCAGGCATGTACTTTTCTGCTTTTTTTCTTTTTTGTTCCCTGTTCAAATTCAATTTTGTTTAAAAGCGCTGGCCCTGTTTGTGCAGTCTTTACATTAGCAAGCCTCAGCTACTGTCTTCCAGGTTCTCATCCAAGAGTGGAGCATGGGCTATTAAAAACCCCAATGAATCTCACCTCAGTGATTTCAGTTGATATTGCAAGATAATGCAGAGCAATGCAGGGATGGAACAGAAATTCTTGGGGTGTCAAGAAACTCTGTCCTCAAGACCTGCTTTCCCACCATAACTACTGTCTACAGGCAAACAAGCCTGCTGCTCTGCGCTTCAGTCGAGGTATGGAGTGTGATCCAGGAGGAGGTGCTAAGGGCCCCTGCACCTGGGCACGTCTCATTCATTACATCAGGAAAAATGAAGCAAAGGCAAACACGTTGAGCTGCACACAAATCTCCCACCAGACATCTTAAGCTTGGCATTTCTGAACACTTTGAGCCCAAATTGCAATCGTCTACAAAAATTACTGTGGACAAAAAGTCTGTGGGGTCACAGGGTTTTACAGACACAAGCCCATTCTCTAGCTGCTCATGACTTTTCAGCACAGAGATAATAAAGAAATCCTTTCTGACAGTATATCCTTTACAGGATATGAGAAGGCAGATAGTTTACATCCAATTAAATCTATAAAAAAACTACAAAACCACCTTCTTACGAGTTCCTAGCTAGCAGTGGAATGAGCACTTTACGACATGGTAGATTTCTAAGACAGGCAGACAGCTAGATAAGTGGAAAGATTTTAAATCAGACAGATAAAAATACCATTAATCCCAGGAATACTATAGTTATTTCTGACAGACTTGAAAGAGGGCCACTACTGGAATATGTCACTGTCTTTCCAAACCTCTGAAAAGCACACTCTGTAGAACGCCTCAGAGTGATCCTGGGAGATGTAATAATATTAAATGTTGGCTTACTTCCAATTGCTAAGTTGCATTAAAAGACATCTAAAAATACATACTTCTTCTCTGAAGTGATACTTCTCTACATAAGCTATTAATGCACTTGCCAAAAAGACTGTGCTTCAGTATAATGGGAAGACAGAAGAGTAGAGCATGAGCATGCTAGAAGTGGGAAAAAAAAGCCTTCTTCACGGGTAATATTTTTACTTCCAGAAACCCCTCCAGTTGGAGAAGAGGTTAATACTAAAAAGTGGAAAAGAATAAAGGCATAGCTCTGCAAAGACAGTTCAGATAAACTAAAAAGAAGGGACTTCAAGGTCTTAAAAGAGACTTCCTTGTCTGTTCCTTAAACTTGGTCTTACAGCTCCAGGCACTGCATTCGACAATCCCTTTCATAAACAAATTGAGTTCTATCTTAGTAACAATTGCTTTTTCTGCCCTCTTTAATACCTCTGGTTGGCTGTGCCAGAACCATAAAGTTAGGAAACTTCTCTTGATTTCCAGCCTAAATTTATTCAAGGCCACTCGATACTGCTGTGTTCTTCTGCCAACATTGTCCTTGTGCTTACGCTTCTTTATCCCTCCCCAGCGTTTAACCCTGATGTATTTATAGGCGAAAGTCATATTCCAGCTAAGGATATTGTTCAAGTAGATGATTACATCTGACATTATAAGGGAAACTTCCTCATATGGTCGTTGTAGTAGCTCACATACTCCAACTATGTTAACGGCCCTGTTATGACAGACACCATGCATACCAAAAGACTCACAGATCATTGCTAACTCCTCAAGGCAGCGACTGTCTATTTAGTTGAGTTGACCAAAGGAAAAGGCAAAAAACAAAACGGCACATGAAAGGGGATGGCCAAATGTCAATGAGCTCGTTTGTGGCAGAGCCAGAAAAACTGCGCTCTTCTGCCACCAGTTCTGGATGTCACCCACTGGACCACAGCAGCCTCCACTCCCTTTGTCCTCATGGGCCCTTTGCAGCTGCAAAGCACTGTATTTGCAGCAGTCATAATGAAGAGGCAAACCCCACAATGTTTATTCAAAGTTTATCCACATTTCTTTCCTCAGCACTTGAGTCCATGCTGCTTTATGTTTTCAGAAGTAAACTTTATCTAATATTCATCTTCAAATAATAAATCCCGCTGCTAAAATTGAATACTTCCCTGTGTTCTATAAAAGAGGCAGTAAAACAGGAACAAGCACAAAGAAGCTGTTTTACTTTTAGAGTAAGTTTTCTATTTATGGACTCTGATAGTCTGAGGCTGAGTCAAACACAATACAGGCAGCAGCAGAATAATATTTCTCCATAACCCTTGAAATGCAGTATTGGTGCAAGACTCTCTTCACTTACCCCTGAGCAGAAGCTCTACCTGAAGGGTAGAAGCAACTCAAGGTATACTCTAAAATTGCTTCTCCCGTTTGCTTTGTGGTCCTGTCACCCCAGGTTCTTTCATCTATTTGCAATATTAGGATGCAGGGTTTAAGCCTGCCTGTAGGATTTGAGCCCGGGGTCCATCAGGTGGCCTATCAGGTTTCCAGTACATGGGACAAGAGTCACAGGTATGGTCAGCTTCCATATTAGTTAGCACAGGCCAGCTCTGACTGCTGAACTTACATTATCGTGATTAGTTTGTGCTCTGCAGCTCTGAAGATATAAATTCCACTGTCAGTCTGTCCGTTTTACATTCAGCACAGTTTCACTGGTTTCAGCGGAGCTATTCCTGGTACGAGATACTGGTCCCAAAATGCATTTCTGCAAAGCTTATGTTTCTTTCAAAGTATCCGTATTATACACAGAAAATTAGGAAACTTGCCCTCCCTGGAACCCTAAACATATTTTTGACATTTTCATTAATTCTGGCGCCAACAGCAAAAACTAGCTCTGTGCATAAGCACATGGGTCTCAGGTCCAAGCCGGTTCCTACACTTTTAAAATGCAATCAAAGAATAAAGGGTAAAAGCTTTTGCTTTTTCACTAAGCCAGATACTACTGTGTCTTTTTTCACTGTTGCAAAATCCATTATTACTAGTCCACATCATTATTTCATTTTGTTATCAAGTTGTTACAGTTAAGTTAGAAAGATGACGCATCTGTAAAGCAGATACAAAAAATCCTCATAATTGAAGATTTTCTGTTCTAAAAGAGTTTTACAACATTTAGTTTTTTACTTGAGATATAATCTTCTAAATAACTGCAAGATCCGAAATGAATTTTACAGCTTAACTAGTAACTAAAAACCAAGCAACTAAAAAGAAAATACAGTGCATTACAGAAACATAATTATTCATACTAACATTTGCTGCACATATATATTGAAAAATAATTTTTAAAAGGCTTTCTGGCAAGCTACCTAACTTAGCACTTGTTGCTGACAGCATGGGAGAGGCTAAAACTTTTGTGTGGCTTATAAATTTTAAAGAGTAATAAATTGTGACTGGGATCTATTGTTCTGCTGTCATTTTAGAATGAGAAACAATGCTGAGAGCTCTTTTCTTGTACAACTGGAATGCTGGAAAGTCCTGAAAATCCCAAAGTTAATGGATTTTTTTGGTAAGTATACTTAATTTTCAATGTTGCAGTTAGGAGGCTGAAAAGATTTCAGCCATTTTGTAACGCTTCCTACACATTTCAATACTAGAAACCCTCACCATTTCACTGCATGTTTTATACATCAGGATTTATGCTTCAAATATGATGAAGTATATCTTAAAAGGGTAGCCACGGTTGCATGGTACTTGTTTTTGCCATTAAAATCCATTGCCTAGGAAATGACCCCCTTCTGCCACCGAAAGACTCCAATGTGTAATTACTCTTAAGCAGTTACTAAAAGGTGAATTTAATGTGGTGTGATGAAAATGTTTAAAGTGTATTGATGTTTAAGGGAGGAAAAACACATTTGTACTGAAGTGAATACTGCCTGGTGTGAAGGCTGCCGTGAAAAAAACACATGTAGTAAATGCTGTATAAAATTATATATACCTTAATCTAGTATTAATTGCTTAATTTATTTTATTACCTAAGAAAAACGCAGCACAACAACTGCCAATAAATGTGCACTAGCAAGTCAGAATTAACCCTGGAATTCAAAGACAGTCATGGAACCAGCTACCCTACAATCCTTCTAAACTAAAACTAACTAAAACAAATGCATTTCCAAATAGGTACAGTTGAGAAAATCTGAAGAAAGAAACACTGTGAAATATAAGAGGAAAGCTCTTTTCTTCTTTACAGATCTAAAGGTTTGGCCCTTTAAAATTAAATAGGCAGAGATACTACTTAAATGAATGCATACTTAAGAGAAAAAAATATTAACATCTTTATGCCATTACTTATCTCAAATATGCCTTCTAGTAAGTACAATCTGGCCAACAGATCCATCGGCCAGGAAAATCTACAAAGCACTTCCAGACACTATTTTTAAAACTTATACTACAGTCAAGACAATCTCTCTCAATAAAAACCACTCTAAAAATAGTGGCTAATAATAACCTAACCCTTGTCTTGCTCCCACCAACGAAGATGGTGGGAAGCATATATTTTATTGCTATAGCACAATTCCAGCTTTTTCCATGTCTTCTTTCCCTAGCAAGCCTTGGTTTCATATTCTTTATTGCTAGTCTGGTACATGGGTATAGCTCTTATTTTTGCATGCTTAGAGGCTTTAAGAGACACAGGATGCCCCTAGAGCCAAGACTGCTACTCAGCGGTTTTCGAAACACTTACTGGTTTCAGAAGCAAAGGTTTAACTGAGACAATGGGATTTCAGCTCTCAAAGCTCTGGAGTCCTTTTGAACTTAGAAACTTTTAAAAATTAACTGCATTGCTAAGTCATGAACAACTAGCACATTTTTGCAGAATTTGTGCCAAATGCATTTGGTAAATTTCACATAATTCTAGAAACCAGGACTATCGTTCTCAGGAGCCTTGACACTGCAGACAGAGACCTGAAACTCAGCATTAATGTCCCATCTCCCATCCACAATGTAACAAAATCCTGAACAACTTACTTTTATACAGACCTTCTTAGTAATAAAAGCAAATAAGGAAATTTCCAATTGACTACTTGGCAACTGATTTATTATTACACACCCCGTTATCAAGCTGGTAACTTGAAAGGGAATACATTTAGCAGTTATAGAGCCACCCAATGCAAATGCTTTACAGCCTGAAAACACCAAACTATAAGATGCTACTTAACCAGGGCTACAGGTCTCCCAGCATGGTTTTGCTGACAGTGAGAGACTGCTCAGCACTACGAGGAAATTCCTTCTGCTTCCACCTGATAAGGAAACAAGCTATACATAGTGCATTAATCTCCTTCACTGTATGACACAAAGCGCTAATCACAACAGCTTGCTTCAACCACAATAAAATACTACTCCAGATGCTTGACCTATGCAGATGTCAAGCCCATGTACCTGCTGATGTTGCAAAAGCTCAATCACATCCCAGCAATCCAATACCTAGAAATACATTCATGAAGAGCAGGAACATGGGCAGCCTTTTTACTCAGAATAGTGTAACCTAAGGCCCTTATGCAGTAACCACATTGGTACTTGATTTTACCAGGTACCTGAAGAACCATGTTGAACAAGTTTAAAATATTGGCTGAAGTTCTTCCTTACTGTGTTCAAAATACTGAAATTTAGCTGCAGCGGATACAGCAAAAGGGCTATATCAGCAATCATGGGAATGGAGAATTCTGAGATGTCAAAAGCACATGACTAGTGCTGTGAAAGTTGAAGGACAGCACAAGCATTCTTTAGAAATTCATTTAATTAGGTATTAGAGAAGAATAATTAAGTTAAAAGAGAATATTTTTGTATAGTGGATGCGCACAGATCCTGAATGCAGTTAGATAAAAAATTAGAAGATATAATCATCAGATGAGTGAAGTTTTAGAACTGTCCAAGAAGGCTGGTGGGAGCAAAGAGTCAGGCTGTTTCTGAGTTTCTATTTTAGGAATTTGGATTTAAGTTTTCAAGGAAAACCTCTAATTCTATTTAAAAGAGCATTTCAGTTCATAATATTGTATTTGCTAAGAAGCAAGTGCATCATACTCTCAGCAGTTGCCCAGGTACCTGTGTTCATGGTTATGGCCAGAAACTAACCAGAAATTTCACTTCAACAGTGCTGCAAAATGGGCAATCATGGGAACTGAGCTTCAATAGAGAATTAATATGATGTTCAAGGACCATAAGAGACTTTTATGTAACTATCCTCTCTTCTCACACCACCCATGAAATTAAGCATATGCTTAAGTGATTTACTACATCGAGGCCAGGACGTTATGCATGTTGCAAACATGAATCTTACTCCCACAGCATAAATGTTTTTAATCCTTGCAAATTGCTACTATTCAGCTTAAGTCTGAATCTTGACATGTGTGTTACTGCACACAGGAAAAAAAGGAAAATTATATATATTTTGTCTAACTTTGCAAAACATGATTAGAAATGTAGGCCTTGTGGCCTTATAGTATACCTGAAAAATAAGGACATTTGCCACCAACTTTGTCTCAGGCTTCTGTAAAAGTAATTTTCTCTGGCTATTTAAACAAGGACTATACAGGCTTTAAAGTTCAAATTAAAACGAAGAGCTTGGCTGATTTCATGAGGATGCTCAACATGAATCCCTTTATTTGGGTGAGACATCTGAACATTGGATAGATTGTTTAAATAATTAAATATAGAAATACTACAGAAACAAACATGCAAGTGGACAGACCTTTACCATTTATGTGTATGTTCGTCACCAACCTCTCTGCAATCTGATGTTATAAAAATGAAACAACATAATGAACAGAGTCAGCCAATGCAGCCTCTGGAAACAAAATAATATACCTGTGTGCAGGCATCTGTGCACAAACTTACACACTGAGCAGCTGCAAATGTTCAAACTCCAGAACAATCTGAGGAAAAGGGATTTAACTGGCATGAAGGCTGGCAATTTATATCACCTAATTCTTGCAAACAAGCCTTTAAAGTGTCTACCACCACAAAGGACTTCAAATCACTTATTACTCATAAGAAGCAGTTAATCACAACTTTTAAATTTCTTTATGGTATTTTCTTCTGTTCTGGACCTGTATCTGTGTTTTACTTCAAAGGAGTAACTTCTCATTGCCAAGAAAGAACAAATACATATACCATGTTGTCAGATCTTCTGGCTTGCTTCTTGAACCAAAACTCTGTAGAACTACTCCAAAATTCTAATTATTTAATTGCATTGCTCTGGCACAACAGCAATGAAGTCATCCTTAAGCCACCTGTAGCTGTTTCCCATCCTGCTGTTTATTGTGTAATTCTCTCACATCATTACCTCTGCCTCATGTGCCTTGTTCCCTACGCTGCTCTTCTGGTTTTTAGCGTACACTGTTAATCCTGAGGACTTGTTCAGTTGGGACCTCTTCAAGCTCACTTCGAAACACAGGCACATAAAGGAGCACATGGACAATGACCCCAAGCCCATCTCTCTTCACAGAGCTGCTGGGCCCTGTTTACTGTTAAGAACTATGCTGGAGGAAGCCTTCTGCTACCTTCTTAGCACACTTAGCTTCTGGTCTGGGTGCTCTAAGGTTTCCACCTGCTCTTACTGTTTTAACTGGCAGCACCGGGGCCATTCCAAGCATTCTTCTTCTGTCTCTACCTCTCCACTGACTTTGGTGCTGGCAAATAAGGGCACATAAGCAATGCCACCACAAGAAATGTGGCAGAATATATGAACAGCAGAGGTGGGAAGTTAAGGCCAACAAGTTCATGGGTGTATAGCAGTGAACCCCATCTAACTGTGGTTTGAACATCCATGGGCCTCCTGGAAATAACATCTCTGCTCAGTGGTCCAAGTGCGTGCAGTTTCAGCGGCAGGGGAAGTGTCACTGAAGCATGTCACTTTGGTCTGCCACCCCTGCAATTCAGCCTATGAACAGCCCTTTCTGACAGCAGAAAGCCCGAGCGACAATCCCATATTAACATATCCCATAAAACACCATATTAAAAGGTTAAATCATTATTTTGAATGTGCACTATAATATTTTGGTGACATTTTACAGACATGCAGCATTTGTTTGCAATTATTCTGTGAGTGTAGGACTGAGTGCACACCTACACTTCATTTAATATACAGTGAATTGCATTCCCAACTCGAAGCAGATGTACAGAAAATAGTGTATCCCAGTGTTAATCCTGATTAGCCAATTCCTGTAATGTGCAGGCAGTATGCTTGGGATTTGCACAGGGGCCTGATTAGCAGAATGGGCCAGTTACTGTAGCTCAGCCACCAGACAAGGTGCAAAATAAGAGGAGCTGACCTGCAGGTTGCGCCAACTTTGTCAGAGTTTGCTGGGCATCAGTGCACAAGTTTGAAGAAAAAAAAACAACACAAAAAACCCAAACAAAACAAAACAAAACAAAAAACCACAAAAGGGATTAACTCCCTATGACCTGCCTTTCCCTTCTTAAACTCAGCATTTCCTGTGAGAACTGATTCTGCAAGAGCAACGTAAATCATACCCAGGAAGAGAGGCGGCACCTGTGGAAGAGCAAGTGCCTGCAGCAAACGTGTGTACCAATGTACACTAGGGTAAGATGGAGGTGTCCCACAAATCCTTCTTGGAGGGTACAAGCAACCACCATCACAAGACTCTTCTTTCTGAGGTTTTTTTCAAGCTTCCTCCTTATTGCTAGTCAGAATGTGATTTCATTTTGACTTTGGTGCTCTGCTTGCACACGAGCATACCTCCTTCTAATAAATCCTTTATTTGGTTTATATGAAGTACCAATATTTGGTTCAGGTACCAGACTTTTCTGTTGCTGATGTGAAATAAGGTAGGAACAGCAACATTCTAATATTTGCACGGAGGAGAGAGGAGGTCACATTTTGTTTTCATCTACTCATGCTAGTATTCTCACTGATGTCAAAAGGCAGTTTGCATAAGCATGACAAAGAAGCAGGATTTAACCCTCCATAAAAACCTCTAGAAACACTAAATTTGATTATACTAGAAAAATAAGAAGCCTTGTAAGAAAAATTACGAGTGTTTTGCCTTGAGATGTTTATCATGGCATTGAGAGCCTCAGGTTTCCTTCAGGAAGACATCTAGGTCAGAAGGCTTCCAGGGAGAGGGACGAGAGTGCCTTCAGGTAACCTCTAGACTTTTGGGAAAGATATGTATTTCTCTGGATCCAAAAACCTCTGGACAAAATCAGGTTTTTTCATAGTAGATCTGTTTTTCAGGATATAACCATGCCCCTAAAATTTTACTGTAAACACATTAAAAGCTGGGGTAATGATTAGGATAAGTGGATTGGAATAAAACAGAATGCAGGCACAAATTCAATGCTATTTTAAGATTTGTGGTGGTAGCAAAAATCTGCAGAGATTTGAGCAGAAGTTCTCTCACTGTTTTTGGCAAAATGCCCAGTTAAGCCCTGACAACACTCGAGATTTTCAAAAGGGAATTTTCTGTGATTATCGCATGAAACACACTCAGCTACTTTCACATTTTACTTTGTGTACCACTTTATCAGAAAGCAGAGTGCTGGACTTATTACTATTATTAAATGCTAGAATTTAATCATCTTAGTTTTAATTCCACTGATTGTTTCTTTAAATTTTACATTTCAGATATCGGTAAATAGTCATTGTTCGTAGTAAGGTTTCTGCTGAATTTGCATACCAGGGCAACTGTTCTGAACTATCAATTACATGTACTGAAAACTAAATAGTGAAACTAGCCCCACCCTTCCTAAATTGATCCCAACCAAATACACCTAAAAATACACCACACAATGTCTCTCAGGCTTGTACTATCCAAAAGGAGACAGTTGGAAATGCAATTTCATTCTGAATCAAATTTTGCTTTAGCATGCACTGTAGGATAATTGAGTCATTGTTTCAAATGCGAAACCAAGTACAGCAAGAATATAAAAACCACTGACCTTTCTTTGCTAGATTACTGTTGGGTTCATACTTCTCAATCAGTTGTTGAACTTGTTCTTGTTTTAACGGTGGATAAAGGATTTCATTTAATCGTGGATCACGTTGCTTAAAATTTATAAATTCCATCATCTGATCAACAGTAAGGTATGGTTTGCTCTTGGCACCACTAGAGAAAAATTAAAGCAATAGCAAAGCCATTAAAGTAAACAAAAAACCACAAAATGGATATTTTTTCCTTGAAATCTTGTTCAATGTTCTGTAATTTCCCAGGGAAACTGAAACAAGATTCAAACTATTGTACAACAAAAACATTGCCCCACTGTGTCTCTGGACTAATTAACTTTGCCAGCATGCAACGACAAACATCCTTCGTCAAACATCTGGGAGTAAGACTTTAAAAGCGTTCAGCATTACTGACATCAATGGGAAGAGTTCGTGCAATGCTAAAAGCTTTTCATTCCTCTGAATTCCGGGAACAAAGCAATTTTAAAAAGTAAAGGAGAAAATGACATGGAATTCAAACCTGAGCTTGCCATAAACACTCTGTTGGCATTCCTGGCCCAATTTGGTTTTACTGCTGAATAAAAGCAGCCTTGACTTCATTATTCTAGTATTTGCTTGAGGTCTTTTTTTTATAAACCTGCTAAAAAATGCTATGCACTCTGCAAAGCAAGCAAAAAGCTCTCTACTTAGAGAGGTAGTAAAAAGAGCAGAGTTCGGGTACAATTTGTACCCAGATGGAGATCCAAGAAGCCTCCAAGCCAGGTGACGTGCTTAGGGTTGTCTACAGCACTCAGGACTGGCCTACTTCTCTGCAAGAGAGCAATGGGAAGTCTACCCCCAGCTTCAATGGGAGCAAACTAGGTCAACAAACCTCAACCTTAGAGAAAATAAGCACAAAAGGAGTACAAGAGCACACCCATGTTGCAAAGATACATTCAGTAATTGCTTTGGTGGTCTTGGGATGTATTTTGGAAATTACTTTGCTCTCATATTGCTTCATGTTCTGACTCCATTGATCAGGCTCTGCTGAAACTGGGAGGTACAACGACTTGCTGCAAGGAATAGAAGCAATCTGAGTTACAGAGATTGAAACTGAATGAAAGAAACCAGTTGTAGCTGGCTGCTAATTTAATTTCACGGTGTGAATCATGATGCACAAATCCTAAAAGTTACTGCATTTTCTGCAACTCCTAATTAAGCTTTTGGGGATGATTACACATATTCTCACGCCTATTGCATGCTGTTATTGCTAATTACTCTTCTTCCTTTACTTTCATGAAAGCCTAAACTATCCTAATTCATAAAGAAAAACTCTAGGAACAAATTACTTTAAAACTCTGACCATTAGAAACAGAGGAAAAAGCTTGGGAGAGAAGGAACCCTTGATCCAAGGCTAAGTAACAGCCCTGCTTGACACTGAAATCTGTTCGTGCCAATTGCTGATAAATAACCTACTTTGTCATCCCCAGCCCAGAAAATCAGTGAAGGAGAATAAATAAATAAATAAATAAATAAATATATTTTCTTACAACTCAGAAAAGATGTGGTCGATCTCAGGCCGAGGGCAGAGATTGTTTAGGAACACCCTGTACACGTCTGGCGTGAAGTCATCTTGAGGGATTGACTCATTCTGCAAAACGGGAAAAAAATAGCAAAAGAACAATACAGCACTTTTACATGTTCTTTGTAAACAGATCACTCGCCACTGCACTTCTTTTGATTTGTTTCCTGCAACCTAGAAGAGGAATAATAAATTCCTTTGAATAACAGAGCAGCTTAAAGAATACATCTTTAAAAAATAAAATATAAATATATCCATTGTCTTCAATAAGGCTCCTTCTCCTAGCACCTGCGAAGCAAAAAGAATGTACATGTCTCCACCTAACCGCGTTGTCTGTGGCATAAATAGGTATTGCAATCCCAACACAGCTCAATCCCAGCGGGGCAGCCGGCCAGTGGTGCTGAGCCTGCCTGCTTCAGCGAGCAACGCGGCAGCCTTACGGAGGCCGGGCACGTCACTCATCTTTCCAAAGCTTTCAAAGAACCAGGGAATGAACTGGGTCACTGAGTCAGTATTAATACTCTTCTTCTCTGACAGGAGCAGAAATGTTTCCTTTTCCTTCCTGAAGATACATGTTCAAGATACTGTGATTCTGGGCGAGACTCACACAGTGTAGCTTTTCCATACATCTTCGTCCTAAATACTCAATGTAACGCATTTGGAAATCAGACTTCTTTTACAGAAATTCAAAAAATGCTCTCCTATAAAAGAGCTACCAGCATTTTTTTCTTACATTTTCAAAAATTTAGAACATTTTACATTTAATCCTGCTTCTAGAGGATACTTGCATCATCCCCATTATACCTGCTGGCTTTTTTCTGAAAAAACAGAATTACTGTTTTTAACTAGAGGGAATTACTGGACTGGATAAGGAAAACAGTCCTTTGCATGAAGCTCAAGAGCCCTCCTCCCACTTGCGTGTGCTGGTTTCAAGCTCCAGAGGTTTGCAGGAGACAGCAAGGGCTGTTTTTTAGCAGGGCTGGGAAGAAATGAGGACTTCAGAGAAGGTACAAAGCTTTTTTCGGCACAGAACAGTAGTGGTGTGCTCACTGCTTCTGCCTTGGCATCAGTGCACAGAGAAAGGAAAATAGCACAGAAGCTTGCATTTTGTGCAGAGGAAACCTTATAAAGGAACCAAAAAAAGGAAAACACAAAATGTAAACACTAAAAATCTAATTTTTGAGTTTCCTCCACTCAAATTACCTTTATCAAAAGCTATGACAGATAGACACCGGGAGCACCATGAGCCGACGTGACACCTCTGCACAGCTCCAAAATAATGCCCAAATCTGATGAACTGGAGGAGGAAAACTGTAAAGTGGTGTTGTGGTTTCGGCACAAAGCCATTTGCTTTTAAATGCCATTGAACCTGGTCATCTCAGAAGCAAGCTGCTGATAGAGGAAATTGTTGCTTTTATTTATTCTGCCTGTTTAACACCGTTGCCAAGGGAACAGGAAGCGTTGATTCAAGCCTTTGTTAGACGGAAGGAAACTTTTCCATATTTTTCCTGCTTTAGGTTAAAATGAATAAATAAATAAATGCCATAGGCGTCACTTCATCTCTTCTTTCATCTACAAAACCTGCAGAGGCCTGACAGGTTTCTGTACCGCAACCATCATTCAGCATTTCTCTTGCAAGTGCAGACTGAACCGGACCCAACTCATGCTGGGCTGCTTCCCAGCTCTGCCTGGGTATCCATCTCAGGCTTCAATGGTCTAAGGTCACCAGCCATTAGGCCCTTGTGCCTGTCTTTTTTTGGCAGAGCGTGTAAGTGGCTGCGGGGTGAACTGCTTCAAAACTTTCCCGGCCAAAACAACCCCATGCATTTTATGGTGGGATGAGCTCACTGAGCCAGGTAACCCACCAACAGCACAACTGCTAAATCCAGGGCAAGGCTGGATGGAGAAATTTGTAACCTAAAGTTGGAGGATGGAAATAGCAACTTTCAGTGACAGCCGTCGGCAACACAGAACTATGTGTGAAACTGCACCTTTGATAAGTTAGAGCTGCAGTGCTTTCAGCTGAGAGTAGGACTGCTGGTACTCGTGTTTTCCTAAGGGCCAGGATTCATGAAGCTTGTGAATTTTCTTGTTAAAGCTGGCACCCCACTCTCCTCTGCTCCCTCCCCCTATAATCCCTATTCAGCAGGCTACTGCTCCTCAGCCAGCACCTCTCTTAAGGGCATTTTAGATGTTGATTCTGTAATTACCATAAAATTACAGTCTCCCATTGACCTACTATATTTTTTCCTTTACAGGGGAGTTGAAGGTACTCAACACTGTCTCTTCCCATAACCTGAGATCCAGGCTTTTATTTGCCACTTGGTTCAATTAAGAAAATATACCTTAGTTTCCCAACATGGATCTACAAAGGCCTATCTGCAAGGAGAATAACCAACACAAGTCTTCAGGCATAAATACAGATTTTTTTAATAACTAATTATTTCCTACCACTAATGTAATCAGTGGGCTACAAAACACAGAGATCTAGATGGGAGATGAAAGCCTTGCTGTGAGGATTTGCCACCTCAGGCACAACCTTAGACAACTATATTTGGATTCCAAAATCCTACCTGCCAAAAAGGATTAAAATACACTGCCCCTTTCCTCATCCTGGCCTGAGCCATCCACATTGCAGTGGAACCACCCACACACCTTATGCGCTCATCTCTTTTTTGAGACCCAGGAACAAATCACAAACTTTCTGTACCACATGAGAGCATCCTTCATATCTGGCTTTTCTGAATATTGGCATTCAATTTTATTCTGTGATTAAGACTCTCGGCTAATTTCAAGCACTGTTGTTTTATGATTTCTCTGGTAATCTGCATGTTTTACTAACATCTGTATCCATTCTGTTATATATTTGGCAGCATAATAGCTAATTCAGATTATTTGCACAGACAGGACTCAATAGCTGGTTGGTTTGAGTTAACAGTCAAGCTCACTGGTGCTTCATTGGGAATCTCTGCATTAACTGGAAGGCAGAAACCAGTCTTCACAGCCAAACTAAAATAAAGCTTTTCAACTGAATAAAACCTCTTCATATTATTATTTAGCTTTTGATTAAACCAAAACAAACAAAAATACTCAACAAGAAAAAACTCCACACTACCACGATCCAAAAGTAGCAAAGATTTTAAAAAAATCATAGGGCAATCAGATGATAAACTCAAAAACTCATTGGCATTTTTTAAAACTGCATTTAAACATTTATATAAATATTCCTCTGGTGTCAGATGTGCTGGATGATGAATGCTGCAGAAAATCAGTCCACACAGGGCTTGGTTCTGCAAGACTTTACACATGCCAGGTCCGAGCCATAAATAAACAGATCAATCCACACTTTGGAAATGTGCTTGTCTTGAAGTCCACACTCATCCCATTGCAGTCATGTTCAACTGCGCGGCCAAACCAGGGCTGGAGTGCTCAGTGCTGCAGAGAATCCATCCCTTATTAAGGTCCCTAAATATGAAATAAAGAGTTTGGTTTTGGCACTTCTGGGAAGCCTCTCTGGTGTTATTCATCTGCAGCAGGAGGAAGACAATCTTCCAGGCAATGAGAATGAGAACTCTTCCTCCTCTCACTCTAAATATAGTGCCTACAACACATTGACCCGGGAGGTTTCCTGACAAGCACATACACAGGGAATCTGCTAAAGAGCAGGGCTAGCACATGCTGAAGTTTGTACTGGAAAGACAGTCTATGCAGTGATACTCTACCCCAGTGGCATAGCTCAGGCTGTCCTATGCTCAGGACACCGTATAAGACAGGGAAGGGACTGTCCCAACCCTGAAGCTATGAATCGGGAAGAAACTGATAAATGTTGACTTGGCATCCTCTTACACATGACTGTGAATTTCATTTTGTGTTTTAGGGTCATCCAAAGGTTCCAAGAGGTGCAACAAAACATGTGAAACTCATGGCCAATGACCCCCCTATCTTCCTTAGAAATGAGGGTTATGGGTTTTTTCTCTGGAGAGAAAATCTTTAGAGGGATCTTCATAAGGCACGAATATTAAAAACCAAAAAGCCTAAGCTGTTAACGTCCATGAGACACTTTCATGAATTCTCTGAATAATTTGGTGTGATTTTGCTAAGCAAGATTCCCTGATATTTATGAAGACATAAATATGCTGCTGGAGTCCAATGCTCTTCCAAGGCTCTACGGGAACACCATTTGTCCTGTAGTACAATGGGGCAGAAAAGCTGGAAGTTGAAGCTAAGAATTTTCCTTGTTCAGATAAACAGGAACACAAAGAAAAAGAGCTGTACTTGAAGAACTGTTTTTCTTCTACTCAATTACCTCTATGAGATTCAGAGTTTCATGCTTCTTAAGCACTTACCTTCTAAAATATTTTTTCCAAGATGATCAACACAGTTTTCTTTGTTGCATGAAGCATATTTCTCTTTTATCCCAACCAAAGAAAGGATCTACTTTATACTATGAATAATTTTCAAGATGGTATCCCAGCAACAAGTATCCAGCAGTGTGTAGAATTGGCTCTACTTAAATAAATAGCAGAAAAAGGTTGCAGTTTCTTTTAAGGACTCCAGTGATGTTTAGGATTTTTTTCCAAAGATATGTAGTAAACAGAATTAACAAAGCAATTAATTTAAAAAGCAAAGCTTTAGAGATGTTTGCACATCTTATTTGCTAACAATTAACTGAAACCCCATCTTTAAAATTATTTTTCCCATGTTTCTAACCTCCCAACCTTACTTCAGCTAAGGTTGTTATAATCCTTTATACCTACTTTACAGGCATTCCTTGGAATTTCATGGAGTTAAGCTCCCTAACCTACGAAGGAAGGTCTCATCGGTAAGGGGTATCTGAGGTGAAAGTTTTACTCCATTGCTCTTCTAAAGCTGTGGGAATTGGCTGTACGAAGAAATCATTTGGAAAGCAAAGGTTGAGCAAACACCACAGCACAGTTTTCTACAAGAGCGAGGGATTAGGAGATGCAGGCACTCCTCTGTTGCAGACAAGTTCTGCCCCACCTCTTAGACCTCCAAACATAGGAATTATCCTGCAAGAAGCTTCTTGAAGGAGAATCTCCACCTAGGAGGAAAGGCTAAGGACTCCAGCATTAACTAGAATTACCTGCTTGAGCTCATTCCTCTTGAAAAAGCCTTCCTGAGGGTGAGGTACCATCCTGCAAATGCTCCAGGTTGAGAAGAGCCCCTGGTCTAGCAGCATACAATGGCTGCATCCACGCAGCATTAAGAGCTTAGAAACTATAGCATTTCAACATTTCCCCATATACCTTTTAGATAAGGTATAGTGAATTTGAATTGTCATTTAACTCAAGCTACATATATCTTTTTTTATTTTTTGTGAGAAAGAAAGAGATTACACCATTAACTATACCTTGAGCTAATGCTGCTCTGAAATCATGCCTTGACTACTGTGCAACAGTCACTGACTCTTAAAATACTCTCACAGTATTTCTCCAGGATGTCACACTCACCCCTGCCCTTTCCTTTAATCCATTTGCACTTCTTCCAGGCACTCCTGGTCCCTACACAGTTTCAAATCAAAGGTACTCAGATTTGAAGATGGGTATCAGGAACTTTCATGTAGGAAAAAAAGACGTGCTGCTGCAGACCTATTCAGCAGCAAATACAGAGCAGCATGATCAACCCTGAATAAATTGTCCTCAACTCAACAGAGAGTAAATACTGCCAAATACAAGCAACATTTTGTAAGGGTGAGGAAAAAACTTCAGATGCTTACCCTGGAAGATGGAAGGTTACAAGCTTCTAACGCGGTCTCTACCCGTTTTCTGTCAGCGGAAAACAAGCGGTATATGCTGCAAAAACAAAGACAAACCAGAGGAAGTTGGCTTAAAGACATGCCTTGATGGCCCATGTGGCTTAAAGACTGAGTATCATTTCCCAGTCTATCACATGTTTAGCTATTTATTTCCATTTGGCTGGCTGCTCGGTAACAGAAGCAAGTTTAAAGATGCCTACAATGAGTTTAACTCTACTGCACGCAAGCCCCTATTACAGCAGACAGTTATTTGAAAAAGTCATCACTGCTCTCTTCATATTACCCCAGCAATATACAATTTGAATACATTTACCCTTACAACGTGTCTCTGACATCTCAAACATATGTTTCACACTAAACATCAGAGAGGACTACCAGGTAAGGAAGGGGAACAGAACTTACTTCTTCAGAGGAATGCGCCCTTCTGGAGTCACCTGCAGCTTAAGTTTTGTGTAACTGTGGAAAGAAAAGCATCCTGGTTTATTTTTACAGCATTTTCAAGTACTTCTCCACCAACTTTATAGCTCAATGCCATTGTTCTGATCATGTGGCAAGTTCCACTCACATCTTTTGCACAATATGAAAACCTGTTGGGATACCATAATCAGTAAATACTTTTTCCACCAACAGTAATGCACCTGCGGTGTCAAATACTGTCTGTCATGCTACAGCACATTGCAAATACCATTAATGCACAAACTTATCATCCTCCCAAGCTTCTTCTCACCCAGGATGTCTGCCAGTCTATCAGCAGACCGAATTGTGCCACATAGGCTACACTATTTGCCTGGAAAGGTGGCTGCACTCCTCTCCTCTTCCAGAGGTTGAAAAATTCCCTGGATGTTGTATGCCAACGTCCCTGCCTCCCTAAGCCCTCCCCATCACAGATCTGTGAAGGTTTCTCCATTTGACCCTAAATGTTGTCACTTCTCAGCTGGCAGGAAGTCAAATGGCTGGCAACTGAAATGTCTCTGCACCAGCAAGGGTGTCAGTATATTTAGCAGCCCTCGGCAAGCCCAAGACATTTCCCGTGTGAAGCAATGTAAAATTTACACGCTGAAACCATCTTACAGGAAGGTAATTATTCAGCTTTTGAACTGAGTATTTAGAGCATCTCAGTATCTCAGGACCTGTGACTTCTCTCCCATGCTCATTAAGGCAGCAGGATGAGGATGTATCTTTGTCCAAACCTTTCAACACACTGATTCAAAGCCTACTGAAACAGGAGTCACCCAGTAGCTTTAATGAGAAGCAGTTGGGCCTACAGCTGCTATTTGATGATCCTCCTGGTGTGTGAGGACTACTGGTTACCAGCATAATATCAACCAGTAGCAGCCTGCAAAGAGCACAACTTTTTGAGTGCTTCAACTATTCCGCTTGAATATAATTAAAACTATAAATGAGTTTTGCCGTAACACAATCTGGTGAAAAATGTGGCAACACTTAAGTATTTCAGAGGATTTTTTGTTGTTAAAAAAACCCACTTTTTCACTTTACCCACTGGCCTACCAAAAGAAAAAGAAACTGCCTGGTTCTAATAAACTTTCCTTTTCTTCCCAACCCAAAATGCCATTAGCAACCGCTTCAAAAACAAAGTGCGTGCTAATACCCCTAACCAGGACAGGAACATTTTCATGAATCCTTGTCTCCTCATATGCATCTTCTGGAAACTGGAATCTCTTGTGCTACTGTGTTGCCAAACAAAAATACTATTCCCTCTGCCTCATCTCCCAGCATTGAGCTAGATTAAAAAGAAGTCGTCGCAGCGGTTAGTAAAAAAGTTTTTTTTTATTTTGCCTTCTATTTTTTGAAACTTTTGAGTACATTCTAGTCACGTTTAATGCTTTCCTCTACAGCCAAGAAAGCCAGAAATAAAAGAAAATGGCAAAAAAAAAAAAAAAAGAATTCTGAACTTCAGTTAAAGCAAACTAAAAATGTGTGTCTGAAGAACAGTCAATCCCCACCAGTACTTGCCACCTTGTTTTCCTCCCAAATTCTTTGTTACATGTGGGACACTATTTTTTCCCCTGCAGCCATTATATATCCATCTAAGAAAACGAAGCATGTTATTCCTGTTAAAAAGCCTGTTAGGAGATAATCCCATGGGTAGCAGCTGAATGGACTCATTTCAGTAGCGCAGTGCTGATTCCAAGAATGACAAGCACCGGACGTAGTGCTGACCTGAGGTTTCCACAGTGCAGCCACTCTTTGCTCATTACTGTACTGGTCAGTATTTCAGTATTAATGTACTCCAGTATCTATTTTTACACCCCAACAGAAAAATACACTGCATTGTTACAACAGAGGAATGAGCAGTTTATAGTCAAAAGGGCAGCTTTTATTAAGCACCCCTCCTCCCAAATGAACCCTATTTTCTCATCTGACCAAACTACAGGAGAGCTGCTCAAGCTGTTTATTATTGTACTTCCAACACTGCAAGTGACTGAATGCCACAAAGAAAAAACCTTTCTAATTCTGCTCTACTGCAAATTTGCTTTTCTGTTTCATTAAAAGTGTTCCGATAGGACTGAAACCATAACAGGGAAATATTTTTCATCTTCGAAGTCAAAGATTTCTTTAGTAACTCTGATTTGGTATTTGTGCAGAGGACCCTGGAAACCCTACAGTTCCCAAGTGATTTCTTAATTAGTGGAAAAAGAAAGAGACACAGAAATGCCATGCTTGCCTGCTACTGAATCTACGCAATGTGTCCAGTGACTTTATCTTTTGTTAATGTAACTTGAACAACCACAAAAAATTTGCTCCAAATTAGACTGGCTCTACTATACTGTGTGCTAACATGTTCCTCCTGTGAATCTGATAGGAAAATGCCCATTAGGTACAGCCGCAATGCTCCCCATCGCAGCACGGTGCATGGAAATAGTCACATCAAATCACTCCTCTAACTCATCTACAGCCTATGGGGCTGAAGGAAGACTTCAGCGACACCACACTGAATGCCATGAGAAGGAAATCCACCCACCCACCTTTCCCAGAACAGGCACCTATGAATATGTACATGGCATTAAAGTTAAGCAGTTGGGAACTTTCTGACTAACTATGAGCGCATTTAATGAAATTAGGCATGCACAGCATTAGAAAGTCCAGAAAAAGGGTGGGTTAACTTGCTTCTTGGAGGAGGCAAGTTTTAGAAACCTAAGCTCCGGCTTGGTATTTAGCTGGACTGAGCAGAAATGAAAATATATTTAGGAGAGTTACAACGCTGAATTTAATCAGCCAACTCGTAGACTGGGGAGGGAGATCTTCCCTTTTAGAACCTGAAAAAGCCAGAAAACACCCCAGTTCGTTAGCGTATCACTGTCTGCTAGGCTTTGCCATGCTGTTCTCAGTGCTATTCACTTATGCAAGCCTGTGCACTTTTCACCTGTGCATCCAGTTGAGAATCGCTAATCTCAGATTCACTTCGCTTTCCTTTTGGAGGTGTATTTTTACACCCCAAACGTTCCTGTAAACAGCTTTTCTACTTTGTTGAAAGCAACTCGTAAAGGACACAATGTGCAAAGCAACCTGGATGAATGGATTCACAGCTTCCCTCTGAATCACGTGAGAACTAGAGATTGGCAGAGAGATTAGGCTAAGGAAAATGGACTTCCTGCACTTCTCATTTTGTGATCAATAACAGAAAAAAGGGAAAATAAACCCGAAGCCAGTCAGTTCAGAATATTCTTTTGTTTTAAATGGAGAGCTTCAGACTACAGCTGAAGCTACTACTTTGGCATACATGGCATTTAATTCTGATTGTTGCTACAACTTGGTAGTTTGCAAGAAGAACCCTAAGAAGATTTTTTTGTTTAAATGACGTTTAGATAACAGTCTTTTTAAAACCATGAGAAAGGACAGCCTGTGTTTACAGAAGTGACAACTCATCAAAGCAGAAACAATAGATGACAATGTGACTAATGAGAAAAGAGGAAAATGACGCAGAGAAAAGAGCAACACCCACAGAATTAAATACGACGGCCACTTACGCTTTTTCCAGGAAGGCGTCCCTTGACATGTTCTGTGCCAACAAATTTGTTGCCAAACTGAACACTTCATCTGACCATTCCTATAGAGAGAAAATGTGATTAAATGAGGCCTCATTTAGATGTTTACTTCCACAATGCAAAATATTTTTGAAAACTGTATTGTTAGTAAAAGGGGCCAAATTGAAGCCTGAACTTGATTTTTCCAATTACAGTTTCCTTTCTTGTCTGTGAGACCTGATTTTCTCATGCTACAAAAAAGGAAGGCTGTTACAGATATTTTTTTAATGATACCTTATTCCACTAAATTGAAAAAACCCCAACCATATGGATAAATGTCTGATGCAAAACATATTCAAGTTCCTGTAGAATGTGCAATAAATGGTCTAGAAAAACACATCTTCTTGTGTGTTGAACACTGTTCTGGTTGACACACAAAGGATTAAAAAAGGAGCCTTTATATCATCATTCTCATAAATGAAGCTGAAATGGGCGTGGAACCCTCTGAAGACAGACAGACAGACAGACTGGGCAGGGTGGAATACAGACCACACCACAGTGTCTCCTCTTGTAAGCATTGGTTATGGGAGGCTCTGCATCACTCCTCAGATCATGAAGAAATTCAGATCACAAATAAAATGTCTTCTCTTTTATGGCAGATACCGAATTAAGAACTGTATCTAAGATCTTACCAGCCAACATAAGAAACATACTTAAATCAAACCAGGAGAATGATGTAAGAATAAATTTAAATTATTCTGATATATTGGGAAGAAGTTGTAACTCCAAAAGGAAAAGCTCCTCTTTTCCCTTCCATAGATCCTTACACTGTGGTCCTATCCCTCACAAAATTATTTTTCCCCTCTTGCTACCCTGACCTAGGGAAAAAATGTCCTCCACCTGCTCAAGGGTCGCCTCCCTTCTCCATCTGAAGGCACTGCTCTTCCCATTGCTCTGCCTCCATTTTCCTCTGTTTTCCTGACTGATTTTTTTTTTCTCATTTCTATGTATGTTGCTGAAGTCCTTCCCTTAGGTCTGTGCCCTCTCCTGGGTTCCCAGCAAGGCTGATCCATGATTACAATCAGGTTTAGGCTCTCACTGCTCATCCTGTTGCTCTTCTCCCTTGCAGGTGTCTCCTGAAGCTTTTCATCAATAGCTTCAGTGCATTTTTCCTTGCCAACTTGGTGCTTATTTACAATCTTTAGTTGAAATACTTTTTAAGCACAACTATGGTTTTGGATTGGCTTTGTTTCAGCCCTGTGAAAGAAAGGAACAAAAATAAACAATGCCTTTGTAAACAGTGTGATTTTTATTTCTTTTACTTGATGAAGTTTTGTGGGTTTTCTTTGAAACTAAAATTGAGTTTCCTTTCATATCAGTCCAGATCCAAAATTCCCGTCACCACACACCCTCCCAGATGCATACTCTTTGGCAGGTATTCCCTCTCCTTGATACTTCTTTTCCTTGAGGAAAAATATAGAAAAAAGGTGATTGCATTCTGACAAAAACTGATGATGATGAAAAGTCTCATTGACTTCCAATGATAAAAATGTTGCTACGTCACTTTGGAGCTTATAAGCTTGTTTTACCTAAAAACCTCAAATTTCTGCATGCCTAGGTGAGCAATTTGAGGTTCAGAAATTACCACTTTTTTCTATCTTTTAATGTGCTAAAATTTGTTCCCTAAAGTTATCAGATCTTGTTCCTGAAAATAGTGTCACACAGCTACTCCCTACAATGAAGAGCTGAAGCTACCTGTATGCCTACTGTTACAAGGGCCTTTGATATCCTTCAGCAAGCAGATCCTTAACTCTGCCCCATTTACAACCTCACCCCTGAGCAGCTGAGACAACACGTCTCCCTGGGACTGGTATTTCTGGCAGAGAAACCTTCCTCCCTCAGACACATACTTGTTGTTCTGGAGGTAAACCACTCTTGCTAAGATAGTCTTCTCCCCTCCACCTCTTGTGACCACTTCCTTTTTTTTTTTTCTCTTTACTTGTTTTTCCTTCTTAGGTCCAATTTGAAAAACACAGGAGTATGAGAAAGAAAAAGAGGAGGAGTCAGGTTCGTTAGCAACACCACTGCTTTGCTGTGACTCTTGGAACAGAAAGTGTATTAAGTGCAGCATCTTTTTTTCTTCTTGGCAACTCATTTTTCCAGGCTCAAAATAGGCTCATCTTGTAAACACTGCTTTGTTTAGGCACTAATAATAGCAGTTAAAACTTCTCCCTATGACATTAATGGCTGCAAAGACTAATGGCAACATAAAATATTATTTAGAAATTGAAAATATGTTGCCTTTTAACACATCTTGATAGACTTTGTTTTTATCTCACTGATTCTGCTGGGCTTAAAACTGAATTATTTTGTAGCAAACAGAAGTAGGGCACTTCAGGAGTATCCCACATCCCAGCTCTTCCTTCTCTTTGAGTACTTGTTGCCAGGAATGTAAGTGGAACTCAGTTATTACGTGCCTGTCACAAGCATTATTTATATAAACAGTCTTGCCATGTACATTTGCTAGCTTTTCCTGGCTCTTCAACTAATCACATTGCCCTTGCCAAACATTCCAAGGGCTACCTGCAGGCTGAGCCCTTTCTAACGATGCAGGTGCCAAGTCAACAAGTCACAAGTAATACTTGCTCATCGCTTCTCCCATTTTAGGGTCTTCATTCCAGTCACCACAGAGCTGCAGCCAAAAAACCAAGATCAGAAAATATGCCGAGGATCACATCATCTTTCCAGTCACTGATCTGAACCCTCAGCAGGAGGGGAAGCAACAACCCTAAGCATAGAACCGAAGAAATAAAGGAGATGCTTTGGACTGACTTCGATGGGCTTGCATCAAGCTGTGAGCCAAGATGTGTCTTGTCACTTTAGCTACCAAATGGCTCTGTTTCCTTGGTTTTGCTGCATGGTACAGAGTAAAGCCCATACTCTAATTCCCGGTACGATGCACTCTGCAGCCGTCTTTACCAGCAGCAGCGATTCCAGAAGGCAGCGCTTGGTGAGAGTGCTCCACAGGGTAGAAAGCTGTTATGTGTAGAAAGAAAACAGCCTACTGCGGAAAGGTTATAAAAGCCTCTGAATCACTGCGGTAGCTGGAGACTCCTGTACAGATGCAATACAAAAGGAAAATATAAATCTGGGCATTTTGAAATGGGACTGTACTAGTGCCAACAAACTGTTTGCAGACTGGAAGTCTCTCATCCTGTTTGGTAGCAGAAGAACCCAGCCTTCCGATTCAACTCCAAGCAAGTTGTATCCATCACGATAAGAGCTCCTTGAACTTGATCTCCTCTTAGCTACGTCCTGTTACACTAATTTATATTTATAACATTCCTGTGAACCTTACTAACAAATTATTTAGCTGTTCTGTGCTTTGGCTGGTAGCATATAAGCAGCAGTTCACTTGAAAACCTTCGTTCAGTGAAGTCATTTCTATCCTCTATTACATGAATCAGGATACATACTGTAAGACATCTATCTCAACAGAAGAGATGAGACTTTTTTCATAAGAAAAGACAGCACACATTCTTGAAAACACTTCCTTCAAATCAGAATTGACTATGTGTGAAGGCAATGTTTCTTGCACATTTGTTTTTGATGGGAGGTTAACAAAGCAAGCTGCTGAAATTCTACACTTTCAGCATCCTAATGAATTTTATTTTAAAAATATATCAAATGGACACAAATTTATCTGGTTTTAACATTTTATTATAGTGATCAATCTCTTAAATATGCCTAAGAAGCTGGAAAAATAAAGACGTATGCTGAAAAGCGTAGTATAGCATAACTTATGAATCATCTTTGATTACATCTTTTTACTTCCAGAGGAATTCATCAACTCTTAGTCACGGGTCTCATCCAAAGCTCATGAAACTGAGGGGAAACAGAGTTCCTTGGGCTCTGGATAGGGGTTCTCTATGGCCAGGATGGACTAGTGTGGTGAGAACAGAGACAGGCACAAAAGAGAGCAAGAGGAAAGAGATGGGAAAGATGGGACATTCATTTCTGAAGTTACTGGACTTGGGAAGAGAATGAAATACTGTAGAGGAGACGCAGAAGTTCACACGTTGAACTTCATGTTGGGAACAGAGTTGGAGAAAAAGGAGCATCTCCTTAGAATAAGATTTAAGAATAAACTACTTTATCTTGGCTTCTGCAGTGATATGTTGGTGGATGCTCACAAATCCCATCCCAAGACAGACACACCCGTCTGAAAATAAGCCAACGCTGTATTGGTGCTCCTTCTCCTCAAGATGTGTCTAGCAATCTGCCCTTTAGACCATTAGCCAGTGAATTCCAAGCTGCATTCTTTGAACAAACCAGCCACTTGGTGCCCTTCAGCTCATCACTAATGTACCTTAAACATCAGTTACTTCATCAGTAACTGATCAGTAACTACATCAGTTACTGTAGAGGAAACACTACATCGCAACTACATCATCATTTCTAGCTCTGTATTTAGTTCACTTAAAACAAGCTGAACAGTCCAAGGCTCATATTTTTATAATTTTCCCACAACTTGGCCAGTGGATGTGATGAACAGAGTTTGTAGCAGAACAGGAAGCCTTCTGCACAGGAAGAAAAACCCATAATCAAAGAATTTTAATTGCTTCACTAAGACTGCTATAGTTTATTTTGCCTTTCTTCTCCAAGGGAGGACTGATTGATACTTGTCACACAACTTGAAAAATAAGGTATCAGAAATGAAGGGTTAATCCAAAAAATATTATGCACTGAAAAGGGAAAGGTGGGGGACTTTGTCACTGCCATTCGCTTTCCCTGGAACATCAGCAAGAGGATGGGTCAAAATTCATGTGTGATGTTGAAAACTTCTTGTATTTACATGCCTTCTCAGAGCTCCCTAAAGAGATGATTTGTGCTTGATAAGCTTATTTATAACAACTTCTCTCAGTCACTACACGCGTCCCAGAAATGATAAGGACCACATTCTGTGGTCTGGCTCATATAAAGTTTGAAAACACATTAAAAAAGGAAGATATTTTAGATACATTCAACAGTTATAAAACTCTGTTCACATTGAAACAATCAGGATATTTACAATTATTTCAAAGTAAGCACATCTAATCTGCAGTGCTTTGAAAATCCCATCCCCAGACTACAGTCCTTGATTGATAAAACATGAATTTATTTGGTCTACCCCATTTACAAGTATCAAGGAAGACTTAAGATTCTTAGTTACTCAGACTGTAGCATCCAAGCTTTTCTAAAACATTATTTTATCTACAGTATTTTTAAGGTTCCATTACCAAACAGAATATGGCCCTAAAATACTAATTTCTGTACTGTTTTAGCCCACAGATTATGGTTCACTGATTTCTGGCTAGACAGGAAAGATAAAAAGGACATATGCTTCTGATTTAAGTGATTTTCCCTCTTTCTTGGTAAGGGCTAACACTTCTTGCTGGTAAAGCTTTAGCTTACTTTGTCATTTTCCATCACTTGTTTCATTTGCTTTCACTTTTGTGGTGTTAAGATTTCTTAACCACTCCTGTAGAATATAGCTGGGTGTTTTCAAGTCTGAGGACAGCACTTCCCACTCAGCAGTCCATGGACCACCACGAACTCATTTTGTTTCTATTCTTTCATATCAAAGAAACAGTGGAAGTTGTGGTTTTGCCAAGTTAACCAATTGGCTAATGAAGATTAGCAGAGACAGAAAGCTGGCAAGCACAAATATATCCTCCTAGCTTAAGGCTTTCATCCTATGACCTTTTTTCATCCTTGCTGCCTGTGAGGTGTCAAAATAACTCCTTACTGTTGTTAAATAGCAGCAATCTACAGAGAAACTATCTTCTCAGCACAATCTAGTGGACTCAAGGATGCAAACCATATGAAAGTGTGTTCTGTGTGTGGTTATCTGGAGGCTGTCATCAGTCTATCTACATGAATGGAAGCGGAAAGAGGAGTAGCTTTTGAATGTCAATTCGGAATAGATAAATCAAAGAGCGCCCACTTCATTGAAATCAACTGAGTCATAGAGAAGGTGAAAGAAGGGAGAAAATAAACATGCACTAAATTCAATCATAAAGTGCTTGTCCCACACAACTGTGTTTTATGTTGTGTGTTGGACTGTAATGAAGGGACCGTGTACATGCATCGTAAAAAATACTTTGCTAAGGTATGACATTGACTCCACAGTTCTTATCAAGGGCTATCAGCAGACAAAATGCAGTGCTTCAAATTAACCTTTGAACATAAGCAAAAACACTGATATAAGTTAAATTAGATGTCTGTTTGCTGCCATACTTGAGTATACAAGGTAGTGCTGTAGATTCCTACTCTGACATAGGCCAACCTTAAAAAGTCAACCATTTACAAATGGTTTTACAACCATTTTACAAACCTTGATCCGTAATTCTCACACGCTTAGAACAAGTATAAAAGGGTGATAACTACTGAAAGATATTGATATGTGTTTGGAGACTCACAGTATACTAACTTATAGCTGAGTGAAAATTTGCATGTACCTTTATTTTCACAGGGCTTATTTGGGCTTTACAAACAATGTTCTGATGATGAGCACCGAACAGAGGGCATAAACTTTGCTGAATAAACTGCCTGAAAAAGATCATTGCACATTTCCTCTTGGGTACTGAGTGGCATTGCTCTATAACAGAATTGAGCTTCATTTCACAGTAATCTCCACTTTAATTTCATTTATCTGTATCTCAAAAGAGTACTTTGAAAACATTAATTTTATATGACACAGATGAATGTATATTACCTTTGCTATATCCTCTTGGAATGCCACCAAGTTCAAGTACGATATATTGACCAGGTCTGGACCATAGACAACAGTTATCATTCGATTTTCCAGTCGGCCTCCTAGATTCCCAGCATCCAACAGTTCACGCAGTTTTGGATCCTGCAGATAAATACATTACAAACCAGTTAAACATCTTTTGCAGACATTTACACTAAAATAGGTGAATACTTTTTACAAATACTTCAATTTTGAAAACTTGTGTTATTTTGAACATTTTAAACATGATGGAACTAGGTTCTGATCCAGTTAATTATTTGTTAAAATATTTAAAGTTATTAATCCAAGATAATAAGAAAATCACTACTGTAAATCCTTCAAAGCCTCTGAGCTCTGTATTGGTACAGTACAGACTAAAAGCTGTCCAGTTGATGGCTGCACATTCCTTTTCTCAGCAATTTTTTGTCTCATAAAATAAGCATATGTTCACTGGTTTGCTCGTCAAAATAACACAATCTGTCCAAAGGCTACTGGCCTCAGCAGAGAGACTATAATTTCCATGGATTTTAGATAAAGCTCAAAAATAAGAACTTATTTTTGCCTAAGGAATTGAGAAGACTGGAATCAACTGTCTTAAACACCATGAATACATAACATTTCTGTGAATGAAATATATATTCAATGTTTTTTACCAGCTAATAATAGCCGAAACCTCAGTTTCATTGGTAGCACAAGCACATGAGGAACAATTTCAGGTGATTTTGCAACTCTCAGTGCCTTTCAAACTGAGAAAACTGCTTGGTCCTTGGCCTCAAGATGAAGTTTATAAAGGCAAAGACAGATGAAAAGAAGCCCTGCATTGCTGAATTCAATCTATTGAATGGGGCCAGTATAATTTGAAAGTGCAGGTTTCCTAAAAGGCGAGATTTTTCCGTCTGATACAAATACCAAAAAATGGCCAGCAAATAGTATCACATGGGATTCTGCGTAGAGATCAAACGATTTCAAAACTGATGCAAATCTATACTGCAGTTTATATTTCACTCTCATGTGAACCTTCCCCTCCCACCCCACCCCATCTGCATGTGTTTATGGTACTTCTTAATATTTGAATAAGAATCTAAATCTCC
>JAOXJM010000023.1:1259401-1291645 GCA_026413425.1 Tringa solitaria
GAATAAGAATCTAAATCTCCACCAACCAATACAAATTAAATTTAGTGTAACACGATGATAAGCTTAACATTATGAAAAGGGCTATTTTTCATGCATCTTGCAGGAAATCTCATATAGATGAGACCTTAGCCTAAAAGGGATCTCCTCCCTAGGATCGCATCTGTTTGTAGGCAATGGAGCTATACATGTATTACCAAATAGCTCACAAGGTTTAGGAGAGCATTTTGAAGTATGGAGTATGAACTGGAAAGAAACTACAAGGCTGTCTATCATAAAATGCTGAGCCTCATTAAATACTTGGTATGATGGCAAGTAAAGGTCCCTTCCAACCTAGGCGATTCTGTGATTCTGTGTTGCAGGAAAAAAGACAGAATAATCCTATTTGAGGGTTCTGTAAAGAAGGAATAAGATTGTGCTCTGAGACAAAGATTTCATGGGTAAACAAGTTAATGACAGGCTTTCACATAAGAGAAAACCAGAAGAGGAATATAAAAACAGCAGCTGCATTCCAGGGATGGGAATTTGAAGGAGAAAGATGAAGAAATTGTGTTAATTTACATCTAGGAGAAAAGATAAAGACATGCCATGAAGATGCTTAGTTAGTGGTGGTGTACTACTAGATGGGTTACTTTCTCTTTTGTTTACAGGCGGAATGTTACAAAGCGCTGTTTAATTTCTCTGGGAGATGAGAACTCATCTGCTTTTTACTCTCTACCATCTCAAATCCAAAATCAGACTGATAAATGCTTCTGCTGAAGGGCCTGTCTGGGAAAAGAATCATTTTGAACTCAAACTGAACAGGATTGTCTATCTGGTTCTGTTCTCTTTCACATATTTGTCATTCCTTTCTTCTTTAACCTGAGTGAACCTACTGCTTACGGTTTCACTCTTGGTGATGAAATGCAATCACATCAACAAAAGAAGGAAGAAGGTAACCTTCTTCCTTCATATTTAGAGTAATCTACAGGAAGTCTCCATGATGGATCATACTCCAGTTAGACTAAGATATGCATTTCACAAAGCAAAAAGGAAACATATTTGAAATGCGATGTTTTTCCAAAGCAAATTCCCCAAAAGAGAAGTTATCTGGGACTGGATCAGTAAGGTTTTTAGAAGTGCAGAGTAAGTGGCTAATTGTGCAATGAGAGTATGAATTTGGTCTTCGAAATCACAGGATTTTTCTCCAGGTTTTCAAGGCAAGCAATTAGACAGACCACCCTCTTTGGGTTGCTGGGTTTGGAGAAGTAAAATGTTGAGTTCTTCCATTCTGTTACAGACTTGTCTAAAAGTTTGATGCACACAGTCCCTGACAGCAATCCATTACCTGGGCGCCACCCAGCACCTAGCAATAAAGGGCTTACACTGCATATCCTGGGCTATCTCAGCATAACCTGCAATGTGCTCCACAGACTTAAAATAGATATTTTCATTAGAAGTTCAGTTGAAGAGAATAATTTTGATACTAAAAGGATTCACACCCCTTTGGACCCCTGCCATGGGTGTATTTGCCCTTAAGGGTGACAGCTGCGTTCCCACTTGTCAGTGACAACTTAGCCCTTAACTAATGATCTAGGCCTTATTCTTTGGTCCTTAGATCTGAAACTTAGATACCAAAGCATACTGTCAGCTCTTCACATTCCTTATCAACAGCGCTGCTTCCTTATTACCACACTCAGCTGCAATATCCACTAAGGAGACGGGCAAAATATCCTTTATCAAAATCTTGAAGACTATCGAAGCTCTATGAATCAAAAGCCTTTTTAAAATGTCAGCAAGTTTTCCTGTGGAGATGATAGGAAAGCACATGGGAAAAAAACCAAACAGCAAGACCAAATTTAGCTTCTTTTACGTAAAATGGATGATTTTGATAATTCCATTTTGAGGAACAAGGCTGAAAGTCTGCTGCTTTTTGGAGATGCATGTGATATACTGGCTCAATAGCAGACAGATTGGGTTTTGGCGTAAGCTCTTTGCTAGACTGGGGCCTTACGATGAACATATTGAGCTCTTTGAGAGACATTCAGAAGAATTATACCTATTAAATATTGATTATAGACATTTTTTAAACACCTGAGATACTGAAGCTCTATCATGTCAGAGAACATGTCCACAGGATGCTCAATAAAGACCAAGCTATTGACAATGCCCACCTAACTCATCAAAGTCCCCTTTGTAGCGTAATGATTTAGGTTTGCTTTGATGTTTTCTAACAAAGCAGCATCCTTTCACCTCTTTTACTCACAAGGTCTATGTGTCAGCTTGCTTTTTCCCTTCCACTAAAGTCTAGAAGGAGCTTCAGCTCAAGGACTGGAGCTGCCTGAAGATCCTGCCCTGAAACCAAGTCAGGAAAGCCAGTGTTTCTGATGGGACCCCTCTGTGGTTAAAGAGCTGGCAGATTCCCAATGGATGATGCAAATTGTGGGCAGACAAACACAGAGGAGGTGACAAGGATGGTATTGGCAGCACGAACAGCCTTAGAATCCGTTAAAAATAAGACTAACTATATCAAATTGAAGATAGATCTGGCCAGAGAACTATCTGCTCACTTGGTAAAAAGCCCTCTGAATTTGATTCTGATGTCTTGACAAAACTATCAAAAGAAAATATACCTTAAATCAAGTCCAAACAAAAATAGAAAATAGAAAAAATTAGCCAGCCACATGAAAAAAACCCACAACAGCTCATGGGTTTCCTACAAAATTCACGAATAAACACTCAATAAGGATGTTTTGTTGTAAACCAGGATCCTGTAGACAGATGGATAAAAATAAATTTCAGACTTCCAAAACTTTCTCCTGTTGTATTTTGCTTTCACTAGAAATCGTAAAAATAATGTAAACTTAAAGAGGCTATTCAGCCACATTAATGACAATCTCTGCAAAGCCTGCTTTCAGCGGTGGTTGGTGTTATTAAAATGTAGCTCTTAACACTTAAATTCCAATTAATGTGTGCTCTGCACATTACAGTAAATGCCATAACATCTTTTAATAGTATCCCCATCTCTTTAAACTTTTTTTTCTCAGAACTTGCAACACACCATCTGTCTGGGAAATTTTTCAGTTTCTTTTTAATCCATTGCCATCCAAATATACAAAAGGCTGCCATGCAGTTCAGTAAACCTCAAACACGGATTTAAACATGCCAAGGGGCAGCGAGTCAGCCAGGGTTTCACCTCAGATGTAACACACCACCTTTTGTTACTAATGCTTCCCAAAGCTGCAGCACCAGCTCTGAGAGCAGCTGTCTCTGATCCCAGAGCTACGTTAAACAGTAAAAGAATCTGCTTGATACTAAAGATTTTCCTCAGGGTTTAATAGTTACATACAACGTGATGGCCAAACTGGGTGATTGTCAAAAGACTCAGCCAGAACTTCTGGGTTGTAAGAACAGACGTGCAACTAAAGTACTATAGGAATATTTTTTGGTGTTTGAAGACATTAATTTACCATGAAAACAATCTAAAGGAGTCATTCTAGACTACACTATGCTTATAGACTACATACAGCGCACTCCTGTGCATGCAAAATGCCATACACTCCCTGGCCCCAAACAGCTACCAACTGAAATAATTTTCTCAGGCATCTCATGCAGTAACACATTGTCTTTAAGATGGCAATTAAATACTTGAGTCCTACTGAAGCTATAGGTATGAAAAATATCCCAAAGCCTCCAAAAAGTAGATGTCTAAAAAAGCCACACCCCAAAATAAATGTCCACCAAATCCTACACACAAACTCAGTGTTTATCAGCTATTTTCATGACTTCTGTCAATCTGACTTGCAATTTCCAAATACCTTCTCTTTCTGATACTGAAAATATGCCATATTCCTTACTTTAAAGCACTGTGTTTCAGTGAAGCGCTGTGCTTCAGTAAAGCAGGGTTGGATAGAACTGTACATGTTGCTGTAGATTTTTGAACTATATTACATAGCTATACAGGTACTTCAGAATCCCCTAGACTCTATATCACAGCCCCTAATTGCTATATTTGTGTCCTGATAACTTCAAGACTGGAGAGGTTAAAAAAGCTTAAAACAGAATTTAATCTTAGATCCTTGCTCATCAGAATAAGATCTCCAAACATTCAAAACTGCATTTATATTTTTCTAGCTCTTTATGTATCCCAAGAGAGGGGAGATGGGGTAAAAGAAGCATAATTAGATAGCTACATATGCAAAGAGTTTTCCAGGAAACACTCATATATGTGCTTAAATTAAATGAAGAACCTTGCTAAAATAGGACCTTACATTATGACTCTGTCAAACGCAAAACTCCCACAGATTTTCTTCAAATAGAACAAAGTCTTACATCTTCAAGAATGCCTTATCACAGAGTGTTTATCAACAAAAATGTACATACATACATACACATATATATAGCAATGTATACTTCATATATTTGACCCAGATTTCAACATATCAGATCTTAACACTTCAAGCAGCAGGTAAGTAGCTGTTACATGGGCAGTATGAATAAGAAACACTGTTTCTCTTATCATCGGACCACTTACCCCTACAGCTAGTCAAGGTCTTCAACAGACTTCCCAAGCCCTGACTCTGCTTAATTGATCCAACCGAACTCTGCAGTGCAAGCTGCCCAGCACAGAAGACCAAATAAGGGTAGGAAATACTTTCTAATACCTACTGAAGCAATTTCCTACCATCTTTAGTAGCTCAAGCACACAGTTCTGGTCTGCAAGACTTTTTGGGTCCACGATGATACTTGAGAGTTGCTTCTTATCTTTGTACGGGTTAAGTGTCTCATCTCGTCCAGTCACTCTACCTGCACGAAGAAATGAAGCACCTTCCCTTGGGAGGTATTTCCCCACCTGTGTCACAGAGGAATAAACTACCCAACTGACAGTCTGTTCTCTGCCTAGTGTGTACATGAGGTGCCAGTGCATGCCGTGGAGATGCCTAACTTTGGGAGGTGAGACAATCCCACAAGCCCAGATCTCTCCTTGCAGAGGGACCATAGCTCTGCATTGCCTCTTAAGCAGCTGTGAACTACTGCGGTGCACCAGTGTGACCCTCAGAAACAAAAATCTCTTGGTAACTGGATTAAATATACTGTTAACAATCCCGACACAGGTTTCAAAGCTGGTTCAAATACCCTTTCTGTCACACATCACCTAGCAACAGTACAGGACTAGGAACTTGGATTGACAGACTCATCCTTCAAAGAAATGCGTCTTTCTTCTCTCTCTCCTTCCTTTGTTGAGACCAAAGTCAAAACTATCAATAGTTTATCTTTCAACAATCCCTTTCACTGATTAAAGAGAAAGTCCATACACAAGAATCACACCTACAAAACTCAATGACAGGATTTTGTCTGCCTTCCTTAATGACAATCATGTGAAATGAATATACTCCAATTACTACATCAAAGATACTCAAAACAGTGTTCACCAAACTCTCTTTTCTATTATTACACAGAATTCACAGGAAGTTTGATATTTAAATATATTCATTTATATCACCTAGCCATTCTTACCAAATTCATTATCATTAAACCAGAAATACATTTAGTCTAACAAAGATTGAAACTGCACTATGGTTTTTGATACAAATATGTTTTACACATTTCACAAAAGTGTATCAGATCAATATGTGACCAAACATATTTGCAAATACTTCTGTGAGATTTGTTCTTATTTCTAGGGTTTCAGAATAGAATCCAAACCATAACTACCTATGCACAGAAATAGAGCCAATATCTTGTTTAAACTCCTGAGTCTTCAAAATACCATTTTTATGCACACTAAGTCAGTGTGTACAAAACCAAAGGATGTTGCTTAAAAAATATATCTCAATGATCTAAATTGGTCTTAAGTTGACCATCTGCTCAGCTAATACAGTGGAATATTTCTAGCATATAACACAGTATTAAGTAAAAGGAGTCAGAAATGCCTTAGACAGTCAGGCTGTGATGAAGGAGATCAGAGATATCCACTGCCTTCTAGGACACATCTTGCCTGGTACATGCAGCAACCGCGAATGCCCATGATGTAACTAAAATCCAAGGACTATTCTTCCCATAGAAAGTATCAGGGATGAAAGGATACCATAAATCATACATCAAACAGTCAATCCTGATTAACTCTCTCTGTGAAATACTTATTCCAGAAAAACAATTGCTTTTCCCAAAATAGCCTAATCCAATTCCAGGCTTGAAGTGAGAACATCAATACATTCAGTTTACCAGGAACAGGTTATGAAAAATAATAAAGCTACTTCTTTTTATTTGATGTAAAAATTTTTGAGGAGGAGAGCACACGTGCCAGCAAAATGCATCCTTTTCTTCAGCAGAGAAATAAGAGGTAAGCAAACTTATACCTGTGCAAAAGATATTTAACTTCAGAGAGGACTGCATCAATACGCATTTCCGAATATAATTCTGCCTTTGAGTTCTGAAAACGCAGGATGAATTCAGAGATTTCATGTTGATTTTCCACAATAACCACAGTACAAGACATGGGATATTTACAATGTTATTGATCAGTATTTTTATAATAATTATGAACCCCCAAAAAACCCCGCTGAGTATTATGTCAGCAACCGGGTCGAGAGGACAGAAGCATCCCTAGCAAGTTCGCAGACGACACCAAGCTGGAGTGAGCGGCTGATATGTGGGAGAGCAAGGCTGACAGCTCCCTTCCAACCTACACTTTTCTACGACACCATGATTTCTGTACCAGACAAGACCACTTGTGTTACAAGAATTTACCAGAGACAACACTATGTGCTTACTGATAGATAGTCAGCATCAGCTTTGCTGAAGATGCTATTTCTCCTTACAGGACAGAGTCAGACTGACTTCTGGGAGAAAAGGAGGGGCGTACTCAAATAATGAATTCACCTTCAATGCCGTATTTTGTGAAAACAGGATGTTATATAAAATACAAAAAGAATTAATTGTATGTGCTAAGGAAAAGCCAGGGGACAAAAATAGGGCCACCTCATTCCTATTTTTCTGACCTTCTCACAGTTCAAGTGATCCAAATCCAGCTTCCCTGGGTCTCTTCATGACAGAACATTAAGTAAATAGTCAGCCTGCATATTTGTTTAGTTCTCCTTCTAAACGCCCCTGTTTCTCGGGGCTTTTTTTAGGTTCATGGTATTTAAGTTTTAAATTGGTTGCAAGACTGTGTGTTCTAACAAAAAACAAGTGACAGTAGAAACCACATATGCAAAATAAAATGTGGTATTTTTGAGTTCTTATGGATACGGTTGTGATTAACATAAAAGTACTTAATATCTCACAGTGCGCATCTTAATTTAAATAACAATTTTGAACTGGCAAAATACCTACAAGCTACAACCATGCACTGTCTTCCTCTAGACGTTTTCTAACTCACTAACATTTTTATCAATTTTTATTAGCTGCAGATGGGTTATTCCTTTAAAAACGACCTTTGAGCACACACATTTCCTTTCACTGCTTTTCCTTTCTCAAAATACTTTGAGATTTCTTTCAGTATAATTTTAAAGGCAGAGATGAAGAGACAGTGGAGAAAAGAAACTCCTCTCATTTTCATGTTACTTTCGTTAACTCATTTTCTTTGGTCTTTATAAGATTTGGAACTATAAAAAGTCTTAGAATGAAATTATTTCTACAGCAGGTCACATAGCACATAAGGGCAGGAATAGCTGGAGCAGCAGCTTAATTTTCACTTATCTATAAATCTCACACACATTGTTCCTCCAATTCTGAATTGCTGCGTGGAGTTATTTTAATAGGGTTACTTCAGAGGTTGAGGTACAATCAGCTATTCATCTATGTATCATTTGTAGAAATCTAAGATGCTTGTAATGAGTTGAATGAGAAGTATTGCATGAATGCCCACTATGCTTTTTGGAGTGCTCCATAAGGGCTAAAGTATGATCACTTGCATTTTAATGCATTTTTTTTTAGCTGGTGGAAGTACATATATCCAGACGGTCTGTAATGCTGGATGCACCAACTAGCCACCCCATATAAAAATAACAGATGAAACACAGAAAGCTCTAATTGAAAACATCTGACTAACGAGCTGTTTATTATTGCAACATTTCAGTCACACTCATCAGGAGAAAAGAAAAAAAAAAAGAAAAATCCTGCTTGGCCATGCTAGCAATATTTTGCTCACCTGTTTGTGAGATGTGTTTTGCTATAATTTTTTCAATTATAAAGTCATATGGGACGCTTACAGGTAAAAGTTTCAATTTACCTGACTTTAATTATTGCAAAACCCCACTATTCCCATTATCTTTAAGTATTTAATTCTAAGAAACTCATTTGCAGTATAGCAAACAAAAATAAACCATTTCAAAGATGATGAAGCAACAATCATAATTTTTTCCTTCTTGTACTGTACCAGATACTCAGCTCCTGCAAATCATACCACCAGCTTACAACAGACTCTTCATGGCACATCTCTTTAACTAGTGACTGCTAACGGTAAGTTCTTGTGCCCTGTTACTTGTCACAAAACCTTCACTACATCTTATTACATATCAGTAACAATAATTCAGAAATAGAAATCTATTTAGACTCTTGACATTCAAAAATTGGTGCAAAATTAGCTGGAACAGATGATCCTGTTTCCTGCAGATCTCAAAAGTTTTCCCGGCTCACGGTGACTGTTCAGCTCGATGGGAATGGGAGTCAGGGTACCACAAAGGCAAGGCAGCGCTCATTAGCTGACTGGTGCCTTGACTCTCAAAACATAACTACAACCATAAAATCAGCTAAAAACCCACATGGCAAAATCATACAGCAGATGCCACTGCTTTGGATGGCAAACTTAAGAGAGAGAAAGTAATCTATAATGAGAACAAATTATTTAAGATTGGCTTTTAGAAGCTGGTCGGCTTCAATTTACTCCAGAGAGGATGATCTTCCATAAGTACATTTTAACTTTTTATATAAATATGTAAAAGAAAAAGAGTGGAAACAGACTCCTGTTTTAGAAGACAATATGACTATTGAAAAAAAGAAGTAAAATCTCCAAGGAGTATGAGTAAGAACTACAAATATGGTTTTTTTGGCTGAGCAAAAGAGAAAAAAATGAATAAATGCAGAAACTGGGTTTGGGTGGTTGTATGACAGATTAATCCTACTACCTGTGAAAGTACAGGAAACGTGTTCAGTCACTGCTAGGAAAAGAACATCCAAACACTAATGTCTTTGGCAGGCAGCTGCAGAGAGAAGGAATTCTTCAAGGTATGCCATGGACGTTATTTTAAGCAGTTGGGTTTGTATTCTACCATTTTAAGAAATAATCGATGAAGGGGATATAAAAAGGATTGCTGGATCGATCTGAGATCAAACTCAAAGAGGAACACAACACATCAACTTGGAGAACAGTCCTAATGGAAATCCCAAGCACTGCATACTCATGAGCAGCCAAACAATGTGAGAATACCAAGATGAGGATGATGGAAAATCAGCGCAAGAAGAAAGAGATGGAAATGGTCCCAAAAGAAAATGGACTATATGGCATGAGGTCTCCACGAAGAAACATCCAGGTGAAGATACTTTGGTGCAGTGAGCAACTTTGTGCATCTGAATTATTCACATGTGTTACAGAACCAAAATTTGCTCACAAATGTATGTCTCTGCCTATACATTTGCAAGTATGAAGTATTAAGACAGCTGTATTTGGAAGTACTGTCAGCAATAATTTCCAACTTAGTCCTTCAAACTCCTCTATTTCTATTAGTTTTTCTTAGTGTTCACTGGAAAAACAACAGGGACAATAGTTGTTGCTCTTTAAAAAGCAGCCAAAGGATATTTGCCACCTCAAAACCTTGCATGATTTTGGAAACTTTGAAAACCCTCGTCTAATTACCAACACCAGCTGATGCACTGAAATGAAGAGATAACTGGAATTCTGTATTAACTCGCACCCTTAACAACTCTCCTCACTTCAAAGAGGTTAACCTGGTGTTCTGGTTTGGCCTCAGACAGCAACAGACCGGACCCCCACACAGACTGTCCCCACGGCCATGAGAGAAAGGATAAAAACTGGCAAAGAAGTTCAACAGTTATTAATTATTTTTAAATATCCCTTCTACAAACCATGGCAGCTTGCAAATAATTCAATTTCTTACATTTAGAAGGTGGATCAGCACTTCTCTTCCTAATATCACTTGCTAAGTGCCAGAGAGACTTCTAGTTATCCAAGAATTTAATGAACTACATCCAACAATTTAAGGCTGTTTCATTTAGATAAGAGGCTTTCCAACTTAACGGATAAAACAGCCTTTAAGGCAGTGGAAAATAAAACACATTTTGGTGTGTATAAACTACCCAAGCAGTTAGTTAAGTCTAAAAATGACATTTTAGCTGGGGGAAGTCGAGTAAATAGGCTTGGCACGCAGGCTGCAGATCAGAAGAGCACACAGGAGGCTGCAAAGTCCTGCAAAAACTCCAGGCCACACTTTGTGCTCCCCCCATTGCCGTTACTTCCCGAGGATCCCCAGTGGACTGAGTAAAACTATGCACTCCAGGGTTTGACCAAACTATTTCTGAAAGGTTATGAAGTCCAAGGCTTTTTGAAAAGGGAATTAAAAATATTTTGCACACATAAGATTATGGCACTGAGGGTACACTTTATCCAGTTGGATCCTTTCCAACACATACTTGGAAAAACAAATAGTTACAATGCATGCAATTTGGAAAGGAATATTCTGCAAATATAAGAATATCCTACATGTCACTTCCCCAAAACAACATCATTTGACACTATGGGTTTTAAAGTTCAGTTTGCATAAAGATGTATCTTAAGTGGACACAAACTTCAAGACAATTCAATAGCTTCTCTAAAATATTTCTGTTGTTGGAGCTAGATTTTCAGCTATTTTAAAACAGTAGCCTGTGCTTATGAAGTAATATTACTTTTTTTAATTCAGTCTTATCAGACAAACCAAATGGCATAAAGTATTTGCCCACAGAAAACATTAATGAAAGACAACAGTCCTTTTGACGTGACGAACCAGTGAGGTGTAACATCAGACCACACTCACTCATGACATGAATGCTAGTCTGCAGACAATTTAACATGACATTTAAATATACTAAATAATGTAAGAGGTGGCCTTTGCTCTGTAAGACCTCTGCGTTTCTGAAACACTCCTTTGTCTCTCCAGCTAAGGTGAGGAACTGTTTTATTCTCAGTGCAAAGCCAATTTCAACAATGATCAACTGCCAGCAAGGAGCAGGAGACAGCAAGATGGGCTGCAAGTGCAGCAATTGTAGGAAGATTGATGAAGCCAGGGTTTAGGCTAAAGCTGAAAGGATTTAAGGGTTTTGGATCAGACCATCGGGGAATGAGGTGCACGGTTAAAGCCCTGATGCTGCCGCTTGCTAAAACTGGTTATCCAGAAATACACACAACTCTTTCTCTGTGCAAGAGGCTGTAGGATCAAGCAAAGACAACTTGACCCTGACCTCCAACAGTTATTGTAATCTGGCTCTACCATGCGGTTCTTATGTTTTACAGCACACCTTGCATTTCTTGAGTTCTTTTTTTTTTTCCTCCTTTCCCCTCCGATCTTTTAACAGGAAATAAGGAAACAAACACAAAGCCTGGGCATCTCTTGTGATAACAGAGGTCAAAAATACTGCATTTCATTGGCTTCATTCCCTCCCTCTGTAAATTGCGTTTTTCTCTGCTTTGCTTCCCTAAAGTCTACTGATTTTCATTTTTCTTATATTGCCATCAACAGCTCTTGACTCACTGAAAGTGTTAACACAGAAGTCTTATTTTTCTTTAAATCATTTTTAGAAAGAGAAATAAATGTATGCTCCATACTTACATATCTAAATAGATTCTAAAGTGATGAAGCATATAACCTCATTGCATTAATAGGAATACAGTTAAGACTTTCCCCTTCTTGCATGATTATGTAGCCGACGATGCTACTTTGAAAAGCCAGAAGAACCCAGGCCCATATTGGCTTACAGTATATCTTGCAACAGAAAATGGCATAATGCCCTTTATGTATCTGTACCTCCTGGAATTTACCAGCATCAAGATATGGGTAGCTAATAATTCTGTCAGCATGGCAGTGCTTCCCCCATTGACCGCATCTGAGGCCCCCTCGTCATGCGAGGAGTTTGGGAGGGGATGCTGCAGTTTACCTGCCCGCACCAAGCAGCTGGGCGGTGGTGTCATATCATATATATATATATATGTATTTTTATTTCTTTATTCCCTCCTCCTCCGGTGCAGCTTTTCCACTGCTGTCACTGTTTTCTCCTCTTCAGTGGTGCAGGTATTACCATGTTATTTTTCTTCTAACTTTCAATGTATAATGTCTCCAAAGACAATGTAGTGGTGACATCTTCTGCCTGCTAGGAGGCAGAAGTAACATGTTTTAGGTCTGCTAAACATTTAAGTACCCTTTGAAGATTTATGAAGGCGACAATTTCAATTCTGTGGAGATGTATGCAACTGCTGAACGTGGTGTGGAGAGAAAACTATGGAAAAAATGCTCCACTGGTGTGAAATAATGGCACCTGTTTGCCCCAGGTCAGGGCCTCACGTCACTTCACAACTGAATTGCACACTTGGACTGCTCTGGTCTAGCCTTATTATTGAACATAAATAGATCCTAAGAGCTAATGTGGTGCACTGCATTTCTATTCTTTGCAATATGCATGCAATATACAATATTACCCTGTTGTTTTACAGCATGTAAGAAATAGCTTGGTGTTTAGTTATTCTTTTATAACTACAAAAGGTCAATGAAAGCTTTCTGTAATTTTCTGTTACATTTAAATTTTCAAGGGAGACTTATTATAGAAAACTGAGTCCCAATAGCACTTTGAAAAACTCTTACAAGTCTATGAAATTGGATCGTTGCAGCAGCCTTGCTAACAAGGCTACCTGGAATGACAGTTGAGTCCCAACCACTAAAACATGTAAAATGAGAGACTTACCCCAGGAACAAACCAAACCCCCAACAGATAAAAATCTTGTGTGTAATGGATTGATATTATAAATAGAGAGATCAATAGTGCCTGGAGTCAGTCTGAATGCTGAAAATAATGACTTCCCAAAATAGCAGCAATACAAGGCCACGTGACACCTGCTGGCACCTACCTTAGACTATACAGCGTAAGCAATACAGGGTCAAAGTCATCTAAGGACCTTTTTTCCCTTTTCCGTAATTTGCATACCATTTAGGTACTTAAATAGATTCAGGTTTGTTTTATTTCTTTGGTTGGCTTTTTTGAAAAAAAGGATGTAAATTCATGTCTTCGGCAATCTGGAATACTTTGACAATATTGTATATTATTTGTATAATAATAAAGATACATTGTATAATATATATATATATATTTATATAACATAATTTATATTGGCACCATGATCTGTTTTCAATCTTTATACACTGGAGGGGTGCTCGTGGCATCTGCCCTTTTCTGTGACTGTTAGAAAGTGGCTACTCACTGTGCAAGCACAAGTAACAACAGGGAGCAAATTCTCAGTAAAATTATAAATGTCTATTTTGTATTTTGATTTTAATCCTATCTCATAACAAAGCTACTGGAGGAAGGGAACAACAATAGGTTTTGAAAGAGGGCTAAACTTAACATTGGGAAACTTACTATTTGGGCAGGAAAAACATACAGCCTTACACCTTTCCTTGGAAAAATACTGTGCCCGATAAAACAAATAGTGAATGGAAGTATGCTTGAGGAAAGTTCTGGGCACAACTCCCAGAGGCAATTTATTTTCGGCTTATCAAGTTTCTAATCTGTTTTTAAACCAGGCTACTGAATAGTTATAAACCTGAATGGTATGAAACTCACTATAGACACAGAAACTTCTAGACTACAGTGGATGTCATCTACCCAGATATGTGACCTCCTGAGTCCTTTAACTGCAATTCTAATGAGACGGTGGCTTGTCCAAAATCAGAGTCATAATAATGTTTCAGCTGGATTTAAAAAATTTTAAAAACCATAACCAAACAAAAACCTCTCCAAACGACCACCACTGGTATTTTCAGTACTAATAAAAAAAAGAATGGAGAAATTTAAATTATCATGGAGAAGATTTACATTATAGAAAGTTAGGATGACTGACACAAACTTACTACTGCCCTCAAATCAGATTGCTATAGCCTACTATTTTGCTGGAACCTTTAACAAACATATCTTTATGTCACAGGTTTAGTTTTTTGATGTTTTCCATCATCTAGCACTATCAGAGAGGTTACAGCCTAACGTGATAAAGCTTTTCTCTGCCATCCCAAAATAAAATGGAATTTCCATGCTCTTCATTTTATCTTTCCTCAGCCTTCAAACTCTGGAAACTTGATCTTCATTTTTTTTGATACCATGATACTCTGAAAACACGTGCCAGTAGAGAGGGTCTGATTCAGCTGTCTGAAGAGCAATTGCACGTAATACCCACGTCACTCCTCCCAGGAACTGCAGGATCCACTTTCCCTACAATCCATAAAGCCACTCTATTGCCTCATTGGATGGTCTCACAGAATAGAGTAATACACAGGAAAACATTAGATCAAAATTAATAATATGTTGGAATAGATAAGAAAAAGCGTTTGAATGCTTTTTTACACATACATTTCCTTTGAAAAAAAAAAATGCTTGCAAATGGCAAGTCTACAGCAATCCAAGATGAGAAGAGTATTGGGTCAGTTTTTGCCTCAGTGCCTGACTTTTTTGCTGCCATTTTGCAAGCCATTTGAATTTTTATTCACTTCTTCCATCTGCAGAACAGATCTAAGATACCCACGTATTCTGTCGAGGATACTGTGATCTATACAGCTGGAAAGTGCTATGTAAGCTCTTCATTCATGTAGTACCTTCCAATGAAAATCTCCATTCTTGACCGATCTAAAGTGCATAATACCTAATAATATCTTCCTCCATCTTCATGACTGTGCCTCTTCTCAGACTTTCTTTTCATTTCTTTAGGTTTTATTCTTTGAATCTTACTTAGCCTATATGAAGTTTGGGGTAACAAATCGATCTCTATCATTTTTCTTACATGTCAAGGAACACCATGCCCCAATTCTTAGCTGTTGGTCACACTTGCTCTAAGACTGTGAGGGGAATACTCATACGACCTACACTAGGCACGTAATTACAGAGAGGCTACCAGAGAAACAGTTCTCCCAGATCAGTTATTTAGTGTTATATGATAATACTTGAATGCCCTCAATTCCCTGTGCATCCCATTGGAGTCAGAAGCTTAGCTCAGATCAGACCCTTGTGGTGCCATACACAGAGACTCTGCTCATTCTTTCAGCAACCTATAAAAGTAACACCAAGTTCATGCTCCAGTGAAGGGAATGAAATAGATGGATAAGGAGAGGATGGAGCACAACAAACTTATTTGCTTTTTACTGGACTCAGTACAACCTCTACCGATACGCAAGCCAGTGCCTTTGAGAGAGGTTGCCCCAGAAAGATGCCCACTTCCCGAGGAAGAAGAACTAATGAACTGATCTCAGCTAATTTTGTGATAAGGAGAAAACTGCAATCTCGCACCTTAAAAATTAAGGAAAAGAAAAAGACTTTCTTAGACACATTGACATAAGTTTTCTCTGGAGACCTCCAAGATCCTTTCCAGACAATGAAGTACGTCTACTGTTTCAAAGGAAAACAAATGTCTATCCAAAATCAAGTTCATATTTTTTTAAAGCTCAGAGCAACTCAACTTGCTTTTTTCCCTCAGATCAAATGTCAACAGCAGTTCAGCAAATACCTGACCATAGCATACTTTATTAGATCACCTGTCAGGCAAATTCGCTTTTGCCTTAAAAAAACCCCATGGCTGTACACAAAAAAGGGGAAAAAAGAAAAGCAAAATAGGAAGGACTTTTCTAGTTGGATTTCTACAAAGACTGCTTAAAAAAGCTTCCAAATACTAAATTAATGCCATTAATGGAAGTACTATGCAAGTGGACTTAAGAGATGCTGAATATAACATACAAATATAGCCCAGGGACTGGCTGACCACCTGCAGTATGAGCAGCCCACGCTGTGAATATCCATCTACCTTCTGGTTCATTTTGCTGGGTGTAGACATAAGTGGTATAAAACATTTACAAGATAATGCCACAAAATTACAGAATAAAATGTTAATTTAAAGCTTTGCTCAAAAAGTAGCTCAAATAATAATATACTATGTAGCTCAAGTATCGGTATACGTTCAGCATGCACTAAAGGACAGTCCCAGGGTTCACCTTGTCCCCCAGCCCCTTAAACCATCAGGTCAGAGGAACTGCTGGAGCCCACCACGGCTCCCCCTTTGCCTACAGGTTCAGTCTGCTTTCAAGGGAATGATACTCTCTTAAATTTCACCTTGCAACTACAGGGAATGTAGCTGTGGGGTGCCGAGCCTTCCTGCAAAACAGGCATGGCTTTAGGACACCAATTCTTGTGACATCCATTTTACATATTGTACGTAGAACTGTGGTGCCGTCCTACCCAGTGAACAGGAAGGGCTGTGTTCAGGACTTCAGTGTAGCAACTAATGGACTTTGAGAATAGAAGAGCATTTGGGATGAACTACTGTCAAGGTTTAGGCTGAATATGCCTATGACAGCGACAGATGCTCTCTCCACACTTCTCGCTCCACAAGAAAAGGGGGAGTCACAGAATCACAGAAGAGATAGATTTACAAGTTTGAAATGAACTAAACTACTTTAATGAAATATTAATATTAAAATTAATATGGAAATAATGAAATAGATACAACATACACAGTATAAAAAAAACATATCAAGCTCCCAGGATGACGTCACCAACAGGCACTGGGAAAGTCCAAGTCCCAGACTGGACTCAGCATCGGATGGGAACCAGATTCCAGCTCTGGAGTTAGGAAGACGTGGATCGGGATCAAAGGCAGATGAACAGACAGGGTCGTTTTTGGACATTGGCCATAGAAGAAAGAGAAATGACCCTTTGATCCCTCAGCTTTTGTACTGAGCATGGGGCAGATGGGATGAAATACCCCAGTTGGTCAGGTTTGGCTCACCTGTCCTGTCCGCTTCTCCCCGCAGTTGAGACCCTTCTATGCTTTTTCCATTTCTGACCCTCTAATGGGGCAAATAAAAAAATTAGCTGACCTTGGTTGTTACAGCAATAAGTATAAGCAAGAGCCTTTCTGAATACCGTTCCTTGGCATGAAGTGCAAACATTGGTCTTATCACTCTGAGAACGAGCAGTTTTCTCCACAATATGCTGTTAATTTCAGAGAGTTAGAAGAGACCTAGCTAAGATGCAAAATTACTGAACAGAAACGTGGTTCTGCTTACCTCAAACCAGGACAATTACACTGGTCCTTTTTGAGAAATGAAGCTGTACCATGGGGAACAAACTATTAACGCTTGCTTTTGTGAATAATCCCATTGATTTTAACATGAAAGCCTGAATGAGTAAGTCCCACATTCACATGACAACAAAGAAAGGCAGATACCCACAGACCACAGGAAGAGTTAGGTAGGTGTGGGCTGCTTTAATGTGACGTTCTTAGACAGAATATAATAGTCATGGGGCGATGGCTTCCCACCAACGCAAGAGTAATTAGGCAATACTGAATCAAGCCATGAAGAAGGAAAATGTCTGCCCCTTCCTCCTTTTGCTTTAATGGTGCTGAGTTCTCTCATGATCTTTAGTGGGAGCTTTGCAGAAGAGAATGAATGCAGAATAAGGCTAGAGATAAGTATTAGTGTTGTGGTTTATCTCTAAATTTCTGGTCTAACTCCTGTTGATGGTGGGAGCTGTGCATGCACCCAGCGTGTAACCAGGCTGTCCAGCTCAGCAAATGTGGGACAGATGCTTTCCTGAAGCACCTGAACAGTCCCATCAAAATCAATGCACTGCACAAGGAAGATAACCTGAAATTTTGTCTTTTTTTTTTTTTTAAGGAATTTAATTCTATTTACATTTAGTGCAAGAATTTCCACTATGCCTTGGGTAGTCTTGAAAAGGCTTTCCTATAAAAAAATACACGTTTTTTTCTTATTTATATGTACCTGTACCTGACACATACCTTTTTCAAAGGTGTGACATTTTAGCATGGGTTTATGAAATAAGAAATGCTATTTAGAGAAAGGTATACATTTTTGTAAGAGCTCTGATTTAAAAGGAGCCGAAAATAAGCCCTTAAAATGTTTGAAGAATTATATTGTTCAGGTACAAAATACTGAGAAAAGTGATTATTTTTCAGGCAATAGAAGCAATGAGTAAGTGGCTTGATATTTATAAGGCAATGCCACTTGCTTTTCCCTTTCCAAGCCTTATTTTAAATATTCAGATTTGAAAGCAGAAAGAAGCCTCTCCATGTTTTTAGACACAAAGAATGAAGTATTTAATAAGAGAAACAGAAAGGTTTATTTGATAACTCACATTCTGTTTGGGAAGAAAGCGTTAGAAAAGGGGATGGGGAAGACAGCTCATGTGCCTGAGACAGTTTTTCCAATTAAGACTTTTTCAAGTATAATTTTTAATAGACTTCTAACCTGACTCAGACAAATCCAAGACCTAGACCTGCTCTCACCCAGAGTTTGTTTCTGGAATTAATGTAGACCTTTTTCTAGAATGACAGAAACAATCCTTAAGAAAGATTAATGCTTAGAGAAGAACTAATTTCTGCACTAAGATTCAAGAATTTGGCCAATGTACTTTGTGGACAGTAAAGAAATGCTATACATACAGGATTACTGTCAAGACACCAGTGAGTATAAGGAACGCTCTCAGAACATTTTTCAGAAAATAAGGGTCTGAACATATGGCCCTAATTCACTCCCTTTTATGTCTCGGTGCTGCAAGATACAAGTATTAGCTCTGACCCTTTGGTAAAAATTGAGCTTAACAAGGCAGGACCTGTCTCCATCGTCTTCAACTGACTCTCAGCCTCATTGAGTCAGTGCGGAAAAAAAGGGGAACCCCTGCTCTGCAATCAGTGCAGTTTCATCGGGGCTTTAGTACCTACCCTGAACGGTGGCTGCCACTGACTCACCTGTAAGTCTTCTCCAACTGGTTTCCCAATCTTGCCTGGACCTTTGCTGGCCATTATTCTTTCTGTGTCACTACTTTTTGGCATATGCTTTGCTATCTCAAGTGATCAGCCTGCAGTAAACATGAGTCTCAGTTAGGCTTCTGTATTGCTGATTTCATGTTTGTGTATTTTAAACAATACTCTCTGCATACTCAAGGAAAGCTGTAATGGGAAAATCCAGGTAGGCTGGCCCACATCAAATATGGTTCTAGCTGCATCTGTGCACTTTCAAAACAAAGAAGCAATATGCCTGCCATGCAGTTGGATGAAGACTTCTGTAACTAGCTCTGGCACTGGTTTATTTCCAGGTATGCCAGTGTTTATATACACAATGAGAGGGCACAGGACCATATATGCTATGACATAGTTGTAAATTTAAAAGCCAACATTTGCCAGCAGGTGACAATTTTTAAAATCATTTTATGAGAGAAAATGGCAGAATCTTAAATAACACCATCATCTATGATACCATGGGCATAAACATTAGAAAGTTAGAGCTTTCAGGGTGTTATTTCTTCTCCTTTTATTTGTCAAAAATTTCCTACTTGATGCTATATTTCAGTTCTTTTCTCAAATTTCTTTTAAGAACCACCACATACTTAATTTGCCTGGATTTCAGCCCATGTGGCTCCCACTATATTCTGTCTTCTGTGAATTTCAGCAGCTGACATCCTTGACTTTCTTTGGTTGAAAGGAAAATTAAATATACGCCATTTAATCAGCCTACATATGCTACACTAACTGTTAGGCTATAATAGCTTGGACTTTATTTGCTGTTACCAGGCTTGTTTTTGATAAAATAATGCAGTGTTTGTTCAGCTCTGCAAAATAGAAATACATAAAAATACAAACCAAAGAAGTTATGTGGACAGCTATTAAGTGGAATTGAGAAGGGCTCAGCAGCTGAGTGTTTCTAGTCACTGTCAGGTGAAATTAATATTTTTATTAAGTTCCAATAGGAGAATACGAATTTTAAAGTAGTTCATCAAAGTATACCAAGTTATTAGAATGTCATTTGCTATTATTTATCCACATGTTACTGCACCTCAGTCTTTATTTAATACTACTTTGGTTCCATATTCACAATACTGTCAACCCCAAGCATTCAAAAGCCGTTAAGTCACCTCCCTTTCAATGAAAGAAGCCACTTGAAATCCTGAAGATACATATTACTGTTATTGCTCTTCTTGAAACAGCCTGGATGATTACCTTGGGCTCAATATTTAGCTGCTGGACAGCTAAAATTATGGGAAATTAACTTAATTTCATGAAACAGGATGGCTAACAACTGTGGTTCTTAAATATTTAATGACTTCAGGAATGGGAACTTTAAAACACAAAGTAACTCTTGACTCAGTAGGACTGATTTGAAGATCAGAAATATGCACATATCTGTACAATTTTTCACCTACTTACTGAAAATGCTGAACAGGAAAGCCAAACATTAAAAAGTCAGGTAATAAATACTTTGAGGAGAACGCAGCCATCATTTTTGCAGCTATTTCACTGCAATTACTTGCTGTTCAGATTCTGCATAGAGACATTTGGGGATCCGTCCCAAAATCCTTTCCATTTTGTGGTTGCTTTTGACATCTCACAGAAATGCTGCTTTTCCTATATATGCAACAGCACATATATGTTATATAATAGAAATGTGTAATTTAGTCTCTCAAAGGGAATTTACAGTCTCTCCAGTATAAGAAACAGCATTAAAACTAAAGAGTGGAATTCCTCATTAGACAACCTATAACATAAGCACAAGAATAGAAAACTTTTCATTCAGTAAACCATATGTCCCTAAAAATATCTGGCCTAGCACCAAATTATACAAGGTGCAGTTCTCATGCTTTCTTACAGACCATACCAATTATACCTCCATTGTACTCTAATCTCTTATTTTTAGCAATGAATGCATCCATACAAAAAGCTGATTAACTTCTCATGAGCATCTGGCACAGCATAGGCTATTCTTTTACAGGTAGGCAAAAGCTGACTTTGAATTTTTTTGCCAGTAAATATGCTTCAGTGAACAGTACAGGAATACTTATCCCGGACATAATATTGTTCTCATGTTAACATGCTGCTGTATCTTGAGATCAACCTGAGAGAATACATTTAAATTACTGAATGGTGAAAAGGTTTTCTGTAGAGCCTGCACACTGCCTCCCTTCCCTTTGGCAGGATGCCTTTGGATTTGATTGCTATTTTTTAAATACTAAAAAGTCTGTCCTGTTATTGTTAAACACATTCCTGAGGCAAATGAGAAATAGAAAAAGGTATCTCAGGATTAAACCGAAGTAAGTATTCAAAATGTTACATTTGTTAGAAAAAAAAAATAAATGTTATGCCCTGAAAGTCTCTGGAAATCTGATTGTATTATTTTCTTCTGTTGTTGGCTGGGTTTTTTTTTTCCCTCTGGAAATCTTAGCAATGATGACCTTCATAACTATTTTACCAAGCCATTCAGAACTCACGACTGTTTCCCACACGAACCCTGTATAACATCTCATAAATTCTAAAATTGTGGTCTTTGCCTCACTAAATCAGCAGGATGGCAATGTTTCTCTGACCATCTACAGTGTACCAGTGCACTCTTTAAAAGATTTCTATACTGAGCTGGTCATGGTGATTTCAGTGCAAATGCAGAGGTGGTTACAGCTCCTTAAGCTGCTGCTCTATCTGCTTCTACTCCCCTTTTTGGATTTTTTTCTGATGCAGAAGGGTTTCCTCAGCATGTTAAGTAACCCTAAAGGGCATATTGCTGCCACTGTGCTGGTAGCTCAGCTGGCTCTCTCTAATTCACATTTGACTATTTCCAATTTTTCTGTCGTGTGCTTTAACTTTACAATAACGACCTTAAGTTTCCTTCCTTTCTTTTTTCTTTTCCTTTTAAATTTTGGGGTTTTTTATTTGGTAACTCCATGGTTTCCCTGTTGAAAATCCTGTTTAGTGTTTAAATCTGTGCTATTTCTATGTTCCTGATTTCTGCAGCCTCCCACAGCATCAAGCATGAGGTATCTGGCAGGTTTGACAGCATGGGTAAAATTGCTACAGTGCATGCAGAGTCCCACTGGACAGGGAAGAATGATAAAATAAGTATCTGGGTCATTACATCTGGATTGTTTTGCCAACATTTCTCATCCTGAAGGCTCTGCTTGTCAAAGTTTTTATCAATGATGAGAAATGCTCGGTCAAAATGTTTGCCTTTGTCAATGCTGCTCTCTTAGCATTGCCTGGACATTTGTCATGCAAATTTCAAAACTACAAAAAGCTTAAAAAAATTTTAAAAAAGGTACATTTCTCCAACCAGAACTGCAGAAGAAGTAACCATTCTAAATAAATAAAACACATCAGAGCTGAAGCTAGGGTTAAAACCAGAAAGATCAAAGAAATTCCCTTCATCAAGAAAATCAAGATAGACTTTGAGTACCATGTCTCTGAAATATATTTTCCAGCACAGGCAGGACAAGCTTTGGACAATGGGATGCTTTAAGCACCTGACAGTATTTACAAAATAACTTACTAAAGTAGTTCAGTTGATTACTTAATTTCCTCATTTTTTTTTGGTTTTGGGGGGGGGGTTGTTGTTGTTTTGGTTTTAGCTAGTGGATGGTTTAGATTTCCTTTGGGATATCTTGGCTTTATTTTCAAGATACTTCCATCCCACTGACTTTCTGCACTGAAATTGCAAAAAAATACCCTACCATCTATGTTGTCTGGAGAGTTTTCAAATACCATCTCATGACAAAGGTTTTACTAGTTTTCATGTACTGCCATGCTTTAAGAGCAGACTAAATAGTGCAAGATCCTAAGCAAGGCTTCCTCTTGAATTCAGGCCAAAAGTCAGTAATCAAAGCAGTTTCACACCACATTAAGTCTAGTTTAACTTCATCATCCACACTAATGTCTAATTCAAGCCATCATGCTTTTGACATGGCTTTTCTATGCTCTTACGTTTTAACCTTCCTACAGCATGGTTTAATCTTCCTACAGCTGTGCAGTCATGAGAAGGTCGGTCCTGTGCTTATTGGTATGAGTAATTCAACAGCTTTCACTGATATCAAACAAGATAAATTGGAGAGCTGTACTAAAATAGGTTGGGGTCTACATAGTCTTATTAATATGAAACTATTCACATATGCATTAGTGACACTTGTTTCATTGTACATATTTTGCCAAAAACATAATCTTGCATCCTCCTTGCATCATGCCTTTACCAACTACAAGGAGAAGTATTAAAAAGAAGATAAAAGGAGGAGAAAACTTCTTAAGTAGGCTGACATAATTTGTCTCAAAAGTGCCCAAAGGGAACTACGAAAAGTGTAGTTACTGCCGCGTTGATATGGCCAGTTTTTCCATTTCAGCATAAATATTGGTCAAGAGGTAATCCTGCCTGTTGCCAAGCGTGTGGATGGCCCAGCCTGGGCAAAGCCTGCGTGCTTCTGTCAACACGCCTGCACGCCTGCTCACAGACTCAGAAGATCTTCAAGAGCATAACATATGCCTCTGCTTCCAAAAGGCTTCTCCTGGCTTTATTCTGAGACCAAGTTGTCTACCAAGCAGGCTCTGACCAACAACCCCTGAAAAATCTCCACCAAAATCATCGGCTTTCTGATCCATGGTGTCATAAATGCCCCAACTAAGATTTTTCCTCAACTTCCAACTCACAAAATCCTTCCTATCATAAGGAGCTGTCTTGCTGCCACAAAAAAACCCTCAACAGAACAACAAACCAAACCCACCCAACCAAAAAAATCCCCCAAAGAAACTCCAATTCCTGAAAGAAATCACATTTTCTTTAATGTTTCAGTAGTTCATGGGTTATATCTGTTTTCTTAGGGTCTTGTGAAGTCTCTCATACACACATAGAGCTAAAGGACAATGACATTTCTGCCTGCAGAGAAGTGAGAAATATTTGTAAATTATGAGTAGTGCAAATGATACATAATGAAAAACATAACCCATCAGGAGCAATGATGAGATTACTAGCATGGAAAACTAACACCTGATGATCCAATCTGCATTTGCAGAAGTGCACTGTTTATATACAACTTGCTGTCACTAATGTACCCCTGTTGCCTGGTGTCAGTTAGTCATCCTCTGCAGCTTCATCCCAAACACCCTAGTTCTCGCAATCCTGTCCCTACCCTGCAGAGGGGTGACTCCTCTGTGGGATAATCCACAGATCATGGCTGGTTAGCAACTTCCTGGAGACAAGAGAAAAATAGGCAATACCTTCCCCCCCACCCCGCCCTCCCAACAGAGCACCTAAAATCTTTTGGTCTGAGTGAAAATGAATGTAAATTTGCAATATCTCTTTTGGAAGGTTTCATTAATTCAGAATGTCTTTAGTTGTTTTTATTGTTTATTTTTAAAAGTCATGCGATACTCTTACTGTATGATCGCATCCTAATCCACGATTATGTTAATCACATTTTAAAAGACAAGGACATCTGTCATCAAACAATTTCATCTGTTTCGGATCACAGCATCTCCTGAAATAACATGACACTGATCTGGACAAGAAGCGGCTTTTGTGTTAAAAAACCCAATAGATTCATTATTAGCCTACAGTAACTTTCCTTTCTTGTTAGTAACTTCAGTCCTTACCTATTAAATCATGCTGAATACATCAGATGGATTTTCAGCAAGTGGCATCTGTAAAGTATTCCGGTGTAATGCACATTAAATCCTTCCAGGAATCCCAGAGATAACCTGAATCTCCCTTCTTACTGGTTCCATCCCTGGATGATCATTTCGTAGCCCCATGGTACACAAAATAACACTTCCGCTCCTCCAAGTACGCTCCTCATAACCCATTTTTAAAAATTATTTTAAAATCTACATGGCATCGATGGCCGTGCAGATTGACATGACAATCCTGACATCACTTCTGCTTCTGATTAAAGTTTATTTCATTTCTACTTTTTCCAAGTTTAAAAATCCACTTCTATTTCAACTTTGTAACTTAATTCACATTTTGCTAATCTCATGCTCATTTCACTTAAATAGCAGATGCTGTAAAATGCAGTAAAACTTATTGGCATCTTAAGTGACCACAGAAATTGACTCAAGGGGATTTTTATATCCAAAGCATTGTCCTTGGATTTAGCAATAGCATGATGTTCCCATGATATGTAAAGCTCAGGGCTCCACACTTACTGCTTCACCAGATTTTCGTCTTATTCTGCTGGGTTTACTAATTGTAAGCCCAGCTAGCTCAGCCCAGGATATAAAATCCAAGCTAATTAAAGCTACCAGAGAAAAGGTGTGGTGAGATAATTTGTCAGTGTCTTGATCCTCAGGTATGACAAGCAGCACGACCGGAGCTATTCCCTGTGTGATTACAGAAGTTGATTGCGCTAAAGTAACTCATCTAAATTCTAGACATGGCCTAATGAGGTGTATTGTAAATAGCAAAGATTCATAGAGAATGACCCCTACTTAAGATGCTTTCCAGCAGGTAAAAAAGCCCCTTGATAATCATGATGTTTCAGCATAAAAATAACAGAGGTAGGAGAAGGCCAGATGCAAAAGACCTCCCCCACAGTGTAACCTATGTTTTGCTTTTATATTTCTACAGCAAATTCCTTCCAACACTCAATGTTAAGCAGCTGCCCAGGGAAAATGGCACATGGATTAAATGCAGACATACTTGCATGTACCAGGAAACACAGCCAGCAAATGTGTATCTTCACTGCAACTTGAACCCAATACTGTTGCACCACTACAACAAGCATATGAAGAGATACCTCTTCTATCAAGAGGTTCTTGCAAATGACAGAGGCTTTAATGGACTTCAAGAAACTTTCCACATTCAGTTTTCACAGTAACCAGTAGTAAGCATGAGCCAAGCTTCTCTAGATGTCACAGAAAAGATGACCTTTTCCTTTACTGGGCCTCCAGGGTAAGTTGGAGAAGAAATCTAGCTAGAGTAGGAACTCTTCAAAAGTAATGGGACAAGTGGAGGAATAAACTTGCCTGGCTTAACAGAAGGATTAATGTCTGTTTAAATAGTGATTTGGTTGTGAAAAACAAAAGAGCAAGGAAGAGTAACCGGGACATAGGATGGACTACCACCACGTAAATCCACTGTGGGGCTTCAACTCACCAATTCCACAAGATCAGAAGTTTGGCATTTTGTCTGAACTTATTGTCTAAGTCCTCTCTTGGTTAACAGAGAGAGACAGGCACTTCCAGAGGATGATGGCTGGTCCTTGGTGCTGTGCCAAGAGACACAACCTGGCTAGCTGTGTAGGGTTTAAGTGAAATGAGAATTAATGCAGAGGAACAACAATCAGATGTGACCCGTGCAATACCTAACTAATCCCTGCTCTTGGATCACTTTAAAACTCACCTTTTCCCAACAGTTTGGCTGGCAGTTTATTGTAGAAATGCTACAGCCTGATGGAGACCCACACTGGAGAATTGAAAGCAGCTGGAACTACCAAGAAAAAACTCTGCCTTTAGTGACTCCACATCTAAAGCTGAGGTGAGAATGGCAAAAAAGGCTTCTGGGTGATATCACACTTATTTACGCGCTCCCTAGAGTGTGAGTGCCTTTAACGCTTTCAGATCTGAGCTGAAATTCTCCTGGCATGGCACTGACCAGTGGCTCAAGTCCCTGGGCACTCCTGTGCCCCGTGGTGTGGAATGGACATGCCCGCAGCCATAAAATCTTAAAGGTCAAGAGATAAGAGTCTTGTGGGTTTTTAAAGGATTGTTTTCTTTTAGTGGGACAATATCCAAGGGAGGCACTTCCCCCAAATCAACAGTGTCCATTAAATAATAAAACCATTCTGTCTCAGAAACAAAGCTCATAGAAGACAATAAAACTGTCCACTGGTCACAAATCAGGCACTTTAAAGCAATACAAACAGCAATAAAAATGTTAGAACGTTATTTCTGAAAACTTTGCAGCTAAACCAGTATGACAGTTGTGCCTTAGCGTGCAGATCAAGTAGGGAATTTATTTTTATTTTTAACACTTTTTTAAGAAGGAGCAAACTCTTTAATTCTAGAGACTGCCAGGATGAGGCAGGCAGTCCAAACAGGGCCCCCAAGGTGCAACAGGAGTTGTAATATGCCCTGTGAATTAAGGAGCATGGCAGGAGCCAGCCCTCCTGGCCAACCTGACACTGGAGCTCTACCCAGAGGGTGCAGCACCCAGCACTCTCCTCCCCTGAGATGACAGCTCACACAGCACGGGGACGTGTTCTCTACAGCATGAATCTACCTGCGGTCCCAGGGAAAACAACCTTCAGCACCAGCATAAGAAGTTGCTTCATGTGATGTAACAGCACACAAAACCAACACAACAAAAACCCCAAACCAAACGCTTCCCAGCATATAAAGAGAGTCTGGGCACTGGGCTGCAGAGATTAGGGCTCTGCATCAGTGAGCTGAAAGCAAGCAAACAGTTTCTCAGCAGCTTTTAATCATGCTGGTTAAAGGAAACCCTCCAAAGCAAGACAGCATTTGTTCCTATAAATAAAGGCTTTAATTTGTAAAGCACAGATGTCAGCAGGGACCAGACTTTTGCATGCAGAGGGCCTGGTACCACTGTCAAAACTCTCTCCAGGTTGCTGATGCTCCAACCATTCACTGGGCTCTCAAAGCCACTGCTGTGGGACTCGGCATTCAGCGGAACCAGCTAAGCAGTGAGCACGGCCATCTGGAAGACTCGCTCAATAAGGACATTTTTCACAGAGGCTTATTTCCCACACAGAGAATAAGGTTTATTTGTCTTTGCAGTGGTTAATGTTCTGTTCTGCTTCCCTTCCCTCCCAGTGAATAAATCCCAGTTCAGATGCAGTTGCCCCCATGGTTACAAAACAGACTGTCAACTCTCCAAGGAATGACTGCTGAGTTTAAAAAAAGGAAAATGCATAAGAAACAATATAGTATTATTGCTTTCTGCAAGCAGAAAAAGATTCTCTCAAATACTCTATCGGTAATGAAATTTAATAGCATTTTTGCGATGTTATGGCATGTCAGAATTCAAGGATACTGAAGAAATTAAGGCTCAATTGTGGAAGTGCTCTGCACATAGGACTACCAAATGGATGCCTGACACGAGAAAATAGTTGCTAATTAAAGCATTAGTGCTTTGGAAGCTTCTCACTGAGAGACACTTTAACTTTTAAATATTAAAAATGTACTGGCTTTGAAAATTTGCAATCTTTAAACTTCTGAATTCATTCTAAAATGTGTATTATATTTTTAGCGGGGAAGAAAAGATTTGAAAATCGAACTTATGACTGGGAACAGAAGCTTCTTTGGATTGGAAGAGGAATCAACCAGATCTTACAGAGATATTATCAGATTAAACTGAGGCAGTAACAACCACAGATACCAATATTTGATGTAATGGAAGCAACTTCAAACTCAACCAAACAGATAGGCTTTAGCAGCTCCTATACTTTAGCCTCCTAACTGCTCCTGGGGAAAGCCTGCAAAAAATGGTAACATTATCTAAGCAAGGATCAAGAACTTCAATATTCATAAGAAATCCAGAAGAGCTGGTAGCATGAAGAAAATAAGTGTAATTTATTTATTTTGGGGGAAAAAACCTTTAAGAAATCCAAGAAGAGAGTGGCACAGCAGAGAAGTACAAACAGAACTGAACAAATATCTCTAGTGAGGTTGTCCTTGAGCCCTTAGAAACAAACATCTCATTAAACCCAGAAAAGAGTAAGAAGAATCCTAAAAATACCTGTAGAGAAATTTAAACCCAACCAGAACCAACTACCTAAACACAGTATGTCAGAAAGGTGCATTACATGAACTAACCTCACTTTCAGATCTCATTGCTGTTAACTTTTTAATTAAAGAGAAAGGTTAATAAAATCTAGCAGAAATACATTTATTACACTTTGAAGACAAGACTTCGCTAAATTTATGTCCAGCTCCATCCTGCAGTGAGTGCCTAAGACAGAAATAATAACCTGTAATTTAAGAATTATTTTTTTTTAAAGTAATAAATACAGAAAGGTATTGCAGAGAAATTCTCCCCCAGGGACTACACATTCATGCTGCAATGATTAAAGTCAACAACAGCAACAATGCTTTCACAGCTTTCCAAAATCCCGTTGATTCTTTCAGGCAAAGCCCTCGAAGTAATAAAAGCAAACCAAGTTATCCTCCTGTGGGGCAACACTGGGCTGGATTGCTACAAACAACATGAACAAACCCCAAGTTGCTGCAGCCAAGTTCTTGAATGTCCTCTGCAGATCTCCATTCATTTCTTCCTTCTCATTTGCTCTATTTTGCTTCAGCTCTTCCCAAAGATGAATGTTTAGGCAGCTCTTCCCAAAGATGAATGTCCCAGACTGGACCGGGTACTAAGCCCAAATTCTAGGCTCCAATCTCAAATTTGTGGTTTTTCTAGCCCTGGGCAATTGCCCTTCTTTCACAGAGGTATAATGGATAATTAGATGGAACCTGCAGCAAACAGGCAAGCCTCCCATCCTCTGTGAAGCTTTCCCAGGATTGAATTTTTCGCTGACATAGTTTCAAAAGAGATACACGGTGCTGCAGCCATACCAAATAGTCTCCTATCTAAACCAAGACTAGCAAGAGTAGCTCAAGATTTTTTTTTTTTTGGCTTAGAAATCTCAGCAAAATGGCAATGAGAGTCAGTAACTTTTTCTCTGCAAGCTCATGGTCATCTAATAGCTCCTCAATGTAATGTCAAAAGACAAAGACATGTAAACTGGTATCTATGTCACATAGCAGCCCTTCATGGCTTTGCTTCAGCTTGCAGCACACTTGGGCTGCACTCCTCTGTCCTCATAAAACAGGTCCCTACAACCACAAAGGCTCCTCCAAGCTGGAAAAGCAGAATATTTTCCAAGTGGCTACGGATGGGATGTGCCCAGTACACAGCAATGCCTTCCCTCACAAATGCCAAGAGAGGGGATGACTGGGTCGTTCTTCACTTGGGGACCTGATATCACCAGTCCTCTTATACCGCAGGCCAGGAAAGGTTTGGCTTTCCCCAGTGGCCACAGCTACACTGGACGTGCCACTGTGTGAGCTCTCCCTGGTGGCTTTGGCCACCTCACGGTCTCCTGCTCAGCACTGCAGCAGACGCGTGTCCTGGCCACAGCCATAGCCTTTGCTGGAAGTGAGACTGAACTAAGCAAGCAGAGTTGGCCACACTAAAACCCCAGCTCTTCTGCTGGGCTGACCGTTATCTTGTGGGCACCCGCCACATAAGGAAACACACACCACAGCTTGCCCCATGGTCAGCATTGTAAAGGCACACAGTCTCCGGATGACTTGGCTTTGGAGAAAACAAGTGCTGTCCCACAAAGCCAGCTAACTCTGATCTTGGCTTTTGGCTTCCATCACCATCTAAAGTGTCTCTTATCACCACGACCTCCCAGAACATGTTGCACGAGCTTCAAAGCCCAGAAGATTGAGGAAAAGTATGGTCAATCACAGCAGATCAGAAGTAAGTCTGGAATGTGGATTTATCGGTGTATAACACTGTTCAGCAAAGGGCTGTGGTTGAAGCACATTGTGAAAAAAATGCTGTTGGATAAAAAGTGACATCTTCTTGGGTGGAGGGGGGAAGCAGAAGGGCACAGACAGCAAATGATAGGATTCAGGGAAAGAACCATCACAGACTGCTGCCAACTGCAGGGGGAATAATTTGAACATAGCTATGTTTTCAGGTTGTCCTGGTTTGAAGTCTAAATTGATCCAGACCTTCAAGTGTAGCTTGGGGAAAGTAGGTTTGGGTTCAGTCTCTTGTCCTTCATCTGCTCAGAGTATGTTATTAACAACATACCCAAAGCACATGGATGTAAGTATTTGCTGCTGCACAGAAGACCCCTGTACAGCAGCCAGCTGCACATGATAAGCACAATAGTGACATTACATACCAAAATAATTCAAAGGAAATTCAATAAACTCCAATTTAATAAATTCAATATCCCGAGCACCTACTTCCCAAGCCTGACAAAGCCTTAATATATGCAGATGATTATAAATGCCTAAAAAGTATACAACAGTTAAACAATGTTTATTCAGTAATGTTTAAATTTTGACCCTAATCTTATTCAAATTCTCCCTCCTTAAAAGAAGCAAATGTGCTGCTTTTCACATCCCGGCCGCAGTCCATCAGAACTGCGTCAGTGGCACATCTGTACGCACTTGACAGCGGTTCTGCTGGTTGCTTCACTCTCTCCTGAGCACTGACAACAACCATGCCACTTCTAAGCACCTGGCACCAGGGAACCCATCAAAGCTGGGCATATTTATTTCCTCTGCCTAAACTTCACCGGACTCTATTAAAATGGATTACAATATAATAAAGGGAATATACTATGCAATTATGTAAACACAGGGAGAAAAAACCATGAAGATGAGAGAAACAAAGGAAAAAGGAAAACATAAATTAAGAAGCTTGTTCACTACAGCAATTCTGCTACTGCAATATCCTGTTCCAAGACATCCCAATGTACCTCCTAGGAGGAAGGTGTAAGCCACCTCCAGCAGCAGTTATGAAATGATTTACTGAAAAGTGTGCTCCTAACCTCCACAAACACATATTTATAGCCCATTCAATATCTTCCCTGCTTTTGTAATCCTACACACCTACAGCGTTCAGGTCAACACTTTGAACCTTAGATCATTTTTAGACTCCTGTTTAGCTCACAAACTCAACTGTCTCTTTTAGCAACCCATTTCATTACCTACAGCTTAATGTAAAGCCTTTACTGACCTGCAGCTGTCAGATCAGATTTTTCTTATTCATGGTGCCAGAAAAAAGCAGAGCATACACCCACGATAGTCTAATCCACTCTGATAATCCACCCAGGGTAAGCGATACCCTTTCTTCTAAAAGCCCAAGGGAAAGCAGGTGAAACCCAATCATTGATCTGACAAGTAATTTGTGGCTTCACTTGACAAAGATTAATTAATATTGGAAGAGAAATGGGAGCAGGAACGATAAGCAGCAGAGATCCCCGAAGGCATTGATAAACAAGAGAGATGTGTTTCGCAACTAACAGGCACATCAACAAACCACTGAATTTCAAAGTCTCTAAAATCACGACAGTTCTTAATAAAGCAGCTCCAGCCCCGCATCCACAGTAGCAGTTGCTGATGGGTCCCTCCGGAGGGATTTCACTGAATTTCACTGAATTTTTGGAGTTGGAAGGGACCATAGAGATCATCCAGTCCAACTCCCCCGCCAAGGCAGG
>JAOXJM010000023.1:1293059-1307872 GCA_026413425.1 Tringa solitaria
GGCAATCAAACTCATGAGGAACGACTCCGAGGTTAGTGGCAACACCTGAAGATTTCACTGGGAGAGAAATTCAGCCACATTGCAGGCGCAATGCTCACCCCGTGCAGCACTACTCGACCACCATGAGATGTACAAAGCAATTAGCTCATTTTAAATGAGCTGAGGACAGAGTCAGACCTTCTCTGCTAGCAGCAGCACTAAAATGTGAGCCTAATTTACGTCAGGCGTGAAACTGAGCTGCTGCCAGGCTTCGGGAGGCATGGGATCCCGGAGCATCAGCTGCCAGTGGCGCAACCTCAGTGCCCACGAAGCTGAGAGAAGGGATCAAGACCTGAGAGTCTGGCTTAAATAAATATTCAGAATTAGATGGTCAGGGAACAGGAGGAGGCAGTTACTGTCTCCAGAAGAACAGAGTGGGAATTGCTCCAAGGCAGGACAAATACCATTTCATCAGTCAGGGAACCATAATAACAGTTGACAGAAATGTACTTTTCTGAAAGAAACTTCAGCTGAAGACAAAAGCAGATGCATAAGTAAAAGCAACACAAAAGCAATGTTATTTTTTCTTTTTCCAAGATGGATCTGTCTTAATGCATTTGCTCTTCCACATTTCCTCCAAATAGCAGTCACGTCCGCCACTGCTTTGGAAACGTCTAGCTGTTGGATCTAGCCTTACATTTGTATTTCTCACTTGGGATGCAGCGCTTCAGTTTAATCCTACACAGCAACAATTTCTTGCACTGTGTACTTGACTTTAAGAACACTAGTCAGTGCTATTAATTGGCTGCCTCAATAATTAATTAATCTTGTTGGTAAAACATCTTAATTCTGTGTAACACGCATTTGAATTTCCATGAGGTAATGGAAGTAGGATATCGATTACGAGACAGAAAAGGAGCAACCTGGGGAAAACCAAACCAAACCAAAAAACAAACAAAAACAACGAGAAGAACAAATCCTAGCTTCGCCCCCCCACCTTTTTATCTAATACTTTTATTTACCATTTTTTGCTATTTTTAAAATTTTTAAATTCAAGAGGGTTCCTGCACTAAAATTCAGACAACAGTTCAGATGCAGATTTCATACATGGGATGCTTCTTACAAATTTTTTTAAAAAAATAATAAACGTTTTCTCAAGTAACTTTTGGTCACTTTTCAAAAGTATCTATTTGCCCACGGGTGCCCACTGGGACTCTTGCAAATGTCTGCTCCCTTTGCCACCAAAGAACCTTTACAGGTCTACTCTTCAATTTCTATATCAGGCAGGAGCTGGAAGGCAGCTTCCAGGGTCACATCTACCCCACGTTTGGTTTAGTTCCTTTTACGTGCCTGCATTTAATTTTGCTACTGGGACTTCTGACATTTTGGAAAACTTTAAGGCTCAGATCATCTGATTCAGATGCAACCCCGGACTCATAGACACCTACGTTGTGGGGGTGGCTGGATTCTCAACTCTACTTCAACCTTCTCTCTTATTTTAGCATTATGTAAGGCATCTATTTCAGTCTGTACCATCAAACAGTAAAATTAAGAAAGCCACGTTTCATAACTGAATATAAAGTAACTTCTTGATGTTCACGTTCCCAGCATTTTCCTACCCCTGGGACAAAGCATGGATATTTGACCATATCCAGTCACACGTGTAGATGGGGTGCAGCAAACCTGCCTTCACGCGCTTGCTCTCATTTGTATTTATTTCTAGCAGTAATCTGGATGCAGATGGACCTTATCCCTGCACATTCAGACAGTGCTGATGCCAGAGGTACTTACAGACTCCCTCCTGGAACCTATGTGCAGTGAACATGAACTTCACCTGGGTCAGTCCTCCTAATGCCTTTTTTTTGGCCCTGACTTCAATTGGTGCTTTTGACATCAGTTTCTAGCAGCAAAATAAAACCTTCTAATATGTTTCAGTGACAAGGTGGGAGCCAGCTAATAGTTTTAGCCCCCACCTTTCTTGTAATTACAGTTTTGAGAGCAAGTACCTGATTTTTTTCCTGTGCAAGGAAAAGTCATATTTTTTTAATAAATAGTGAAGATACACATTAATATTTTAATGCACAAACTCCAGAGAGGGTAAGTGTGCCATTACTAAGATTTGCCCTTTTTCCCCATAGTATTTTTAAAATTCTTCAGGTTTTATATCTATCCTTTTATTCCCAGATGACAATCTGTGAGATTTCTGATAACAAAATATAATAAAAAAGCTTAACACTAACATTTAAATGCTTAATAAAATAGTCACTGGAAATTATATGAAAAAAGCAGCCCTTTCATATTTTATTCACAGCTCGGCTTTGGGAGGGAAAGCTTGCCAATTACTTTTCTGGATAGCCCATTGTAATGTTGCTGATTTTGAAAGAAAAGGCATAATTTTACAGCACAGTTGCAAGCAGGGAAATGTAGACAATCCCCACCAGCAAGGAGCAAATAAAGTGCTCTCTCCTCTGGCTCTTAATAGAGGCAAATGTTATTTGTTTTAATGAAGAATGGCTCATAGAAATGCTCTTTGGATCTGTTTTTTGGGAAAGACTTTCATCAGATGTTTTAAAGTATTCTCAGATGTTTTATATTATGCAGCCTACCCAATCCATTGTCTAATACGTAATGAAAACGTCCAGATTCATCTTTAGAGTAGAAAATAATTCTAAAGTTAATGGCATTTGATAAATGACACCTTCTTCCCCAGCTATCCTTAACTTGATGTGGTGATCACACATCTGTCTCCCTCCCCAGTGGAATATTCATTTCTGCTACCTCCAAGCCCTGAGAGCTCTCACCTGCCAGCTGATATTAAGCAACAGTCTGACAGCAAAGGAAACAAAATAAAACAAATCTGTGCAATTCAAGAGTAACTGGAAATACTCCTAGAGAGGGACAGATTAGCACGAGAATGATTGCTGGTCATTAAATGCTGTCCAAAACATTTTGCAGTGTAGGTCCTTCATTTTTCACCTCTTTCTATGCTTAGGAAAAAGTGCTCTGCTTGCAGAACTGTATCTATTTTTATACTTTAATACACTGTACCCTGGAGAATCTTGCCTAATATTATGTAGTAAAGTGGTTACAACAAAAGAAAACCGGTGCCACACATTTCCCTGACAATCAGGTCAGACTTTTCCTAACATTATGCAGCAATGGCCCATACTGAACAGAGCTGGGAACAGAGTCACTCACACCACTGTAGTGAAAACACAGAACAATATCCAAACCTACACCCAGGTACAACTAGTTTGTGGAAGAGTGAGGTTGCTCACCAAGTCAAGAGCTACAATCTTGGGAGGTAAGATGGGCTCTCAGATCCTGTGTCTCTACTGTCAGTGCAAACATTTCTACTCACATAAATCATCTCCTGGAATCAAGTTGCAAAGACCTTCAAGAGCTTGGGACATTCAGCCCAATTCATTCCTCTGCCAGCAAAATGGTGCTGAGAATTGCGTATGGTGAATCCAATAGACATTTTATCAAGGAGTTCAGACCAGCAACAATAGGCTCATGGATATCCCGAGTCCTCAGCCTAGTGTCAGCTTTCCTATGGGGTTTGCCATAAAACTTGGCCATATGGAGAACATTGCTGCATTCATCAGGGTGGATTTTATGCTCTCCTGGGAGGAAAGGGATGGGGACTAAGCAAGACCTCAGCTTCTTCAGATGTTGCCTCCTGGGAATAAGCTCATTCATACACACAGCTATATATGCAGCCCTGGCTGGGAACACTTACCCGCCGCAGGGTGCAGATGAGCCACAGCATTAACTGCAGCTCCTCAGCCCAGACTGCAGAGCAGAAAGTGCTGTGATGCCCCACTCCTGGGGTTTGAGTACCTGAACATCATTCCATTGCATCTGCACTTACTCCCGATATCGTGCTTTGTAAAGGCTTCCTTGGATTTCTCTGTTGTGAGTTACAGCTCCAGCATGTCTTTATTCAGTTCACCTAGAAGCACTTAGTCTATAAATCCAGGCACAGCTTCTCCTTCATGTGGCCCTGCAGTTAATAAACCTCACAGATACAACTTGGAGGTCTCCCAGTCTCCACAGTGGAACTTTCAGCACAGCCCAATGTGGTTAAACTTGACCATAAACTTCATCATAGCTTTAGACCCCTTACGAGTGCTCAGGAAACTTCTACCACAAACTGGATGGAGAAGACACCATGTGCCTTACCGTCACAAAGCAAACAAGCCCTGCACCTTTCTAGGGAGCAGCCAACCTCTCCATTTCCACACTGCAGCTGGTGGTCAAACCACTTGCTCTGCAGCAGCAGCTGTTGAATGATGCTGTTTCCCAATCCCTGGCACTACCAGGGAATGGTGCTGCCGGATATCTGTTTTGGCGTGATAAGGAGGCATAAAAATTAGTTGGTACCCCATCAAACAGACCACTTCACTTGCACTGTTCAAAATACAGGAAAAAAGCAATGGGTGGAGAATGAAACAAATGAAGAAAGAACCTGCCTGAGGCTCCCAGCAATATATAAAGAAACAATGTGGAGGCTCAGAAACACTCTCGTAAGAAAGAATATGACAGTCAAGGCAGCCAGTGTCTCTCCTGTACCTGGGCTGATCTAGAGCTGGCTCAGAAGTCCCTCCTCAACATGGGAAGGTACTAAGGTTCCTCCAAGCAGCAAGGTGCACATGCCATGGCCACCACACTGAGATTGCTGCAGCCCAGATGCTTCCCCAGCAATACGGCATGTTGCACAGGTTGGCAGCAAATTCTCAACATGAACACAGGAATTTTATCACTGCCCTCTTAGTTTGACACACTTGTTAAAATTTTGTCTAATTTTCATAAAGCATATGTATTCATTTAAATACACATCAGTCAAACAACCATTCAGTACACTTGGAAATACATGTTGGAAAGGAGATGGGAAATACAGCCTTCTTAAAAAGCCTGAGATGATTTTCCCTGTGGAAAGGAATTTAATGTTTTCTGAACACTTGCTATTAATTAAGTACCCAATTAAGCATAAAAGCAGTAAATATCAAAACTGATCATTTATATAAAATGAAGTGTATACAGAATGCCAAGTAATTTCCCCCCCCATCAAAGATTAGACACGTAAAACTCACTGGAAGAAAGGCTACCGTGAAGGCAGGACTCAGTAACCATGGAAGCTGTAGAATAAGATTAAACTCCAATCCTTTCTGAATGCTCTTTTCTGGTCAAAAATGAACTAATAATTTGTTCCATTCCATTCAAAGGGATTACTTAAGCGCAAAGTTATGCATGTACCTAAAAATATTTACGGGAATGGAAGTTTCTATGCAAATTGAAAAGAAATTAATCAGTTCAGCCAGACAGTGTTTCACACGGGCCACAGTGAAGGCAGAATACATGGCACCATCCGAATAAAAGATGAGGTCATTCCATAATCTCTGTGAATGTAATCCTTGATGAGGTTATGAATAATATCAATTCTCATTATATCTCATGGTTGTTTGAAGTCATTCTACATCTCAGTATGCGCAAGTCGGATATCACTCTATCTGGAAATATATTCCTTAAAGGAAGCAATTTTATTCACATAGAAAGCCTAATCCTACAAAGTCCCCAGGAAAAGATTCTGCCAACTTCAAAGCAGACCATTCTTCATGCAAAATATGGTAATAGTTATCCGGCCCTTCTGCACATTAGAAGTATTCATTTCATTAAGGTCATGCAATGAGATACACTTTAAAGGACTTTGACTGCTTGCTCATTTTAAAAGCTGATTTCTGTATATTGCTCCATAAGTCTGTGTTTAGTGTGAACATGGTAAAACTTCCAGACTTTTAGGTATGAAAACTACACTTGAACGCACTAGACTAATTTAAGGAAATTTTTTTTGTCTGTTTTTTTACATTAAAATACACTTTTCACCCAGCAGCTGAAGTTAATTTGAAGCCCATGCACATATATAGGGAGGATTCATTATCAACGATGGCAAAGAGAAAGATTAAATACAAAAACAAACAAGTATGTTTCTTAAGTGCTATTATCTCATCTAAAGTTGAAAGTATCAGTGTGTCTTCATCACAACCATAGAGCTAATGCTTGACATCCTTAGGCAGCACATTCAGAGCTGCTCAGAAGTTTTGAATGCATACCTACCAAACATACAATCCTGTATAATACTTCCAGTTTTAACATTTCTAAACTAGAATTTATATCCTCCGTGTTGACTGAATCTTAGTGTGGGTTTCATTCTGGGAGATGGCTAATAAAAATAAGTTGTTAGTGGAAGACTTTTGATGAAGGAATAGAGGATCTCTCCTCCCAAGCCAGGTAAGGAGACTCCATTCCCTAGAGCCCTGAGGAACACCAACTGCAGGTCAATACTGCTCTGGGAAGGGGAAAGCACAGCCCAGGCTGTACATATACATCATCAGCAATAGCACGTATCCTATCCCAAAGAGATGCCAATTTCAGTATAATTTTAAAATGTCTAAACCTTTTCTTTCCAGCATATGGTATCTCCAAAATCTTATCAAGTGGTAGAATTAAGCAGCTGTGCCAACACACGCCATTGCTAACACATTGCTAACAAACAACTAAAATAAAGTCACAGCAGAATTCAGTTTGCTAGAATAGTAACAGTCCTACAGGGTAAGGAGGGTTCCTAGTGAGGTTTTTGCAGTTTTTCTAGCAGGAAACTTTTGAAAATGAGACATCCCTGCCTAAACAGAAACATAAGTGGATGCAATCAACATACTCGTTAATTGCCTTTCCCATGGCTCACTGCAGAAAAAAGCCCACACCTTTATTCTGCAGGTACTAATTTCAGAGCACTGTATTTTAAGGTGCTCTTAAAAGGGGGGAAGGAGGGAGGCACCGTATGACTGACATATATTAATTAAACCCTGCTGTAATGTTTATTAGTTTGGGAATAATTATTTAATCAAGAAATAGCTGCCAAGCTTTTGATTCAATGCTGATGAATAGATATGTTCAAAAATATATTTGAAGCCAAGTGAAGTAGGAAAATATCCAGAATAATTCACAGGAATTTGAAAGAGTGGATCAGCATAACAACGTTGACCCTGCATTTATTCACGTTCTGAGACCTTTAGCTTCTGTCCTGAATAAAAATTTTGACCTGCAAAGGTTTATTGGCATAACTGTACTAAACATAAAAAACCAAAATACCTGAAGGGAACAGGATAAACAACTTGGCAGCTCCCTGACAACTTATGCGGTATGTGTTCATTCCTTCCACTGTTCCTACATAAACACATCTAGTAAGGAAAAAAAATTATGTCAAGTGCATGTCCAGTTGCTTTTCCTTTAAAGAAGTGCATAAGCTTTGACTTCTTGACCAGCATTAAAGCCAAGTGTGAAGTCCATTATACGGCTCTCCACCATACTTTTGGAAGAAAATTCAGTTTTCCTTTCTCAATAAAGAAATGATATATTGAAGTTTTCCTGCCCTGGTTGTATTCACAGCGCAAACACAAGCAATAGCCCAGTGGAGAAACTGCCAGTGAGAAGAACTCTAAAATATATTCTCTATTAAAAATAACAAATGTAGCTGCTTGCCCACTGACTGAAATAAAAATGTCCTTAACATAATTCATTCAATTTTAGGTCTGTAATCAACATGACAGTGCAGTCTCATGTATTACTACTATTAACAGACAAAGCCATAGGCATGTCGCACCTTCTTGCATGACAAGGTATAGCCCAAATGAGAGCCTGCAGTCTAATGCTGTCACTCCCGCAAGAAGTGGCTATGGAAAGACTACTGTGTAGTCAAATGCAAAACTGGAACGAAAAACTCAAAATCAGAATGAAAAACTCATGTAAAGAAAGAACACAGAAATGCAGAAAGAAAGGAGGAGAAAAAACAGCCTTAGTATCAAGTTTTGATGATTTCGCTACAGTCAAGTAAATTTCATGGTGGATTAAAGAACAGGTAAAATTCTGCACACACACAAACATATATATGTGTGTGCATATACATACACACATTATATATATATTTATTATTACCTACAATAAACCAAAAACATGGCTTAGGAAAAAAAAAAGATAACAGCTTTGGCAGACACATTTCTAAGGGATCTAAAACAGGAAGTTGGATGGAAATTAAAGATCTTCTTTTCTAGATAAATTTTTCCCTGTCTTTCTGAAAGCAGATTAACAAACTGTGGAAGGCACTGACAATTCAGCAATTCATCTAGGCTTCTCTAAAAATGAAAAAACCTTCAGAGGATCAACCTTGTGCCAGTAATGTCTGTTAAATGAGCCCTGAATTTCCCTGGCATGGCAGGACACACTGAGAAAGAAATTTTACCCGAGCATGAAACCAGGGACTTCACAAGAATCTTGATGCTGGCAGAGGGGTTGCTGGTGGTTTAACAACAGACTTTTCTTTCTCCTATTGAGTTTCCTAATTTTAGAAAGAGTGGGAGATTTTGTGAGCCTTAACTTCAACAGAGGTTTTGTCTGTCAGAGTGAGGAGGTGTAATGGGAACTAAGGTAGGAGGAAGGCATCACGCAGTAGAAAAAGAGACCGAACTCTCCAGAGCACAAAGATTTTCTTCTTCCCAAATAAACCCGAATTCAAATTTGCCACATCTGGGAACCCTCTTGAGAATAAACCATTGGTGCTACCATTTCAAACCCACTCCATTTGTTAAGTAGTGCTTGGGATTTTAGTCTCAATCTACTTTGCTGGGGTTTACCTTCTAGCTCTTTCCATGAACATCTTACAATGCTAGAGCTTTGAGAGATGGCAGTCTGCACTTGTTAGCAAGGTGTGAATAATTTTTAGCAGGATTATTTCTTGAGGCTCCCTTTCCTGTTGAGCAAGCTAAGAGGTATCACACCGGCAGGGCAAGGGGCAGAGGACATACCAGATGGGACATGGTCCATCTCCTTCCACCTCTTCTATGTGCCTGGATATCACAGGCAACCTTAATTCTGCCTTTTCTACACTTTTGAGGAATTAATTTTTGAATATTAACAGTTTTCTTCAAGACTGTTTCCTGTATTTAACTTAGCTAAGTTAAGTACCAAATTAAGTATCTAATTTACTGATTCGTAAACGATGAACAACGGCAACTTGCAATAAATATCTGCACTAAAAAGAGCACTCTTTACACAGCTAACTAATACATAGCAATTGCTTTAGGCTCCAAGTCTAATGGAGATGAGAAAGTCTCTATTTTTTACCTGTTTAATCTATTCCGTAGTATAGGACAGGCTGGCTGTTTATTTTAAATGGCCAATACACGCTCAGTCTACAAACAGCCTGGTCTCTGCTGAGATTTTATGTCAAGCCGAAAAACCATTTACAACAGACAAGATTTTAAGGAGTGTCTAGACTAGTCTTCACCCAGATGTCACCTGTTCAGAAATACAGATATATGCTTACACTCTGTAAAACTAACCCAGTGTAGGTAGGAGTTACAAAATTTGTATGGTTACAAAGACCAAATAACTGTGCACAAGATTTTGAAGAGACTAATTCAATAAAAGGCCTGCGAAACCTTAGTGGAAAGCCAGAAAATTCACATTCATGATTAGTAATACTCTGTGCCGTATATTTACCATTTTTAAAGGGCAATTCTCTCAGCAAGGATTGCATGCACAAAGGCTCAGATCTAGTCCCCTTTCCTGCAATACACTTTTAAAAACACATACAGGTGTGTGTTTTACCCCTACATGCATAAAAAGGACTTGAGGCTAAACTGGGTTAGTGTGTTACTGTGACTAGTTTTCATGCTGAAGATGGGCACACACTGTACACAGAAAAGAGACCAGGAGGACAACAGAAAATTTACATCTTGTTTTTCTTGGGCACAAGCTTGGAAGAAAGACAAGCCCAGTAAGCAATTTAGTTATTGCCTTTCGCATTACTTCATGTTGCTGCATGCCATGGTTGAACCGCTTTGCTTTATCTCTAATGGTTCTAATGGTTCATCACCCCTCACCGAGAAGGAGGCTATGAGCAAACAAATCAAGACTGAGTTACTATCCATGCCCTCACATCATCTCTCTCCTGCACCCCACTTTCCCATTCCTCTCAAACTCTTTTTCTCTTGTAAATCAGGACGCCTACACATCCAACAGACGTAATTATGAAGACCAACCAGATATATGGCTGTGGTTAGGTTTTTAATCTCAACAGCTCTCAACGGGACCACGCATCTCTCCCTGATTCTCCACTTGCTCTTTGAATGGCTGTGGATTCAAGGGTGCACCTAAAGCAGCAGCTCTCCAGGCATACACAGTGCTTGACAGTAATCCTGGCCAGAAAAATAATAAATACTAATACATTTTTAAGGTGTAATCTTGAAATTGAAATAAATTGCCGATGTGATGGCATACATAGAAGAACATTAAAAACCTGAAAGGAATACAAGAAAATAGATCTTGGACTCTTAACATCTCATGGGAAGGAAGAATGAAGCATGCTGTGAACACAGCAGTATTTGGTTTAAAAGTACAATGCATGGTTTATTAATTTTGATGAAGCTTTTTGTAGCAAGTGTTACGTCCGTCTAATTTAAGAGATAAAACATGAAATCCTGATCAATCTTTCTGAACTTGCAAGCTGATCTCTCCACCATGTAGCTGAACATGCTTTTCTATACAGAACTTTTCTATTAAGGAAATGTCTGCGCCTTGCTGGATTGAAAACTGCAAGCAGCTGTAGATGAGATTCTGCAGAATCTGTCTTCTGCAGAGAGCTGAAAGCTCAGCCTTCTGCTAGCTCTGCTGTAGATGGCATTATTGATTCCTATGGACTTAGCCAAATCAAGTTCCATTAAAACCAGGTTATTCTGCGAAGTCCGTATCACCCCTCAGTTTATCTGTACAACTACAAACAATTTATTTTAGCACTGCTCTGACTCCTAAGCTGCACTGCAGAAAACGTGTAACAACATACTAGACAACAATCATATGAGATCTACATTTTGGTTTTATTAACAAAGGGGTTGTGGAAACAACCTGCAGGCAACAGAACTCAAATAATCAAGACAAAGAGATAGAACCATGCATACAAATCAGGTATGAACATTATCTCTGATAAGCCTTGAGATCTCTTTGTCTGCCTATAACAGGCTTGGTGAAAGCAATGGGCACATCAACTATTATTTTTTCATTACCACTGGAAAGGCACCTACTTACCTTGTAATATTGAGTTGTACACATTATCTGTCTGTATTTGCAGACTGGTAGAAAAGTCTCATGAGTATTTAATAAAATAGAAAGACTTGCATTTATGATTTGAAATTGAGGGTGAATCCCCATGCTGAACACTCATCACAGAACACCACCTGGCTGGAAATAGCCTACTTAAAAACAAATAAATATCCCTGCTTCCTAGCACTGGGCCGTCCTCTGGATAGCCTGGGGCACAAGGAAAAGTGCATATTGCATTATCCAGTCAATATGAATATAAAATATACGATATGACATCCTAGCAGCTAGCTCGCCAGGCACCTGTAAAGACAAGCCAATACAACTTGCTGAAGATTTCCTTCTTACCCACTGTGACAAAACAGTTTGATTTTGATGTTTAAAACTTGATGCCCTTAAACAGAGCGGACACGAGCAGTTCTCCTATCTATGGCCTGCAGCACGCAAGATCAGAACAGAAATAGGAGTCTGAAATTCAACATGGCTCTACTTTACACATGAAAACAGGTCTTTCGATGAATTAAAACCGAGCATTATTTTAGGGTAATAAATTATGCTTTTTCTCTATGCCCAAATTGTCTTAAATGTAAAATTTCATTCTTCCTGATACTTCACGAGCAGTTAGTACAGCTATAAGCTTCAGAAAGAGCTGAGTCTTGGGAAATATGAGAAATTGGATTCTAATGCTTTACGAACATACTGCAGCTTTGTCAGGAGTAACCAATGGTGATCAATCTTCACCCATCAAGAGCTGCTGTCTGTTGCTACAGTCTTATATCACTATTCCCAGTTTAAATAAGGAAGAGTTATGCAAGTTGGAAAGTAGCCTGCATTACTTAAGTTGGTTACAGCAGGTAACTGGGATCGAGAGATTAGGTTTTATATGCACCTCTGCCAAAACAACCTAGACAACAGTACTGTATTTCTTGACCTCTCTAAAATGGTATGAAGTTCTCAAAGGGAAACCAAGAAAGTATTTGTAATATACAAACAGGTGAAAGAAAAGGAAGAAAACTCCCAGCCTTGTTCCCCTCCACAAAATGAAAGACTTTTCCTCACGCCTGCTCTGTGTATTTGGAGGGCTATGATCATGAGCAGGTAAGGAAAAAGCAACACAATTTCCCTGTGGCACAATTCTCTCTAACATCCACTTGTCCTTGTTAACATCTTAAACTCAAGTGGCTTTTCCTGGAATTAACTTAAATCCAGTGAAGGTGCCTATGCTTGTGGTGTACGGTGATCATATTAGCCACTGATGAACTGGGCTGTGTCTGAATGTGCCCGTAAGCCTCCGTAATGAAGCAAGGAATCCACTTTTGCACAGGTTATCTCAGCCTTTGCCCTCCTGAGTTAAGTATTTTTATGCACGAACAGGAGTTGAGCGAGGGCCAAAGCACAAAATTGTAACGTGAGTTAATCCCTGCAGCTACGGCCTTGGGAAACACAAAGAAATCAGCCAAATATTCTCCTAGTAAAAGGGAACTCGGCTGATTTCAGCTTAATGTTTATATTGCTGAGGGATTTGGCTCTGGTTTTCTAATTGGCATACAAACCCATGAAAAGCTTTATCTCTCTTTCCAAAAACATTATTTTAACCTTAGAAAGAATGGGACTCCTACATGAGTAAAGGCTACAGACTTGGATGCCTTGATGTTTCTAAACACGTTCCAGACTTTTAAGAGAAATTGTAGGCCAAACTTTTCAATGCCTTTTGCGAAGGCAGCTTTTGTCCAGTCTCCAGCAAGAGAAAGCCCCGGGCGCTCCGCAGTGCACGGCCTGTGGCGAGACCAGCCCCGCCATGGCTGCGGAGGTGCGTAAGCAGCACATGCCTTTGGAGCAGGACCCGGGAGCCTACCAGCTAAATGCAGACCTTCCAAGTATTCACAACCTCAAAACATTTTCTGACGGGAACACTGTGCAGAGCACCCAAGGCTTTACTTCTGGGAAAAACTGAACAAAAGACTGCCCTTCTCAGAAGCGGACAGGGAAGCCAGGATCTGTTCAAGTTGGGGTCCCAATAAAGAAAATTTATTCAAGTTATAAAAGCTGCAGCATTTTAAAAGAAGGCTTCCTCTTCTTCCATAACTCCTCACGCATGTTTATTGCATCTTTCACACAGATTTTAGCTAAGCTGATAAAGTATACTCGTGAAGTGTTGACACTGGCTGGTCAAATAAAATGGCAGGCAAGTAGCCCACTGAGGTAAAATCCTGGTCCTGCTTATGCCAACAAAATGTTGCTGTTGACATCAGTGAAGCCCAGGTTTCCCTTCTGATTCCCCACATACACAATTTCTGATTATAAACACGAGAAATGTAATGGCAGCATGGTCATACCTTAAAATATAAGAGTAGCCTGATGGAAAATAAAAGACATTATAATTATTGTAATATATATCCCATTCTGAACCGCAGATCTCTCTTCCAGAGATATCAGTGAGCCACATCCTTTAGTATGTAGCTTATCTTATAATTTCATCAGAAAGAGTCAAAGTTTAAGAAATATAATAATAAAAGAGAGATGGAGAATGAAAATAAGTTTTCGATGACAAATGCAAGCAACTGATCTTAAAAGATAATTTCAAGCTAGTTTAAATCAGCCTTTCTCCATAAATGTCAGGGAAACCATCATAGTGCAACCAGAAAATTAACTCTAGTTCTCCATGCTGTACCAAACCAGGAGAGATCGAAGTAAAGGCATATTCAGTTTAAATGTGTGCTCACATTTAATTACACAGTTGCTACAGTTTGGTCTCTCTGATTGGGACTATGAAGACAGGGCACATTTTGTTACAACGTTACATACAGTAATGCATAAGAATTAGTTGTCTGCAGTATTTGTAACTCAGAACACGCTGGTGAGCATTTCCAGAGTACATCCTATCCACAGTCAGGCAGATGTATCCCCTGCTGCATAACTAGCACAGCTTTTTATGCTTAAATGAGAATATTGCCACAACAAACTCCAGAGAGAAAATATTTGGTTTTATTTAAAATCATTTTAGAATTTTAGCAAAACAATTTATTCAGACTGTTCCTTCTACAGTAATAGCAATTGACTTTTCATCCCAGTTTTATTAGCGCTGTTGGGGGAAATGAAACCAACATTTCATGCTAATTCCAAATAGGAAAGCTCAGTCCCTTAATTTTCTTCTCCCTTGTTAAAATACTCTTTCCTTTACAGAACAACAATAAAGTGGCCTTGTTTTTATTATCATACTGTATCTGGACAGATTTGTCTGATCACCCATTATATCCTGGAAATACTATCTGATCAGTTCAGTGATGCACATACACTCAAAGTGCAGAGGGAATCAGAGTTTCATTGTATATGTCACACATACAAGCTGATGAATTAGACAATATTAGAGTAGCATGCTAGCATTTTGTGCTCTTTTTTGCCTTTTCTTCATCCTCTATAAGAAAAATTGACAACTATGGACAATGTTTTTTTAGTTCTCAACAGCTGTTATTTCAGAGTAAGTAGAGTTTCTTTACGTGTAATAAAGGCAACATCTTTCCCCTCCACCAAAAAAAAAAAAAGGGTCAAGGAAGAAAAGCAATTGAAAATGTGATAGGCCTCCCCAAATTAGAGAGTCGTAGAATCATAGAATCATTTAGGTTGAAAGAGACCCTTGGGATCATCGAGTCCAACCATCCACCCTACTCTACAAAGTTCTC
>JAOXJM010000023.1:1314644-1428810 GCA_026413425.1 Tringa solitaria
TTTCCAGGTGGATTTCCCAAAGGCTTGCCTTTCTGCTTTGAAGTTACTTAAAGTTACATTATAGCTCCGTCACCTCTTTTAGAAGAAATGAGACCTCGGAATTGGGGAGAGGCACAGAATTACAACGTCAGAGTGACAGCTCCACTGCAGGCAACTGCCACTGCAAGCAAACACCAAAACCCCTCCACGTCTAACGCCCTCTCCAATGGGCAAAGCGTCCCTGAAGACACAGCAAACCTGGCTTATCCCCTTCCAGGACTATTCAAACCTCTTCTGACCACGCAATACGAGACCCAGTCCTTTGTGCATATTGTTGCACTGCTTTCTGCTGCTGTCAGGTGAGTCTTCTGCTTGTGAAAAAATACAGGGTTCCCAGAGGAAGCCAGGGAGAAGTTCCTCCCTAAAACTGGCCAGTCTTTGATGTATATTAACCTTTTTTTTATTAACTACATTTTTCATATTGCTTTTGATATTACTGAGGAGAGACTGATGACATTTTTGGTCTTAAATCCTACCACCTGCTGAAATGTCATGCCGTGCATCAGAGTTCAGGCGGTAAGATGAAGAAGACTGACCCAAACCTCTCCATTAAATATATATCATTCACAGAAACTTGACTTCTGCCCTTCAAATTTAAGTTCTTTAGAAAATCAATCACATTAAATACCACTCATAAAAGTATCTATAAGGGAGTAGCTAATTCGACGAAAGAAAATCTCTACCTTCTGCTCACTTTCATCCAGCTTCAAGAATTTATGTCATATGAAGTTTAAAAAAAAAAAACAACAAACCCAAACTGAGGTAGTAACACTATTGTAGATGACTCAAGGTTTAACAAAAATTCAGCTGCAAAATTACAGATAAATGTGGAGCAGTGTTATGAAGATATGCTCCCAAACAAAAGAAGTGAGAGGGTTATTTTTCACTGAAGAGCAATGGGAGGTGGCCAGGTTTCAGCATGCTAAGGGAGCTTTTCAAACCGCATATAGTGCTTGCAATTTGTGTTCCTACTGACTGTGCAACTCCCCCACATGCTCTACATGGAGAACCTCTCCTCAACTAATTGGCATCATTTTAAACCCTCAAGAGAGCAAGCCTGGTTTTAACAGAGTTGTGTAATTCTTCCCAATGGAACTTCTCAGCTCCAGCCTCCCTATACATCACCTAAAGACAAAGAATCTGTTGTTTGAAATGCCATGGCCCCATTAAGAAGCCTCAAGCTTCATTCAGAAAGTTGACAGTGTAAAAATCAATGCACGTAGAACCTTGGAAATTTAGACAGTAGATATTCTACATTCTCAGTTTTCTCATCTGGAGCGGGGCAGTAGGACTACTTTTCTGCTTCACCAGATAATGCTGATAAGTTTAAGTCTCCAGTCTCAGTGGATAAATGAATCCATAACTATTTCAAACTTGCCAGCACACCCCAGTAAGTTTTAAAATCAAATTCTTCTTTATGTCTGACTTCCCAATAGTGGCAATGCATCACATGTCCCTCTGTTATGAGCAGACAGCGAAAATGCTAGTGAAATTTTTGTCCCGGGATAGTCCGGACAAGGCACTAACTGCAATATTCTATTCTCTGGGTAAAGCTTCACAATTTCAATGTTCGCAGATTTCTTTATGTGTAAGCACAAGACTGACAGCTTTTCAATATTAACATGTCATTTTTCAATCAAATACAATAATTGGTCAACATAAATGGCAACAACATTTACATCCTTTACATCCTAACTATAGCAGATGATGGTCAGCAAGACTGACACACTCTGCAATTACAAATGAAAAGCTCTGTTGTGTTAAATGTAACTTTATCCAAAATTGTGGCTAGCCAACTCCAAAAGAAACTGCACATGGGATGCAGCGGTACCTCATTTTAGCTTGTTTTTAATGTACACAAGCACTATCAATATCCACATGGGCCAGAAACAATATAACACATTGACTGGCTGCTTAGAAGCAGGGAAATTTAAAGTGAAGTTCAGAAGTGAAAACATCGCTACATAATCTGGCAAACTATGTTGTATAATCTGTTATTAAACAAAGAAAAGTTTTGCCAAGATAATTAAAATTATTACTAATGGAAAGCATCACCATCGCTTGTTCTTAATACCGTCAAATCAGCAAAATAAACAATCTACTTAGAGAAGTGTATGAAACACTCAAGGCCCTTTGCAAGTGGGAAAGTAATCAGTGGGGGGACATAGTACCAAATGAGAAGTGTATTTCTTCCCGCCTGCGTTCGCGAGCAGCGAGCGTACCAGCTTCCCAGCGCATTGCAGCTCCTCACACAGCGAGCAATTAAGCGCGAGCCTGCTCTTGCTCACCAGTTGCAGTAATTAGCATACAAACTAGTCATTAACTATTCCATAATACATACCATACCGTAAAAATGAAAGAAACGTGTGCAGGGGTTCACAGGAAACAAAGCAGATGGCGGTACCTTCTCAGGCGCAGGCAACTCTTTAAAAGAGCTAATGCAGCAACAGCATATTGTGAATTCAGCTGGAAAATGGACAATTAGTCCTGGTTTTGCATATTGGAGGTTTTCTACAGAACTAACCTTCCCAATCTTAGCACTGCCAAAATAATTACTTTTCACTAGCCTCTTCACATTTTAACGGCTCTGTTGTTGACAGCATCTTAGATAAATGGCACGGTGGACAAAGAAACAACCAGATGTTAATTTGAGTTACAAAGCTGTGTTAAAGGACAGTTGCTCACCTTCTCTCTCCCTTTCATCAATTTTATTTTGAATTCTGAATCAGAGAAAGAAAAATGGGGATAAAGTAGTGCTGGATCCAGCTTTTTCTCATCATAAACACTCACAGTCAAATACATCTGTACTTCATTAATTGTCTCAACATTTTCAACCAGAGGCCGTATTCTCAGACCACTTATCTCAAAACGTATCCTTCTATTTAGTTCAGTGGACTTTGTAGGAAACCCAAACACATAAATCCATCTGTATGGAAAACAGGGTTACACCAATAGGGTAATTTTTTTGCCTTAATAGCAAAGGAAACTCAGAATGAATCATTTTATGACATTATCTCAGAGCATACTGGTAACCTCTAACATTACAGAAACTATGGCTCCAGAAATATTTTTTTTCCCTAAGATATAATTTAATAACAAATTAAGTTTAAACAGATTGATTCATTTTAGCAGACCAAAACTCTGTGTTCAGATCAGTCAATGGTGAAACAATCCACTTAATAAACTGGAACTGAAAAGACAAAGTAGTTAAACTTTCTATATAAAAATTTAATATATACATTTTCCTACAGTCAAGAAGCAAAAAGAGTCAAATATGCATAAGTCCCCACAGAAGAGCAATTCTGGTATTTGACTAACTTTAAAAATACAATCCTAACCCAGTTTTCTCACAGTTCATCTGCCACAGGTACACCTATAGCAAATTGCTGTAAATAAATGGATGGCAGATTTTTGAGAACTATTTCCTCAAAACATTTCCCTAAACCAAGATGGTTAATGACAAATCTGCAGTGATCTCTTCTGAACAGACTGTGCCGTCTATATGTTTTTAAATTCTCAGATGTCCTCTTCCTTCTGAGGAATGTTTTGCTACTGTTAAGAAACAACCACCTCTAATGACGGGAAAAGTGAAATGATGGGGACCAACTGGAGATAATCCAAAGCACAACATGAAAAATGAACCAAAGTCTAAAAGGTCTGTAGAGGACACCTGAATTAACTGGGAGTCTCTACCCTAACAAAGAAAGACTTAAGCAACAGTGAAGGTCACATTTTCCATGTTCACTGGGAATAGAAAGGGAAGGATGAGCTTGCAGGATAATTGGGAAAATCCAGATGGGGCACTAAGAAAAAGAACACAGTAGGGACTGCAAAGCATAGGTAAATTTCCCAGAGAAATTAGGAATCTTTGTGAAAAGTTTGGTTTAGGGATATGGGAGTGAAGATATTCAGTAAGAGTTTGGTCTAAGTATGTTCAGAGGAACAAAAGGGGAGAGAGGTAAAGGCAAATTGTCATATTTTGACAGGAGTGCAACAGCTTCCCATCACACTGATTACATCCAAAGCAGATCCACTTACATCCATGTTTTCCCCCGAATTCACACCATTACATGACAGGTGAGAATCTTTTGGTGAAGCTAAAGGTGAAGACTCACTTACAGAGTAGCTATACTAAAAAAAAATGCTACTCCAACCCGCAGAATACTGTAAAACACCATCTTCTTCACTGCCAAATCATCTGTTAGAAAACAGTGCGTACCCTACATGTTTATACCTAATTGTCTACTTTCCTAAAATTAGCTTTACTATGACACCCAGTTGAAGCTTTTAAAACCCTGTTCTGCTGTCATAGCTCCATATCCAAATCTAGGAAAATACATAAAACTGTCACTGGCTGAAATGTTTGTCCAAAAGTTATTTGAATGAAAAATGTCTTTTTATCCTTCAGGTGTTCCTTTTTCCTTTCATATATATAGTTTTTATTGAATTTTCTGGATTTAATCCTTCATTAAAATCAAATAGCAAAACAAACTGTGTCTTGTTAAATGTTCATTTTCAAAACATGGAAAATGTTTTGTAAATGTTTCCTAAGAAGCCAAATAATACTTATTTCCCATTTCTTTTTGATCCTGATAAATCAAACAAACTTCATAAATACCCTAAAAAATACAAGCGTTAGCGTGTTTTGAGGGTGGGAGGCTGCACAGCTTGTGACTAGCAGAAGAGATTGCTCCGCTTGCAAGGGAACGATCCCGCTCTGGAAGCTGGAGGGAGGACGGGATGCTGCCGTTGGCAGTGCTGAAGATGCGGAGCTGACAGCTGTGGCTGTGTGGGAGTTGAGATGCACACAGCATGACAAGTTTTCTGGACTGGGAGTGGGAAGAAGACAGGGAGAGGAGGCAGCTCATGGGTGAATGTGTGGGAAGAAATGGAGAGACAACAAGGAGGCTCTTCCAGGGTAACTGCGGAGAGCCTCAGTCCTGCTTCTGACTTGCAGAGGAGGTGAAAGCTTTCCCAGCTCTGAGTGTGCAAGCATACACCCCCCCAAAGGCTAGCCTGGGCACTTCTGAATGTAATAATAATGGCAGCGATATAATAACCTGCACAAAACAAAACAATCTACAAAAATCACACTAATGTACATGAATGAAGAGTTGGGTGCAAGGGAAAATGAAACGTGGCAAATAAAAACCACAGAGAAGGTGGGAGTTGGAAATGACAACCGTAAGGAATCTACAGTCCTCTAAACTGCACTGAGCCCAAAACTACTGAATAAACTACAGCCCAATTGTGCTGTGCCCTAGAAATAACACAGCTTTGAGATTGGCTGCCTCAGATAAAACAATAGCTTTTGTGACTCACGACAGAAGTCTTAATGCTAAAATTTCCTACAGAACTATTGAGTGTGTCTTTTCAAACAAAGTGCTTATTACCAGGGACTTGTCGTCCCAAGATCAACCATAACCTTGACATCTGCTTATTTTCTTTTAAAAAACTACCTTGCTTAGTTATTATATATTGAAAGCATTATGGTTGCCAGTGGTTAGAAGGGCTGCAAACTACCAAGGAAGTGCCACAAAGTGGCAATATTGAAGCTGCAGGACGCAATGCTGCTGAAACAAAAAATAAATACTATTAGTACAGGGACCTTTAAGAAGTAGAAATTCTTGATCTCCCATATAAAACAAGCCTTGCACAATGTCATTCTACAGAAAATTTCTACTAGATACATGCCTGCACTTCTACTGCTTCGGCTGTCACTTAGCAGAGGCTGGAAAGGGAACGGATGTCTCTGCCTGCTGCCAGGGAGAAGCGAGCGGCGCGGTCTGGCTGGGTGACAGTGAATTGTACCTTCTCCCCTCCTCACCAGGGACCTCTGACAGCTGGTGACAACCAGGAGAAGAGTTTTGCTGTGGACAGCCTCAATTAAATACCCTGCAGAGCTGCAGGCTGCTGAAGGTATTTACAAAGCTTGCGCTAACAATACCCGTGTGGGTTTTTCCAAAACTCTCTTGGTGCCATATGTGCCACTGAACTGATCCGCAGGAATACAGTCATCAGTGCATCTCTCTTCCCTGCAGCTAACCGCCTCATGTTGGAAGGTCATTAAAAATGTTCAGGGCAGAAAGAAGCAACCTACCCGCCATCAGCCACTACAGATCTGTCAGCACAACACAAGTGTTTTCTCTCTTGCTCCTTAATTTCCCAGCACAAAACCCCTACCAGGGAAGCAGTGCAGACAATCAGACGAGGGGACTCAAACCAAGAGGGCAGGCACACTCCCTGCCCGGTTTGATGAGCTGTGCCTCCTGGCTCTCTCCTAAGTCTGCTCATCTCAGCAGTGCATTTTGGTTTCTTCTCACATACTTACGGGATGCCCACCATGAAGGGCTTCAACACCTCCCAAAGACTAGTTTTATAAACACATGCCTCAACACCTCCCTCTCCTCTCCCTCCCCCGGTCCCTCACACTTGCACGGACAATATACACTTCACACTTCTTCTTCATGTGACAAGAGGTGCAGAGCTGGTGAAAGGAATGGTGGCTCCTTCATAACGCCATGAGGTTTATGGGAATCAAGGAAAAAGTAATGTCGCCAGTGACATGGCTGAATTCTCCAAGGAGAAGAACAGACTTTGCTGTCCCAAAGGACTCCAAAATTCTGGCTGTGTGCAGCCCGGAAATCTTCTAGCAAATCAGTGGCTGGGGGAACAGACAATATGGCACATGCTTCCCTATGGATTTAATAGGACCATATACGCCAAGCTGTGGAAACCTGAAGGTCACTGGACCATATCAGAGATATCGATACTTAGATGATAACGTAAACGGCAATTAAATGTACATGAACTGAAAGCCCTAATTGCCTTGCAGGATCCACCTTAGCAACTGCAGGATGAATCCATGGCACTCTGTTGTTGGTTGTTTTTTTTTTTAAAAAGACACCCTAGGGCTGATTCCAGAAGTTTATGATACAAAACATCATGCACAGTTTTTCAGATTTCAATTACTTCAGACAATTTTAAATACCTGGGTAAATAAAGCAATACTGGAAACATCCTCGACAATTTGAATTACACTGGAGTCAGGCAAAAATATATGAAGGCATAAAAATGTCAAGCTCGGTATGAAAAAAATAGGTTTTTCTATAGGCATCATTTCCATACATGGTATGCTAGAAAGAATACCACTATATTGCAAAGATGGTAAAGGCTCTAGCCCTGAGGTAGGACAGACTCCCTGCTGTGGAAAGAGCAATAACTACAGAGCAAAGGGAAAAAATGCACAGTGAAAGTTCCCTGACTGCATCTGTGCCATCTCAATATGGGTATTTTTCTGCCAACAAAAACTGAAAGGTGAGCTCAGCTTCCTTTCCCCTCTCTGTTACAAAAACCCAATTGTCATGCTGCTGATTTCAGATGCTGTTTCTCTCCTGCAGCACCCAGCAGCAATACCCTTCCGGCAGTTCTACCCCCAGCCCCAAATTTAGCCTCAGAGCTTCATCAGCTGAGTCTTTTCTTGCAGTTACTCTCACAGACAGACTCCAAGTCTTTTGCCTCTTCCTCAAAATCCTTTCCAAAATTCTATCAGATCAATTGGCAAAAACAATTGCATGCTCTTGCCTGGCTGCCAAAAACCCCTGTAGGCCTTTCTCTTCCCTCTTCCTTCCCTTACCCAAAATGCTCTCAGCAAAACCTTCTCCATTGCCTGTATGCCATTGCAACCTGATAATAAATAGTTCCTGAATTACTGCACTAGCTCACAACTGTGGTCTTGGCTATTCCTATAATCTCTTGTATTTTCATTTCTTTCCTCTCTCACCCACCTCTGTGCCTCCACCTCTTATTTCGTGCTTTCTCTGTGTACCACTTCAAGAGCAGAAAAGATCTGTTGTTCACACGTTGAGGCATATTGCTTCTGCAAAAAAACTGTTATTTATATGGATTGAAAGGCTGTTTTTCTGATTAGCATTTTTGGGGAGGTTTTGGTGTTGCTGGTTTTCTTTCCAAATAGATCTTTGAAAACTAGTTTAAAAAGACTACAAAAGTGAAACAGTTAAACAAAAATTACTTTAAAAACAAACAAAAAGCCCCCAAACTCTTTGGAAAGATTTTTCAAATATGTGTGTGCCAAGTTCTGTTAACCTTCCAAGCAACCAAGTAACCAATGAATGGTGAATGCATTTTCTAGCTTTTGTGTTGGGGTGGAATAATTCATTCTGCCTTGGTTTTAGGCACATAACCTGGTTGTCCTTAGGTTATGTGCACTCTTTGACTCATGGAGAACTTACCCTTCCAGAATTAGGTACTCTGAATCACACCTTTCAGGATGCATCATATAACTAAGTACAGTGTGTGAATACCTGGAGTGTCTATGGAAATATAGAACTCCCAAAGCATCCTGCATTGGCAATGCTAAAAACAAGAGTGGTTGAGTGTCAAGCCCCAGTTTTCATTCAGGACAGTTGTTTTGAGCCTGCCTTAACTATTTCAATGGTAAAAACACCAGCTCTGGTCTTCTTTTTAGAGGTAGATATACAGAAAACTGGTGTTACTGAAGAAAAAGATATCATCATTACATGGCTGATGTTGCTGTGAACTGGTTATGTATTGCTATGGGCTGAGGGTAATCGGGGGGGAAAATCTTTGGCAGGGACCTTGATGTGTTGTGTCCTGGAAGAGCTACTGTTCTTGGAGTAGAATTTGTAAGAAAGCAACGTCAGAGCAACACTCGGGGTCTCCGTTTTCTTCTGGATTATGAGGCCAGTTGTATGCGGTCAGTCAGCAGGTCAGTAATCTGGCCAAAATAATAGCAGCAGAGTCAGTGAAAGGCTGACTTTCCTCTGATATTTGACCCTACATAATGTACAGAACTGCTTATTTTCCTTTGCCTACTAAGACACTTGTGTTCTGTTTATGCAACCACAAGAATAGAAGTTCAAGTGAAAACACAGGTTTTGCTAACAGATAATAAACTCAGAGCTTATTCTAGTCCACTGTCTAACAACCGGAGAACAGGCAGCAGCTAGATTTGAATACCCACAAAACACTAATAAGAATTTGGCATTTAGTCTCAAAATCACAGGGAAAGACCCATCTCTGTTACAAACAGCAGCGCATGAAAGGATTTTCACCAGCCAGAGGATGATAAGCTTCCCAGCCTACGGATCTGCCTTAGCATTGTTCCTCCATCACCAGCAAGAAGAAGAGTGGGCAAGAATTCACCGTTTCCCTTTATTACCTAATTGGAAAAGGATGGCAGTGTAAAGGGAATAACTGTTTGTCAGTGTCAGGATACGACACTTTAATTAAGGGGATATGAATCCCTCAAAGCAGTGGTCCCTCCCCACTGAGTGTTCCTAAATGTACCTGATGTCACCTCCTGCCCCATCGATGGTGGCTTCATTCATTGTTTGTAGCAGCTTTTAAAGAGTTTGGAAATAAAATGCACATTTATCTACTAGTTGTAAATCCTTCTTCACCTGGCAAAAATTGATTTATTTTCCTACCACTTTTAATCATAAAGCTACTATTCTAGTCAAATTTACAGACCATGCCCATTGTGTTTTTACCATGGGGACTATGGGAAGTCCAGAGCTCTCAGCCACATTGTCACATCTTAAACTGAGAGCTGAGAGGTCTCTGGGCTTCCAGATAAATGCCTTACAAGGATACTATTGCCACCGTTAAAAACAAAAGAAAACAAAATGACTTGTTAAGCTTCTGAAAAAATAGCTACAGAATATGACCTTTCATTAGTAATATTACTTGTACTGTATATATTGCAAGCTCATTAAAGAATCATCAAGTAATTTTTTAGTTTGGTTTATTTTTTTGTTCTCTAAAGAATATAATTTAATATGATCATTCTTTGTATTTCTGGATTTTATTTTTTTTTAATTTGTAAATAAAATATCAAAAGCTGGAATGAAAATATTCTACAGTAAAGCATTTTGAAAGGAAAAGAATAGTTTACCAAAACAATTATGTGACTAATCGTAAAAACAAACTTTATATTTTTTTATATACCCACTAATTATCTTGTGCTCTTGATTCCTCAACACCAAGGCACTGCTTTCCTAAAAATGCTTGTAAACCAAGACCTTAATAGTCAATCAGATGGAATAAACGACATAAGAGGAGAATTCTGCCTCATGCTCAAAACTCTGACTGCACTGGAATAAGAAAATAAATGAGAAATCAAGAGTTTTAAGATAAAGGTTAGTGAAATCCTTCTGTTTGCCTCATGCCCATTGATTACAATGAACTTCAAGTAACAAGTACATGTTGATAAAGCTCGTAAGAGCATGGTCAGCCAGGGAGTAAGCAGGACCTATTTTAGGAGGACCTGACCACACTGAAATGGAAACAAATTTCTAGTCCCTCCTCCATCTGCAGTATGGGTCTACCTAGCAAGCAAATGCCAGAAATAAAAGACAAAATTAAAAGGGAAAATTTCAGCACGTGCCAAATTTCCAGAAATTTAAAAGACCATTATACAATTTAAGAAACAATATTTCAAAATCTAGAGATGGACTATTGAAATAGTAAAATCACAGCAACATTTATATCATTTTAGGTAACTTCTTTTCCATGTTTTCTATGACTCACTGATAGGAAAAAACCCAAACACTTAATTTAGATAAAAAAGAAAGTTCTGTGTGAAACAAAGAAGCTCTAGACGGTATGTCCCTTTTCCAGAAATGAGAATGTGAATGTGAACATAAAACAGAGAGTCTCTAAAAGATTTGTTTTCTTACCTACTGCTGTGTTACTCAACTAGCACTAAAGGCAGTCTCCAAAATGTCTGCAAATGGAGACTGAAAAGCAGCACATGCCAAATACTAACTTAGGACTGACTAGTTTCCAAAGTGGGGTGCTATTCCTCTGAAAAATGCTTAGGGCTCCACAAACAAAGGAAGCTGGACATCACGGTCAAACTGAAAAGCCGCCCACTCATTTGTTATCAAATCCACATTTTGGTTATCAAAGTAGTTAAGTTTCAAAAAGTCCCCTGTCTCTTTGTTTACCAGAGAGAGGCTTTCTAAGGCATTTAACTAAGAATGAGCAGCATGTTTTATTTATTCCTTGAAAACTCTCCACAGCTTTCATTCTGTGCTCCCAAAAACAATCAACAATTTTATGCCACGGGTCCAGGATTGAGCTAAAGCATAATACTGCAGAAAGTAAAATTGATGGTGCTGCACCCACAGGAATAGCAGATGATGATACAGTTTAAATAGGAAGAAAATAACATGGTAGAATTGAAACTGCAGGTAGAATTTTAAGCAGGCCGAATGCAATGTCTGAAACCATTTTCATGCAGTTTCTATTAACACATCTCTTTAAAATATTCCTTAAGACATTTCATTCTCAGGTCTATACAGTAACATTTAAAACTAACTCAATGTGTCTATGAATCCGCTTTGAAGTATGTTACTTCTTTCGTTGTCCCCTTTACTGCCATCCTTTTAAAAAGCTTGCAAAACAAACCAAACTGAACTTACTGTACAAGGAAGAAATATTTATGATGTTCAAACCTTATGATGTGAGCTTATAAGAACAATTCTGTTAATTTCTTGGGAGAAAAGATAAACATGGCTTGGATAGAAAACGCCACAACTTTATTTTTACACTTCATCCAAATATAATACCTCCAGCAACACTGCCCACAGCCCCATGCTGACACGAGGCTGATGTTTAAAGCTGGATCATGTATGATGATCTATATTTTGTATTTTTATAATTCAAGATTTAGCCTATGATTTGGGTCACACAAATCCAAGACTGTACCTAGAGCACCTTTATATTTGTGTGGGGAGGGGGTCTTGGGGAACAAGGGAATTATTTTTTTAGATTGTGTGAAAATCTAATGTAATTATAGCCATGACAGATATGAGGGATGCAAGGTCTACAGGAACAGTAAAATCTTTTATTAGAATAATGGAGGTGGTTGGAAAAGATATAAATTTCTGATACATCACATTTTGCACTGTGCCATCTATGTATTGCTTTAAAAATGTGTATAGATGATTACAGCTTTCCAACAAGGGAGAAATTGCCTCATTATCAGTAAATATTCAAAGTGATGATATACACAGCACTATCAAATGTGGGAAATCAAGAAAGAGGGGGTGAAGGAAAAAGAGATAATTATAGATGTCAACTAACAGATTTACAGTTCAAACTTCCTTGGCAGAGTAAGACAGATAAAAACTTGCCCTTTTTCAAAGCAATCACAAAGAGCTATAAAAAAAAGACAAAGTAAGACCACGGCTAAACCTGTCTCTGTGTGTGCATCAGGGAGCCAAATCCTGTTGAGCCACACCATAAAGTCACTACAACTAGAAAATTTGCTGTTATACAGATCAGCCCATAGTTACTGGGGCACCTCTATGCAAACACAGAGACACGTTCCCACCCGCTACATTCTGCTGAAGTTGCTCACCTGGTAGAAGAGTAACCTGCTCTAGGAGAAACCCCTTTTTCTAGCATCAGGAGCCAGGCAAAACCATCTTACTGTTTTCTTCCTTTTCCCAGAACCCTTACTATCACAACTGATATAATTAATAAGAAATATGTTGTGACAATGGCTCCAAGCTACAGCCTTCTCTCCAGAAGAATAAAAAATTTAGAAGATCTACATCCAGCTCAATTTCTTTGGTTATTTGGCTCGAAAATATAGAACAATCCACATACGTTCATTTTAATAATGCATAAATGCTACTTCCTAGCTCCCAGGAGTTATTCCTTTTTTCATATGATCTCTCAAATTTGTAAGAAATGACGTTAATTTCTTTCTGTACTAAAAGTGCAAAGATTCTCTCTTAATTACCATATATGTGAAAGTATTTCTATCCACACAAGATTATTTGAAGCTTTTAAACTATTCAGCCACCATAACTTAATTCATTTAATGATTACATACAAAACTGAACCTTTGAACCATTTCAATCAATTAGCTTTTAATTGTTGTTTAGCAGCCCTGTAATAACTACAAATATTTTCCTGGACTGTGTTAAAGCTTATCTGAGATGTGTAATCTAGAGTATAGTTTCTCCACAAAGAATATTTAAATATTGTTGGCACACGTATATTTATAACATTATCTTCCGAGCAATTTTTCAAGAAGGATTTTTAGACTGACAGTATTTATGGAAAATTCCATACATCCAAGTTTTGCGGACACTGAAAGTATTCACCAATTCATATTAAATTCAAATCCATGAGGGCCAGACCTTTAGCCAGAATAACTCAACACAGCTCTATTGATTACACGGCTGCTCATCTGTCTGGCAAAAAAAAACACAAAAAGAGCATGCTGAAGACCTCTTAATTCTGCTTTCTCAGACACTGGGTCATTTTCCTTTCCATATTTTGTTTTCAAATTTTCAAACGTTTTGTTATGAAGGAATTAAAAAAGCAAAATTAGTTTTCATGCAATTTACTTACCATACCGACAACTCTTACTAATTCCAACTATGTAATCTTTGCCATCTGGCCACGGCTAAAGTTAAAAAAATGCAAAGCTATCCTGTTTAGATGTATGCAATATTTTCAGCACCAAAAACTGCCTGGAAAATTTGATAACATGTTTAGTAAGGAAGCATACAGAAAAGGTGTAACTAACACTTTCTTGTATCTTCTGGTATCAGTAGCTCTAGGTTTCAAAACCCAAAATACCTTCTTCAGCTCCTCCAACAGCTGTTCCATAAATTTTAGGAATAAAACTAAATAACTTTGAGTGAAAGAAGAAAGTACAAAACACGGGTTTATTGAGCTCTATCAGTAGTAATTAAAAGGTGAAAGAGATTAAAATTCTGATCATAAATTCTGAGGCTGGCAAAAAAATAAATCACCGGCAGATGCTTCATCCAACCTCTGCAACTGTTCAAGTTGGTTACACAAACCCAAAAGATGTTCTGCAAGAGATTACCCTGTTTTCGCTAATTTAGATCTTCAAATTAGAAGCCTAAGTGCAAGAAATTACTTCCAAAGCAAATCCAAACCATCAGATTTCATAGCATCTTTTTTTAAATCTGCGTCCCATATACAGGTATAAACAATGTGGAAAAAAAGAAAATGCATTGTTTGAGAGGTGCCTAAAATGGAAAGTTTGTACCTACTCATTCAGACATTTGAAGTTTCAGATCAATGACTATTGTGACAGCTGCTAGTTAGGAGAATTCTGCAGTGATGGTTAACAGATTGTGTGTCCTACCTCACACAAACCTTAGCAGACCCAGGAAGACCTATTTTTCCATGTAATTTGCCTGGAATGGATGGACTAGTTCATATTTTGGTGCTTATCTTTGCAAGGTGTACTTCTGAGGTGCTTGTAAAAGCGCCATCCAATGCCACCTGAGCACCAGCTTGCTCAAATCCCTGATCAACATGACTACCTTCACAATCTTCAAAATTAAACTTCACTGGGCTGAGAGAGTCCAGGAATTTATTTCCTTCACATAGGAAATAAGAAGACATTTTTGAACTTCGGGAAGAACTTTAGGTTTTAAGCTTCAGTAGTTCAGGATAATTCTCCTCTCCTTTACTGCAAGCAAGCCATTCTCCTCTTCATTGCAAAATTGCCTAACCAAGACTCATTAAATTTTTTAAGGGTTGCAGTGTGTCCATTATGATCGTGTATCATAATGGTTAGGGAAACAGCTTGAAGAAGTAATTTTGAAGAGACGCAGGAGTTCTAAAAAGGGTAATTTATAGATTATTTGAACTATAGTAAATAGATGAGCAGACCAAGGAATTTTTAATAAGACAGAAGGGTAAGGCAGCGTGAAGAACATAACACAACGTTCAGCGTGAGAGGGAAGTTAAATCATTATGTACCTATTCTGCAAGTCCAAGATGAAGACTACTGCTGTCTTTCAAGACTGTCAAGTATAAATTTATTTACTTACAATGGTTCTTTGTTGAAGGATAATTCTGAACAACAGATACACATTAAGTTCAAAAGATAGCTGAATCAGCAACTGCCAAGCAGGAACATATGGTGAATGAGATGAAAAAAATACCCATTACCAATAAAACCTCTTGGAAGATGTACAGCAAAGCAGATTAAAAGAATTCAGTAGTACAACACCAATTTGAAATAAAAAAATAAGAAAGATTCCAAATTAGCTATCTGAAGTTTACATATAAAATACATATGGTCTCCAAACTACCACAGCAGAGTTCATCACTTTGCTTTAAAAAAATTACTATCTCATTCCCAATTTTAGTAATTGCATATTGTGTGTCATTTTGTACCTTGAAAGAGTCCCAGCTAATTTTCTGAATTTAAAAAAGTATTTTTAATTCTTTCTGTTGTAACTAATTCCTTTCTCCTCAATAAAACTTCATTAGGGTTATTAAACAAAAGAAAACCTGTATTTGCTCCTCTGCTGTATTCTTGGAAAATGTGAAATGCATCTGTTGCCACTATTAATATTTTGATATTTGAGGGAAGCTAAAACAGAAAAGTTAGTATTTAAGTCAAGTAACAAAAGCAGAAGAAACCTATGTGATTACATATTTCTTGGTTACTACAATATTGTCTCATCCTCTTCTACAAATCTATTTTGTTTCGAATCCTTGAAAAAAAAGAGTCAAAGGACTAGGTTCAATCTTTAATCATTCTCAGTGAAGAAACTTGTATGAAAAGAAAATAAAGGCAGGAGGCAAAATGTCAATCAGGATAATGTATCTTATGGCCTCAACACAGCAAATCTCTTAAGCCCTAGTGAATTCTTGATCCTTTTCCACAAAATGCATTTATTATTGTTAGCTTGTGTTAGGAACGGCACTTCCCTATTAAGATAAACTTTCTCAGCGATGGTACTGGCTTTTTAATTCTCATTCTGCCTTGAAAGACTGCACATAGAGTTTATTTTTTAATCTCTACAACTATGACCAAATGCTGACCAAAGATTTTAATCTAAAAATTACAGTTTAAGCAGAATTGTTTACTATAGTTCATTTATATAGATATGTGTACTTTGGGAAGGAACAAGCTATATCCAAGAACTACATCTAACCTCCTGATCATATATCACAGGGAGGATGAAAATTTGTAGAGCTTCAGCAGGGACATGAGCACTGTTTTGCACCTCTTATATTTTGGCAATTTAAAGCTGCCGTTATTATTATCTTTACAGATTACACTTTCCTTCAAATGTATATAAAACAGTATAAATAACCCTCACAGCTAAGGCAAAGCAAAACGGACCGAGAGCATTTCAACAACTCTTTCCCTAATACAAACACTATCCAGCCAAAAACTGCTAAGGAGATAACATTAGCTTACCCTGTGGCGGATTGCCTATTTAACCCCGAAACGTTTCCCTTCACTGATGCTCAGATTTGATAGAGAAACACGGGTTAGCAGAATGCTGTAGAAATGTTTGAAGTCCAGCAGGAGATTTATGGTGGACAGAAGTAGTTGCAGGGCAACTATCTTGCCAAGAACGTGCCCTATTGCAGTCTGAGTTGGACAAAACTCATGATCCTTCAAACACGCACTGGTTTGAGGTAACAAATGTACATATCCACAAGAAAACTCCCTGGGGAAAAAAAGTGCATCCTACTTGCTAGGATGCAAAAAACTTCCAGGTATGTAATTAATTTCCAAATAACACATTCACGATGCCACAGTTGGTCATTTTAGACATAAGTTTAGGACAATCTGATCCTGGTCTCACACACACAAAACAAAATGATAATAATGGTGTTACTGCTAAATAACTGTTTTCAAGCTCAGTGCTTTCCCCATCGGTCCTGTATGGTTCCTCTGGGATGCCAGAGAAGTCTCTCAACTTCAGGATTCATTCAAAAGTACACTTATAAAAAACAAAAAATAAAAAAGCCCAGCCTCTAGGTAATTTCTGTTTTGTTCACTAGTTTATTTTGCACTGGGGAGCACAAAAGCATGATTTCCAACAAAGAAGGAGAAACATGCTTTCAGGAGAGGAATGAAAAACATAAAATCATAGTTATCACAGTAAATCTCTAAAGAAGACAAGGCTGATTTTTCTCTCTCAAACAGAGAGGGGAACTCTTACAAAAAGCATCCAAAGAGTTAGGCAGACAAGACATTTTAAACAGAAAATTAATTATTTTATAAATCAAAGGACAGCTACTTTAAGAGTTTTGAGATACACAAGCATCCAGTTCCTCAATGATAAGAGCACTATTACATTCAATCCAACTACCCCTACTCCCTGTAGTGGTACCACATCAACCCCTCTTCCCGGTGTATGGCCTGATTAGGATTAACCAGCTAAATATAAGGAAAATTTCAATGTTTGCTAACGAAAAATTGCAGGCTACAATCCCTCAGATTGTAGAGCTGACAATACAACCTCTGAAATCAAGGAAGATTCATTAGCTTAATACCACATAGGACCTGGCTTTTCATCTTCACAGTTCAGCTGATTTTGTTTCTTTAACGTGACTTTTCAGAGTAACAATTTTCCTTGGATTTAGCTGCTGCAATAGGCAGCTCCTGCAGAATTAAAGATACAGCCAAATCACAAGGAACCATGCCAAATTCTCCCCAATTTGATGCCTATTTTGTGAATTAGAGGAATCTACTCCAGGTATTGATGCTCACCATTGCTTGCAAAATGCTTCTCATAGGAAATGAGGAGATGTTCCTTACATTAGAAAAATGTTTTATCATTTTTCTATGGAATTTCAATGAGATTTAGTTAAATTATAAAGTGCTAAAAATAATCCTCATTTTCCTTCTTGGGAAAATGTCAGCTTCATAGCAAAATGAGCAACATAGAAATGACACTTCCTAGTTTTCACACTTGTTTTGTGACCTACATAGCCTCTAGCTTTTTCCTTTGGTATAAAATACATAGATGATAATGAATTTAAAGAATCAGGAATTAATGACTTGGGAAGTCAACTTCCACCACAATTCTGGTGGAATTCAGCACTTAAACTCTTCAGGTCTTCTAAAAATCTTAGGCGTTACTCTTTAAACCATTCATCTCCATATTAAAAAACTGAAAATCCACAGAGGTACCCTCTGTAGGTCAGCTATCAATATATTCAACAGGAAAGAATGTGCTCTGCAGTTCAGAGTAACAGACCGAATCAAACCCCATCAGTGCAGCTGTTTTCACACCTGCACTTGCTTCTGTCAAACTGAGAATGATTTCCTGTAATCAAGACATCCAAGGATATATGGATCTAATTTGTTTTTTTAAAATAAATTCAGTTATTTGAAGCCTAGCTTTATTAGGATATTCTCTTGCAATTTTTATAAATCATTTAGAAAATACAGTATACCTAGGAAAGGCAGGGATCTGGAGGACTTACACAACTGCAAGCAGTATTGCAATGAAAGATTATATGAAATCATGGGATAAAAGATAGGAACAAAATACTACAACTCTTCAATTTTTCAAATATAAAGTACAAATATCAGGTGCATACAAGAACAATGTAATTATTACTACACAGTTTAAATTTATTCACGATTAGCTCTCCTTGCATCATCTAAAAAGTCAGAAAAGATTCTGTGGAGTTGCAGAAATATAATTACCAAGATCAATTCAATGCATCGTGCCATTAACACATTATTATAAAGAGGCCGCAATATGAAAGCATCTCATAGACAGGACTGCATTTTGCATTCATAGTGCAATTAGGTCTAAGCCTGATTCAACGAATCTGGTCCTAAGTGGAATGCAAATTCTGGATGTCTTTGTCCTCAGATATGAAGGTCAGTTGTATAAGTCAGAATTAACTTCACTGGGCAATTGATAGGAGAAAGCTCTTTACTAAGATATAAGAGCTTTTCTAGCAAGCAAAGTTGACACTAATAGCAACTATAGTTTAAAAAAACCCCACCATACAAACCCTGAAACACTGATACTTAGTGGTTTTAATCAAAATATTTCTTGACATTTCCTTTTTATTCCTCTTTTCTTATTTGATTTTATTTATAGGGTGACACAGACCTACACCAACAATGCAAATCTGTAAAGCTGCATCAAAATGTGCTGCGCAAGGGCTTAAGACTAACAATCCTGAATTCCTGGGTTGTGTATTCTAATGGTCAGAGAAACATGCTTGAAAAATAATAGGCCTATTAAGGAACTTTTCCTAAAAGATAAACTATCAGTCCTGTGAAAATCTAAGTGTAGTCTTTAACTCCTGCAAAAGTACTTATGATACTAATTTTGAGTGTGTTTCAGCAACATATTTGACCACTTTCTTTATAGACAATCCTAATTCACAGCAGAAGCACCAAATGCTGAACATGCACTGTGTTTACTGGAAACTGTAGCTATGTTCAGCCATGTTTCATCCTCCCGTTAAACAGTTCTGGTTGCATCAGGAGGCCACTTTGTAAAGCCTGAATAATTAGTAGTTAATCAAAGTCAGTCCTCAAGCACTAACGATACAGCATCCTCAAAACAGCTCAGATAATATTCGTATCAGATGACCCTTAGCCATCTACACACTAAATGTATGAATGAAAATGTATTTTTTTTTTTTTTTTACTCAAGAATGTCCCCTGTGAGATGGCACACAGTGAGCTGGTCTTCTCTCTCATCCCTGAAACACCCAAGTGATACCCAAAGCACAGAATTCATTACCAACCCAAGATTTTTGAGCACACAATTAAACTACTCAAGAACAGCAAATGCTTGATATTGCTCAATTTTTGTATGTTGTCTTTTACTACAAAACCAATATGTTAAATAAGCCAAACAGCGAGAAAGATCTTCTGAGACAATGAAATTAAGCATTTAAATGGTTCCTTAGGATTTGCATGAAATTTATCCAGTGATGCTAGGATGGGGTAGAATATATGATGTGACTTCTCTTAGATGAAAACAAAACACTCTCTCCGGTATTTTTTCTTCTCAAAAGACCATAAACAAGCCTTTCGTTCTCCTTTGTACCTCGCTCTTCTCAAACATCTGAAGCTAGAATACAGTATGACCTGAAAAATGAACTTCCATCTGAGTTACATCTCCTGGCTCAAAATCTTTTTACCAGAGATACAAGATGTCTCCTAAATTCACTGAGAAAAAAGAAGGCTGAAAATGGACATTTTTAACAGGGAATTGAACGCTTTTCAGCTTTATCAGGTAGAAATGTTGTTTTCAGCAAATACTATAATGATATTCTTAAGCAGCTTCAGTGACTCAGTGGTAAGTCTCTGTATTGCCGTGTGGGAAGTTTGAATTTGAATTCTTTTTCCCCCTGGGTTGCCACTTTTGGATTCTTGTGCCGAAATAAAGCCCCAGGTTTTGCAGGGGAGGAATTCATTGTGTAGCCCCAGGATGCCACGCTTGCTGGGGGAGGCTGTGTGGGCCTGGGGCTTGCCTGGAGGGGCTTGTGTTGAAAACCACTCTGGCAGAATGGTGAGTACCTTAGGGGGCTTCAGGAGGAGCTCAGTTCAACGTAAAAAGAAAGAGTTTTGTTTAAATTTAAGCTTACCCCCCCCCCTCTTTTTTTTTTTTTAAATACAATGTGTTTACCAATTGCCAACTACAGGAGGAGGCATAAGAAGTCAGACCAGGCTACCCTCTCTTAAGCTGATGATATTTTGTTCTCCAAGAAATGCTTTTATTGAGCGTCCTGCCAGGGTGAGGGTATTCAGCATCTCTGGAGGTGCTAGAGCTCGAGGATTAGCACCTAAACAGCTTCACTGCCCACACTCGGCTTCCTCCTGAGTCTTCCAGTCCCTCTCCCACACCTTACATCTCTCAGGAACCTCACTGGGGTGGGGGCTCAGCATTTTACCATTTGTTAAATGAACTTCAGCATGAACTTTGTTGTGCTGTTTGCAAATATGACTGACACTGTACTGGAACATGTATGCAGGATCACAGCCTGCACAAAACAAGGGCTAACCACCGACCTTTCTTGACTCTCAGCTGGATTAGCGCACTTGAAGATGTGGGCTAAAGGTATCGATCTGAAAGGAGAGACAATGAAACACAAACTGAGTAAACAGGGGTTGAGACAGCAGCAATTTTTCTCCTCATACATGACAAGCAAAGCAAGAAGTCGTGAACACAAACTACAAAAGCAAAGATTTGTGCTGCGTCTCAGAAGAAACTTGAGTTATTCCAGGCAGAATCAAGCCTTTGCTGACTACACTCCTCCTTTGCTGAAGGCATTCAGACAGGTGCCTTATCCAATCTTTCCCCTAAAATATACCCTTTGGGTTTTAAGTTTATTTGGAAGATAAGCCTAAATGAAACAAACTGTTCGGCTGATACTATAATTTTGGGCATTACAAAACGATGAGTATTGCAGCGTTACACGAGGCTCTGAGGACAGACATCAAGCCCCTACAGAAAACTGGTCCAGAGTCTGGTCTCAGTGTAGCCCATGTAGGTCTGAAATGGCTGCCTGGGAGCCTCACGCAGTGGGAGGGACAGATTGGAGAGAAGGAACTACAAACCCCAGCCTCCGGGCAAGGACAGGATCTAGCCACAGCACTAAGCTCAAGGCAGCAGAGACTTTAACTGATGTCTCAAGAATGGCGAGATATCGCAAAAAGAGGAGACAGGGACCGTAAAGCAGATGCACACAAAGGCAGCCGTGAGAGCTGCAATTCTTACCTACTTGATCCTGGGACTGCTGCGTATATAACTGATGGAAATATTTCAGAAAGTACTAGAAGTAATAGTAATCAAGACTTACTGTTTAACTTTAAACTCAGCATCTTAGTAGATATTCCCACATCCAGTGAAGCAGCTCATTTTCCGTTTGGGCAGGAGAAAGGGAATGGTGCAAAAGGTAAATAACAAGCACTTCAGCTCCACAGCTCATGTTCAGGCCATAAGTAGCTCAAAAAAATGCCTCCATAGAAGCTTACATATGAGCATGCAAAGAGCCCTATTCTCCTGCACACCATGTGCAGGCTGAAGCAAAGCCTGCCCATAACTGGATAAAGCCAGATTTGCTCTGTAGCTTGTAGGATTGAGCCATTAAAGCATAATCCACAAATATTAGTCTAGAAAGTAAGGCTAATTCAGTCTTACGCATAGCATGCACTGTCATTTCTAAAACAACATTTTTTAAATGTCTTTAATTTGCAGGTTATGCTGCAATTTCTAAGCTGTTCTGTGTATGCCAAGAGAAAAATCGGGAAATTTGTTGGAAGCACTTCATGTTTATCAGAGAATCCTTCTAAGCTGCACACAAAGACACTGCTCTTCTTCCTCATAGTCTCCTCCTTGTCTTCTTCCTTCCTTTAGCAGGGTAGTACATTAGGGGCAGGTTTATACAAGAATCTTCTTTTCAAGAGAGAAGCGAAAAGGGATGATCCTGTGGATGAGCAAGTTGAGCTGAACAGACAAGCCCATTTCTTGCTTGACATAGTCTAGCCTAGAGATGGTATAGCAAAAGTTGTGAATATCTGTTTTAAAGGGGGCCAGAATTTCATTTTTGTTTTGCAGTCAGGAAAAAACCCTCCAGAAATTACTTATTTTCAGAGTGATACAGAACTTGTCAGCAGAGGCAGAAGTGGGCACTGTGGGAGGGAGGGAGGGTGTTAAAGTACTCTTGCGTATATTTTCTTCAAGAGGTTGAAAAAAAGTTTAGAAAGAAAACAGATGAAAACCATCTGACGGATTGGTTTAGCATAGATGTTTCTGTGCAATATCTGTAATTTCATACCCAGCACAGTCAGTGACAAAGGTACACTCGTCACCCCACACTGAAAGACTGTGATTGCATGTTAATAGACTCTTTCCCTGATCAGGCTGAGGTTACAGTACTGAAAGCTGGCTCCCACTGACTGCAAAGACTCCTGACCAGTAACTCAGCATCTGGAATCAAACCAGCTCATTGTTAGGCTTGCAGTTGATGAGGACCTTTTCTCCATCCCGGGAACAAAGAAAAATGATCAGGCTTGAAATATAGAACAGAATAGAAAGTACACTATATATTCTGTAATATGGAAGCAAACTAGGTAAACCATTCGGTTCAATTAAGACAAGCCAATATGGGAGCAACTTCATTATCCAATTTGGATCCCAAACCACAGTTTTATTTGCTGATATTCTCATGCTCCTAGCTCCTGGGAACACTAAATTAATCTCTCAGGTCCATATTCAATAAAAGCTCCATACTGTTTTGGCAAGACTGAGGTTTCAGTTTTATTTAGTTTATTCAATTAGGGTTTTGGAAGAGCAGAAGCAAAGCAGATTGTTTAAATGAATACCTTAACATTCCTTCCCCATGGCCCAAGACCCCATTTCGGCCCAGCCCCGGGCCACCAGTCCTGGCCAGTAGGACGCCAGTCTCCAGTCCTGGAGGCTGACATCCTAGCCTGTCCTTGGCCCATCCCCATGAAGGTACCACCTGATGCCCTGGGGCAGGGGCTTCTCCATCTGCCCCAGTGAGTCCCTTGCCCTTACTGCACCCTGACACTTGCAGACTGCCATGTATGAAGCACACAGAGCTAGGAGGATCACAGCCAAAGCTATTCATCGTCCCCTGTACTCTCTCTATCACATTTGAAACAAGATTTTCACAATTTCATGATTAAGAAACAAAGGAAAACATGAAACCACCCTGCTAACATCAACGGGTGGCTGCACCAAACCTGTGCATTATCTCTGCTGGAGATGTGGGAAGAGACCTCCATTGTGGGGAGGACAGGAGCTAGACAAGGATTTTCTTGTCAGGTTTTTTCCCTCTCTAAATTTTTCTTTTTCTTATTTTCTTATTGCAAAGAGAACAGAGAGAATGGCAGATGGAGGTTGAAATTAAAACAACAGGTTTGACACAAAAACCTTGCAGTTTTATATGACACACTACAAACCAATTATTCACATAGGTGAAAACATGGCATGACAATGACCAATTGTATATAAATAAAAAAAGAAATGAACAGACCAGTGAGCTTGTTCATTCCTTCTTTTTTTTTTAATCAGAAGCTGTTTCATCTGTACCAGCTGAGATTACAACAAAGCTTTAGTGATGACTTCAGTATCACCACTGACCTGTGAGAATCACATCCCAGAAAATAGGATTTTAGTCATAAAATGAAGTATTAACTAGGCATCCAAGAAGCCAGACAAAGCAGCCATTTAGAAGAAATCCTAGGGTTTCTTAATGGTCAACAGAAAAACATTGGCCATAAGTGACGAGAAAATAACCACCAGCTAACATGTGCCAAAATCAGTAAGAACTGTCAAAAACTGGATGCCATCTACATGAAGACGGGAGTGAAACTGGCTGACCAGCTGGACAGAGCTTTATTTACAGAAAATACATGATCAAGTTATAAAAAAGGGCAAGTCCTGCGTGCCTCGACTGTTGAATCTGCAAAAGCCCTCTGTATAAATACCTTCCTCTTATCTCAGGAGCTCAGTTGGTACTGCATTATTCACACCTTTACTCCTCACTCTGTGGGGATCGCTCCAGAGAGCCGGCCAACGCTTAAGGCAACTCTGGGGCAGAGGGGACATAGCAGAGAATGGACAATTGAGATAGAAAGAGACAGCACATGAGTGGGAACGGGCATATTCACTGATTTCTCATAAATCTCATCACCACCCGCCAGAGCTCTGATGAAATCTTCTTCTAGAAACCAACACAGCTAGAGCGGTACTGGAATGGAGGCATATCTTCAAGAGGAAGATGCAGCAACAGTATAGATGCACCACTGTGTGTGATGTGGAGGGAATAAAACCCTGCAGCTCCCATGCAGGAGGTTCATTCACCTTTGCTGTGTGTGCCACATAACGTAGGGAGGGAAGAGCTGGGTCTACTCATAGCAAGTTCTTGTTGTGCCATGTCTTATTTGGAGCGTCCTTGCCTTGGCTCACAGTCCAAGCCCTATATATGTCTGTGGAGCACTTTTAATATTCATGGCTCTTTGTAATTAGTTAATAGCAATGAGATAGATCTTTTTGAGGAGCAGGCTGCTGTGACTGAACAGTTTTTAAGCACAGAGAAATACACACAAAGAATTTGCTTGCAGCTATTCAACACTGTATTCAAACACAGCAATTTTGGGAAATGCTGTTTAAACAGTGGAAGTGAATCAGTTTGAACCAGCTGTTGATGAATCGATATAACATCAACTTTATTGTAATAATATTAAAAAATAATGATCACTAGACTGATGGGCCATGAATAGGTGATTACCGAGGATTGCAAGAATATGTTTCGGCAATGAACAGTAGATTAACAGACGAAAAAAGTTAATAAGCACAAAGAAGGATAAAATTGCTTATGAAGATAAATTATGGCTTCCTTTCCAATGGAAAATACGATGTTGTAAGAAATACAGGACACTTAGGATAAATATTACAAATATTCACGATAATTGGCCTCTACTCTCAAACAGATACTGAGTCCTGACTCTGCCGTATCCCTTCCATATACAGCAACAGTGAAAGGATCACAAGGTCAGCCTGTATTTAAACTGCATGCTTTTCATGCAGCTAGCAAAATTTTCTTTTGTCACCTTTGAGACTTTACTGTCCCTCTCCTAACCAGCAACATCTCAGTCGTGCTTTCACCTGCATTACGCCCAGGTGGAGCAAATAGACAAAATGACCAGACCATCTCTGCAGCTTTCTATCAGCACAGTGTTCCTCCCTGCCATGTTCCCTGCTGTAAAACACCATGTAAGCCTAGTAAAAAAATCTCCATATTAGCTGAGAACACAGCTTTCCTCCTCCCCTTCAGATAATCTGCCCAAAGTGCCTGATTTTCCAGTGTGCCAAGCACCACCATAACGGTTCCATCAAATGGGAGTGCTCAACCCTGGGCAAATGGTGTCTTTACATCAGCATTTACATGCCTAACCCCTCACAAAGACCTAGGTATCTGGCTTTAGACACTGAAAACAGTGACTTCAAATAAACAACTAGTTTGGGGGGAAAAACACCTAAGGATTTTTTTTGCCAGTTTTAGAAGAGTGAGCTGACTGTAAAGGCATTGCCTCAGAACAAAATAATCACTAGGGAGAAAGTGGGAGGATAAATGTGAGACTCCAGCAATGTTGATGACAAACAAGGTAACAGGGCAGGCTTTTAAGACTTCAGCTATGAAATTAAAAAGAGTAGCTTAACCAAGTGGAAAAAGAATGGAGTATCAAGTGGAATACTGAGAATAAGGCTTTGGTGAGATGATCTGGGTAAAGGAGCTTTGGCTGCAGAACAAGCGGTAGCTCGGTCAAACAGCAGGCCAGGCATTGCATGGCTGAAGGGTCAGCACTTCAAATCAGAAGCTGATATTGTCGAGTAAGTACTGATTTTCTACACTTCTTTATTTTAGCTATGTTGTGCCCTTAGCCCATGTAATTAAGCAAAGAGATCGAAGCATATGAAACATTTATACATGCACACATACACATGTATGTAATTTGCCCTATGGTTAGAAAATGTCTTGGAGCTTCAAATCTTCACAAAACATTTTAAAATTCACAAAACATAGGCTCACTTCATCATGTGAAATCCCTCAGAACAGGAAATAACACCGGAAAAACAGCTTGAGGTATGTATTTTCAAAGTATGAAACATGCCAGAACTGGGGAAATGTCTTAATCTCCAGTGGTGGAAATACACCAAGTGAAACACTTTGATATTAAAGCAACTAATGTTTTTAGGACAGAACAAGTTTCCCAGTAGTATATTAACACAAAATTATGCACTTTGAAATAGGAAGTAATTTAAAAATATACAAAATAAAACCAAACCATAGGAAAGCTTTTTTGATGGTAAAATCAAATTATGAGTAATTTTTATTGCACTTAGAGGGAAAACTGTATTAACATCCATTAAAATCTATAGTAAACTGATTACCAGTGATTGCTATAGTTTAAATATGCACTTTGCCGACTTCAGAAAAGTACACATCAAAAATTATTCCAAAACGCCCTCAGAGAGCCTGGGCATGACTCCTTAGCGATGGATGGAAAGAGTTTTACACCAGCAGCCCACTGATATAGTTGCTGCTTGATAGTGGCCACATTGGAGGAGCAGGTCGCCCATCCATACAGACCTAGAGTGGTTTAGCAACCTGGCTGTGATGTGGTGCCAAGGGAATCCATGCACCCATATCATGCCCTTCATTGCAATAACCAAATACCTGCAGAATTTCCTTAAATAAAAGGAAAAATGTGTGTCTGGCAGAGACACAAACACAGTACTGAGCACTGTACACACCCTTGCAGCTTGTGCAGCTTCACCCAGCCTCTCCTGGAGGGGAACATCGCAACCCAGCCCCACCACGGTACCCGAGGGAGCAAACACATCCTTCAGTATGTAACTTGACTTGGGGTATGTTAAGCAGCAGAGATAAAAAACTTTGGAGATTTGCAAATACAGTACAAACCCTGCTAATATTCCTTATTGATTAAACTCTGTCTCAGTAAGAAGAGAAAAGGCTTAAATAAAACAGGAATCTCTGGATGCACAGGAGATCTGCTAAAGCAAGCTGTGCAGTTTACATATTCTTTATCACTTAAGTCTTGCACTGACCAGTATTCTTTATCAAAATAACATCCTTATGTTAAAGCTATCAGAGCATTGCCCAGAAAAAGTCCACGAAGCTACAAGATGAATCCTTTAGTATGGAAATTTTCATTTGACCTTACTGTTACTTGTGTGCAGAACTAACATGGAACAATTTCCCAAGATACACTTAAAGGCAAAAACATATTTTTCCATACAGTTGTAGATAGACTTCACATAAAATGCTGCCTTGTGTATTTCATCACAATTAGCCATTTGCATCACAGTGTTTAAATGCAGGTTACGGATCAAGGCAGCCAAACAATATGAGACTGAAAATTTCAATGTCACAATTAATATTTAATCAATTCGCGGTGCCTTGTTCTTCAGCAGCCACTTAAAATGCAGGGAACAGGTACAGTCTTAAACTGCTGAAAAAATAATTACCACTCTGACTGGGTCCTGAACATAATGCCATCTACTGTATTTTTCTGACAAATATATATAGACATTTTCACAGATTCAATGACATTTTCTTTTCTTTTATTAAATACTCTGTGTGGGCAAGAGAAGAAAAAAGGTTGCAGTATAATTTATGAAACCATTTAATATCAATACTACAATACAAATGGAATTTTGAAATAAAGTTGCAGTGTTTCTTCCAATAAGTTCCCCTTTTGTGTTATCCATAAGTCATTTTTTTGATATTCACAAGGCAAATGAATGGTTTTCCTTTCTGGAAGAATAGGAGGAACTCAAAGCACTGTCAACTAAAAGATTAAGAAGCAACGATGATTCATTTTAAAATTCCAAGATTAAATAATTAAAGAATAAAATTAAAAGAGTTCCCACTACAAGAAGGAAAAGTCTGACACAAGATATATGGAAGAGATGGTAGGTAAGTAAAGATCTGAACACATGTACGTGCTTTACCATCTGCCAAAGAATGCAAGAAACAAGATAATAGTTTATAAAAGTAATTAAAAAAAAATCAATGTTAACTGTAGCAATCCACACAGCAGCCATGCTTTGGGTATAGCAGAAGTTCAAGCCATTTCATAAAGGTACATTAAGGAAGGTATAAAAAAGGGAAACAGAGATGATGATCAAAAATAAGCTTTTATGACTGGTGAGGTGGTCGCAGGCTAGAATTCTCCAGCGAAATGGAAGTGAAATGGTTGTTAAGAAAGCAGTCAATAAAATCACAGAAGAGCAGAGAAGATAAGCAGGTGACAATTACTCTCACGACAAAAAGACACAGACAAACCAACTTAAACAATCCTACATAGTGCAGCATGCACATTTTAAGGCATGATGTTGCAGTGAGCCAGGCTGAATCAACTGCACCTATATCAAGTAGAGGTTTGTAACTGCATTCTGCATGACCATGACTACCAGCTGGGATTCCTGCAAATTCTTTACTCTAGATCTTTGCCTAACTCCTCCTCACTGGGATGGGAGTTGGACCATCAATAGAAAACTGCAGACTGAGTCCTTAAATCATGACAGCATTCAGCTACATTTGGAGAGTAGTTCCATACTTTGTGTAGCAGGCAATATATGGCCAATACGGTATTTAAATGGGCATGTTCTCTCCATACAGCCATATTGAGATACAATGCCAAGAGAAGGTGCAGGTGTTTAGTTATACAGTCTCACCTGCAGGCTAGTTCTGTCTGTGTAACACTTCACAAGATGTAAAACTGTAATTTTAGATTTGGTAGTTTTACATTAGGTAACACGGCTTGAAACTGACTTCACACTGGAGCCCTAAGAGCAAGCATGGCATTGATATTGGATGTTCCCATCTGAATTCGATGTAAAATTTGTGGGTTCCACTCAATGATGAAACTGCTAGGTAGTTACTTACCACTGTTTGTAATTGGTGCTGACCTGGGGACAAGTGTCACTGTAACAAGCAAAGGGTTGAGAAATGTAGATACCAACCAACAAATAAGAACTGCATTAACTATATTTTTTTCTAGTATTTCAAACACTGTTAATCTTTAGAGAATCTATTTTCAATCACGTCTCAACAACTTGTCATGGCAACTTTTAAGCTAAAAATGTACTAATTTACAGTAACTATCAGATAAAAAAAACTGAAGAAAATTGTATTGGGGAACTGATTTGCATACATACCCAAGCACTGACTTACATGCCTTTTCAACAGACTGCATAACTACCCATTTCTCTGACTTAGTGAGGTTTTGCACATACTGAATCTATGAATTAATAAGTCTAGTTAGCCAATTTATGAATGCATATTCCCCAAAGGAAAGAACAGACACACTAGTAGTGTGTATTGGTATACGAAGACAAAGGTTGATCTGTTCAGCACTGATTAGAGAAAACCATATGTATTCTCTGGGAAGACACAAAGAAAAACCCAAACATTTTCATTTAAGTACTTGGATTTTGCCCTGTTCTCAGAATTATGTTGCCAAATAACTGACTTTAACAGGGTGCTGTAACAAAATCATTTAACACAGGAGAAGAGATACTGAAAGCAAGAGATGCAGTGCACTTTGCAAACGTCTTCTCCAGGGAAAATGACATCATGTCTTGACTGCTCTGTCAGACATTCTCATACACTGGAAATTCAGACAAAATGGATTATATGTTGTCATTTTCCATTCAAAAGTTGCTGCTACTTTGCTGGATGACTGCATGCTATCCATTAATGCTCTCCATCTGCTTCAAAGTTCTCAGCTGGCATGCTAATGATGCCTATCAACATAATACCAAGATGGGATTGTCAGATACAACTTTATATTTGCACTGACTCCATAACGACCTGATTTCTAATCCACTTGCCTCACCACAAAGCTAATATTAGGGCTGTGTTGATGCAAGTAAGCATTGCACTTGGGGACAAGATCCAGACCTTAGGGACTATTCTCTGAGTTTCCTTTGCCGTCCAACTACAGTCAGATCATCAGACCAGAAGACTTTTAAGCTCCAAAAAAGCAAAGTCTTTAAGTAATTTTCCCCCAGCAAATAAAATTGCATGAACACTGGAAATAAATTAGATAACCTCTTGCAGAAACCCAGTCAGATGCAAATTCTGGCCAGTGTAAGGAAGGAAAGGAAAAGGACAAACACACAGTCTTTCCTATGGGCTCACCTCAGAGTGGTGAGAGACAGTGTTCATAGATCTGCTTATACTGTGCACTCACCATGTAAAAAGTGCAAACATTTAGAATCATTCTGTTCTGGTAACTTTACTTTTTTCTCCATCTCTGCAATCACTCTGGAGCTCATGTAGTGCTTTGGGCTACTTTACCTGCTATAGTATAAACCCAACGGGCAGATGTCAGAGCCAGAAAAGAAGGCTGTCCATGCTGCATTTCTTTGGAATAGGGCTCTTCTGTTTCTAATTTCTAATAATAAGTCATAGAACTCTGTAGCTCATTGTGTGAATGATTTTTATTAACTACAGTTTGAAACAGATGAAGAAAATGAAGAAATCAACCTCAGAAACTTTTAAAACAAAGAAACAAGATTTTCCACCTGCTTCCTAAATCTGAAGACTAACTGCATTAATACAAGAAGGCTCCAAGATAAGGTTTGCACTTTGAGTTCACCGACTACTGCATACTGTGATAGCCTGGGTTCTTATCTGTTAGGATGAAATACAATTATTAAGTAGGTCCATGTGAGTTGGAACAAGCAGTAACAGTTCGGAAGTAACACAAGTCACACCCAGCTGTCACTAATTGTACTCAGAAGTGACAGTAACTTCCTCTCCTTTCATATCCCACTAGCATAATTCCTAATATTACTTCTACAGAGCTACAATGCTGAGAAAGCATCAGCTTCTTTATTGCATCCATATGAGAAGTCTGGTATTGATGTTTGCATTTGCTCTTGCCTTTTTTGTTTGTTTGTTTGTTTGTTTCTTGGTAGAGGGAAGCAATTCACTGCTGTGAGGAGAACAAACAAGACCAAACCAAAATATCAACCAACCAAAAAACCCCAGAGAAAACTAAACCAGACAAGCCCAAATTAAACTGTAATGAAACCAATACACCTTTGGCCACTTGAAAAAAAAACTCTTCTATCTTCATGGGACAACTGAAATACAATTTAGATGCCTCCAAAAGAACAGCAAGCCTCTCATGCATTATGCAAGACGCCAGACTTCACCGAATGCAATAACAGCATCCCAAACAGTACCAAATCCCGCTGTCTCCATCTCCCTACTACCTCACCCTTCAGCTTTCCCACTTAAAATAGGCATAGTTCTTTATTTTTTCTTTTTAAAGATGTTAGAGATGACTGTACAAGCCAGCTGTTAAAAGAATCCCATGATCATTTCATATTTAGATAGACTACAAATTAATACAGAGCTAGGGCATTTTTGGGAACCCCACTGCATAATCCGGAGGGTATATAACTTTAAGCATTTTAAGATCTAAAAAGCTAAATAAAGGTCAGCCTCAGGAGTCTGTATTTCTTTGAACATTAAAAGTCAACTTCCATACCTTAAAGCTTCCTCAAACAAAGTTTAAGAAAGGAAAGCAGCAGCACTAAGTAAACATTTCATCCATTAAAGAGGAGAGTAAAAATATGTCTTTTTATTCTACAAAATAAGCACTACAGTTTGGTGTATTTAGTATGGGGTAGCTTTGAACACAAAACAAGAAAGAAGACCACACTTGCCAGCATGACGGGAGAGCAACTGCACAGACATTTAGGACTTAAAACCCTGAGAAAATCTGAGATTACATTGGACAAAAATTACTGGCCACCAGCTTCCAATTCGTATGACCAACCTCATATTCCTCAAAGAACTGAACATCTGGATAAGACAGACTTGTTTGTCTTACCTGAACCAAGCAACCTCAGTACATCAAACCCAGTGGTGACTTGCCCTTCTCCGCAGACATTGGCCCTTGGTTAGTCATGACACAAGACATGCCGAGGCATGGATCAGTCACCAGCATCTGCAAGAGTGGTGAGCCCACCCCATTCACCACCACACACTACAGGAGGATGATCTTTCAGCTATAACACAGGCTGGGTCCTTGACACTGCAGGTTTATAAAAACAGGGATGTAAGTTTTATTTTGATCCATTAATTTCTATGATGAGAGATTACAAGTACACTACATAATTATCCTACGTACCAGTATTTTAAAATGGAGAACATGTTTGAAGTCATCTAAATAAGCTGGTTCCATGGAGGATTTTGGAAAATGGCTGGGGAAAACTACAGTCATCTGGCCAAAATGTGGAAGGGATACCTCCTAACCAGAAAGAGTTGGCAGGTATGAAGCATTTACATATCTCATAGCAAAATGCAGAATGCTTTTCTTAAAATATTTTAAGAAGAAATAAAATGTATATTTCAAATATACTTTCATGAACATGTGTATAGTCCAGATTACACAACACTGTTTCTATTAAAGACAAAGCCTAGTCTAAAAAAGAAAAAAGCCAACCACATTCATGGTGTTTTGAAATGAAAAACAGATGACTAGGAGCATTTTGTTCATCAAGTAACTAATTGCTTCTCAGAGATGGATATTTTAAGATAGAGCACAAATGGCCGATCCTCAGCTGGTGTAAATTATCACTGTTGCAGGGAGCTCTATTTTTACCAGCTGAAGATTCGCCCCTAAGCATCTGTCAATGATGGTGGACCAGAGAGCTACAGACATATATATGGAAAGGCATTGATTCTTAATCATGCCATGAGACTTACAACACGGCGGACAATTACAGGGATGGGGGATGTGCAAAGGATGAGGAAAGTCAGAGTAAGTTAAGAAACAAGCGGGAAAGCGGAACAGCAATACCAGTAACTCTCTAGGTACGGCGATACTGCACTGAAATCTGTGTTACAACCCTCCCTTCTAGACCTTGTGCTGCAGATCCCATATATTAATTGTGCTTAAGCATCTGGGCTGAGACAGCACCTCTGGTTCCTCTCTATAGCAGTCAGTAATAGCTGGTGAATGCACTGCTGAAATCAAACCAATGGTTACTCCGAACAGTGGAATAAAACATTTACAGACAAAGATTTTAAGATAGTAATTTTCACGTGCATCTTGGCTCAACAAGTCTAGACAGTGTATTTGAAACTGCCTCCTTGACGTTTGAATAGTGCATCCCCCTGCTCTGAATGCCGTGCTTGATCGGCTTCTGCCTGCGTGGCACCAGGCATTGTGCAATCTGGCTGGAAATCAGCCCATCCCTGTTAATAACTTGGGGACTCTCCCGTAGTCCTGGACTTGCTTACTGGGGGGTGGCCATCCTGAGCCATTGTTTAGTTTTCTGCTTGTTTTTCCCATAACCTTTCTTGGCTTAACCCAATACACTCATGCACTAAACAAGCCACAAAGCCCACACTTGATATCGTGTTAAGACACTGTAACAGAGAAGATTCAAAATCATCACACACGTAGGAAAAGTACTTGAGGGACCAGTCAGCTACAGTTTTAAACAAAATACCCTCCCTGGCATTATGTGCAATGTTTCAGTAAGTTCAGAAGACAAGAGAAGAGGGAAAAAACCTTCCTAGTAATATACATATAAGCAGCATCTCTTTTCATCCTGACAGCTTAGCTTTTCCCACAGTGACGGCAGATATGCTGCTGACAAGAACCATCCTCTGGCATCACTTGCAGGAGAAGAAGGGACTGAAGATGTTGCACAATATTTGCAGACATGAACCACACCAATCTAGCTGGGCAACACTGCCTTTTAAGACTATAAACTTTCATTGCTTGGAATATGTCATTTGGTAGAGACAAAAGCCATTTTATTGAGTAGCCCAACTACTGTTAGAGAACAACTTCTAATTGCATGCCATAATCAGTAGTTACCGCTTATCAACAGAAGAAGCCTTCATTCGTAGATGATAAATGACACGATACTGAAGATGACCCCAGTGTCTGTATGGCGGTAGTTAGTCACATACCTGACACACGACAGATATGCCACCACCAAGTGTCTTTATGATAAGTCTGGGTACTTCTCTAAACGGCTGCTCATGCTCAAAAGCAATGACAAATGTAAAAATCTGTGGAGGGAGGTGATTTGGACTTAAATTCAGAGCAGACAATTCTGTCAAGGAAACATTATGAAAAAGATGAAAACTAACAGAAGCAGATTGTTATATTTATACTGTGCTGGATTCACTGCCACCACTTCTAACAACACACTTTATCCTTCATGTAACCAAATTTATGCTAATCTCATCCAGACTTCCAGAAACCAAACCAGAGAAACTCACAATTTTCAGCATTTCAAAATTCACTCTACAATACCCTACTTTAATGCCCTTTACTTTTTTATTTTCTTCTTTAACTCCCCCATGAAAGACAATTTTAGCCTACTACAGTAAATACTGCAGGGTATTTACTCTGGACGTCAAAGTGCTGATGATACTTCCATTTCATTGTAAAAGGCCAAGATAACAAATACAGATTTATTATTAAATGTCCCACCTTTCACACTATGCAAATTCACCCAGCCTGCATCCTACTTTTGGCAGTCCTCCTTCCCAAGGGCCCTTTAGGAAGAGGCTATCAGCCAGATTAATTATTTTAACAATAGCAGCCTTTTCCTACTGCCATTTTTTCTGTCACCATTATATGACATAAAGCAGGGGGGAGGCAGAATGAATTTATCCAGCCTGTAATATATTTTAGTTCAAAGCTTCCCAGAAGCATGGGATTCGATGTGCAAGTACAAAGCCATCAGCCTCGTGTGACTAGTTACAGAGGATAAGAGAAAGCATCACAGGTGCCTGCTTATGGAAGGGGCCACATGGTCCATCTGGCTGGCAAGGTTACCACCACAAGAAGACAGATAGGCACAGCTGTTAAAAACCCAGAACTAAAATAACCTTGCCCTGCCTGTCGTCATTCCTTACGATACATTAGCTTTCAAATGGAAACTGTGGCAACTCATAAATCCTTTGATGTTCAATAACTTACGTACGGTTCATTTACTGGTCCCGCTCTCTTGACAGGTACTTGACAGGATCATAATTGTAGCAGCGTGTGATCTCAGTGCAGCACACAATGAAGGGACACGTCCTGACATTCCCACGTGTCTCACGTAGGAGCCATGACCCTCCAGGTGTGGGCAGCGCAGTTGTACAGAACTGTCTGCCTGCTCTGGGTCGGCCCAGGGGGCAGGACAGCCTGAGGCCAGCAGGTCCACCCAGGAACCGGCCCAGCATTTGTGTAGCTCCAGTGCAGCCAGGGGAGCTGCTGTGCCGTTGTGTCTCAGGGTGTGAAAACAAACCCTTAGGAATCCCTATCACCTGCTATAGACACAGCTGCAAACTGGATGTGTTCACTGGGGAAAAAAAAAAAGTCAATATGGGCTGTGTTCATAAAAATGTAAACATTAGTGATTTTCATATTCCGAGACAACATCTGAAGTTGGCAGCCCATGGTGGGTAGGGTAAGACAAAACCAACAATTCCGTAAGACAAACCCAAGGATTCTCTAAGGAAAAACCAAGGATTCCCTAACTCCTCATTTTATTTATTTTTTTTTTACAATTCAGAGCCACAGATCTGGATGGAAGGAGAAGGAATCATTCCTCTGCCAACCCGTGTCACTCCAGGTGTCAGGACCTGTCCCTCCGGTGGGGTGACCACAGCCTCACAGCTCCTTATCCCACATTTGGTCTTTTTTTTGCAGATGCTGGTCCCAAATACGCCAAACAATGCAGGCACTGGAGATTAGTTCATGTGAACGGGCTGTACTGTATGTTTTACTTAACAGAAAACATAAAGCATTTGGCACTCTGCAGCTTACTCTGTAATGTTTACAAAATGATAATAACCCCAAAGAAATGCCAACAGGAACTTAGCACAAGTTAAACAAATCACCTCCAAAGTGGCACTCTGACACAATGGTGTCAAAACACATTTCCCACTGGAACAATCCTATTATTTCATACTGGCAAACAGAGGGGAGAAAGGCAGTTTTAAACCCATGAGAAAACAGCAAATTTACAGGGAGAGAAGAGTGGCTGGTGAGCTCATAGAACTGTTGGGCTTCGTCAGGGAAGAACTTGTGAAGGCATGAGGTGTTTGAGACAAAAAAGGCTACAGGATTATCCTGGGGCATCTCACTCATGTCAGTGTAAATCCATGAAAAGACAATGTCATCTCCATGACTCCAAGAGGCACCAGATCATAGTCCTTTCCACAAAATGAAAAAAGCTGATGACCCTGTGTTGTGCCCCTACTCAATACCAACAGACAAGCAAGTGAGACTGAGTAAAAGAAATTATTTTCCCCACTACTTCACTGGCCAGTGCAAGGTTACATGGGTATCAATGCTTAGATAAGAAAACCTGAAATGGCATCAGGCACTGAATTGAGGAGGAAGTGATTACACAGAACCTGTGCTACTGTGCAATATTCTTATTTTCTTACAGAAAGTCCAGTGTGGTTTTGTATATCCCTTGCCAAATGTTGGCAAATTTTATGCTTTCATGACTACCTATCAGCCATATGTTTTGCAGTACTTAGTGTCTTTAAACTGAGATACATGCACCACAAGAGTCAGGACGTATATCAAACATGCAAATGACATTCAAATGTCGCTCCCCCAAGCTGAAAGAGAAAAGAAATTTGAGAGTTAAGAGTGACCTTAAATTTAGCCTGCCATCTTATGTAGAATTTGCATTTTAATTAGGTAACATCTTATTAATTTGGTAAAGATTGTATATTAAGATGCAAGAGGTTAACTGCCTTTTGCACACAAACTGACATATGCCCTTCACAGGCAAATGAGAACATCTGATAAGGAGAGGGATCTGGCTAAACTCTAGCAGTTAGGAACTTACCCATCCAATGACACAACCTAGATTTCCAACTCAATGTTTTATTTATTTCGCTACCATGTTTCCTCACAAGAGGCAATGTTTATGGACTGAAAGACAAACACATAAAGGAAACAAAGATGTAAAATATCTCTTTCACCAAGAAAAAAAACCAAGGGTCACTTCCCCTGAACTTCACATCTATGGGAATCACTTGGCAGCTCTCCCCCCATTTCTCCCTATGGTGGGAATGGTTCAGATATTGGCTGGACGCAATAGCATGTCCATAGACTTCAGGGTCAGTTGAGGCTGGGGTGAAGCAATGGGTGGCTCAACCTATAATACTTGCATAGAGAAACTCAGGAATCAAAGGAACTTAATTGATTTAAAGGTGTGTTGTGAAATCAATGCAATTGATTAAAATCGTTGAAGAAGACAGATCTTAAGAGATGAGGGGATCCAGGGCCTAAAGACCTGATAAATCTCTCCCAGCTCTACTTCTCTCTGCAAGCACAGGTCAAGCACAATGAATCCTGAAGCAGCCTTAAACGGAAAGTCCAGTGACTATAAGTTGAACATGTCTAATACTGCCAGCATGAAGAAATAAGCTGTCAGCGAGAGAACATCACTTATTACAGAAGACCATCACAGGATGCCTTAATTAAAGCAGGAGGGAAAAACCTTAAGATATATATATATATATATCAAGATGGGCATTGCTATGTTCTGGTATTTAAAGGGTGGCTACAAAGAAGATGGAGACTCCCTCTATATAAGGAGTCACATGGAAAAGATGAGGGGTAATGGGTACAAGTTACTCCTGGGGAGATTGCAATTGGACACAAGGAAAATTTTTCATGTGAGAACAATCATTGGAATAATCTCCCCAGGGAAGTGGTGGATTCCCCAACATCAGACACTTTAAAGATTCAGCTGGAGAGGGTACTAGGCTATCTTATCTAGACTGTGTTTTTGACAAGAAAGGTTGGACCAGATGATCCTCAAGGTCCCTTCCAACCTGGTATCCTATGATATCTGTGGCTATCTGTACGTTAGCAAGCAGTGAGGATGTTAGGAGCAGATCTATAGTGCAAAGATCCTACTGGTGCTGAAAACTTTATGTTCAATTCCTATGTATCTGCCTCTGGTGAGGAGAGGGGTCTGCTTTAGCACTGTAGATGAACATCCACTAATGGTGGGAGCACATTAGGTATGCACCTGGAGCACAGCTCCTAATTTAGTTTCATCCAGTTTGTGTATGCCAAGCCGGGTCTGCCATGTGAAACAGGGGAGATCTGCTTCAAAGCATACTCCCAAAGCTCTAGTGTGCACAGATCTCCTGTTGGCATGAAAGGAGCTAGCGAAGCATACCTGTGCAGCGCAGGCTGCTGGCTGCAGAAATAATGCAGTTGGGCATACAATGGAAGCACTCTGGAGAACAACAGAACAAGCAGTGAATCAAGGTGCTGATAAAAAGCCGAACAGTATTCAACACTGAGAAGGTGTCTTTGCCAAGAGCCAGTGACACCTGACACCTGGAGTCACAATTTCCCTTACCCAGACATAAAAGAAATGTGTGCCAGCTTTAGAAAATAGCCCGTTGGGAGTGTTAATGTCTGATGGTGACTGTGGTAGTGGGAACCGACGCATGCATACAGCCATAGCCATGCTGGTTTACATATACGAACATGCAAATGCCTGAATGCATGCAAATAAAAGACCCCCTGTACAAGTAACAGGAATAGTTATGCATTACGCTACATTTTAGTTGTATTTTACAAAAAGAGATGAATATAGAGAAAACAGAGCAAATACAAACCATAATCTGGCAGCTCGCAGAGGAGCACACATTACGTAACATACTAAAAACATAACAAAACCCAAATATTTCTATTTTATTTACTTTCGAAGACTACTTCCTTCCCTGTGTCTCATATTAATTTGTGACTGTGTTTTGCCTTGGGCTACAGGACCAGAAGGGAGAAGAGTCTCCCTCGAGGACCCATCAAAGTCTTCCAGCCGTTGGCTGGGAAAAGTGGGCCCCCCTGGCTTCTCTTGTGCTGGGCAGCACAGAGCTTCTGGAGAAGAGGACAGCTTCAACACACAGCTCTGCCCTAAAGCATAACCTAATTCCTAAAAGCCTAAAGGGCTTTTGAGACCTGTCTGTAATCTTGACAAACTGCAAACCATTACCATGCCACAATCCTGGATATTTAGGATACTTGTATTTTTATTAACATATATAAAAGATTGGTGAAATGGTGCTGTGGCATTCCTAAAATGACACAGCACAAACAACTCTCTGCAGTGCTGTTTGTGATGAAGAACATCCCTCAAACCCTAATAGACTCAATAACTAGCCAGAGATATCATTGTCGCTCTGCTAGTAACATTATTCAAAACTATGGTGAACTCACAAACATCCCCAAAATTTAAGAAGAAAAAACCCAGATTCTTGATTTATATGTCAGGACCAGAGCATCACTGAGTCCCCTGCATTACAAAAGTTATTGCAATACTTCAGGCCAATTACTAAGACAAAACCCCAATAATAAATTTGTACTGCGTGACCATCAAAGGTCAAGGTGTGTAGGAACTGCTTTATCACTTCGTCTTTGTAGTTCACTGGAGGAAATTTGAGCTGTCAGTGGACTCTAACAATTCTATTTTCTGCTAATAATGATTGTGTCCTTTATAGACAACACTGATTTTCCTCTTCTTTTTGCTAAAACTTCTACTCTGGGATATCGCTGTTTTTATTGAGTGTTCGTAAGAGTTCCTGAAGCTGGCTCATTTCCTAAGAAAGCTGTTCATGGATGTGGGCACCTTACTTGTCTCCAGAGGCATCTTAGCTCAGTAATTAGGCTGTGACCTTTCACTTTCCTCTGGTTCCAAGCAATGCACCTGCAGGCTTGCTCTGAGGCACACCAGCCATTTAACCACACAAAGATATTTCTTCCTTCCCAAATAAATAGAAGTCAGATTTGCGAATTTCCTTGGAGAAAAAAAAAAAAAAGTAATTACCAACCATTAGTAGCACGTCTTCCCCCGACAAAAGGTTGAACACTAACATTCCTTAAAGGGTTTCCTGAGCCTTTTTTGATGGTAAAAATATCTGACAAGGGTGGAAAAAAAGCCCTCCACAACATAAGCAGCATGGAGTCCCTTTGCAGGATAATACATTTCTTATTTTGGTAATAATGAAAGAAAAGTTGGGCGCTTTCTAAAGCAGTTTGTTCCAGATTGCTAGCTCCCACTGTACAAAAATAATGACCCCTTCCCCACCCCATCAAAACAGTAGCACGCAATCCTGGCGGCACAATATCCCATTGTAGAGCTCTGAATGCCACATTGGCAGGGGAACTGGTGCAAAGGAGGGAGCACAATCGCCTCTTCGCCCTCCTACTGCTGCTAGTGCCAGCTCAGGGTAACATGACTCACAGCCGCTGCCAATATGTTGCTCCAAGGGAACGAAGAAAGAGGCCACGCTAAGATAAATGCATGGACAAATGCCACACTCCAGCCTCGCCTCCTCTTGGCTACTGGAGGAACTTGGGAAAGGAAGTCACTTCTGATGGAGATAAACTGCAGACACACATTGCTAAGCAGGACAGCCTGCTTCAGCAGCGTTGTGTTCTTTGTTTAGAGGCACACCTTGGCTCTCCTGCTTTAAAGAACAACAAATCCCATTTTTCTTATGATCCTGGAGTATAAAACAGAATCTCGCTTTGCACACAGAGAAAGGCTCATGATTTTTAACCTCTATTTCAGCTCTCCCTGCTTTTTTGCCTTCTACCACATCTTCCTGTCCTCTGCCCTCCTGCATTTATCAAATGAGTAGATGGGTGGCTTTAACAGTCTCCCACAATCCACACCAAGCAACTGTGATGCCACCCTGAAGGTTCATCAATAGGCTGTAAGCCACCTCGCAAAACCAGTGTGTACAGGCATCGAGGGACACAGCAACCCAAAGCAAAATTATATACAGCCAATTCCTCTGTTCTGTGAATAACACATGCTACCACCTAGGATGCAAATCAAAAAGCAACCTCTGTGCTCAGGTAAAGCAAACAAACTGACAAATAGCATTTATACTTCTAAATGCCTCAGCCACTTCCAAGGCTTCCCACCTAGGACAACACGCTCAGTAAGCCCCCATGATGTGGAAGGTAGAAGCTCATCACTAGGGAAGTCTCATAGCACAGCTTGGTAGGTGAAGGCAACAGGAAACACTGTGGCTGAGTAGTGCACAGGGTGCTGCAGGTGGCCCACCACGTTCCCACATGGACTGTAGCCCTGTGACTATCACAGCTGCTGTTGCCCTGACTCCTACTTACTGTCGTTGCATGTAAAGCCCAAGCTGATATTTCACCATCCTTTGTTTCCCCTTACTCTCTTGATAGCACTTGCTCCTTCAACAAGCCGGCGATGGCGAGGCTCTTAGCCAATCACTTCCTGCAGGGCCTGCTTGACAGTTCTGTTTTGTTTATGGCTCCTTTCAATTTAGCCACATAATTATGTCCATTTGCAGTGCAGAAATGAATTCCAAGAATAAAGTGACTCACATTCATTAACGCTGTTTGTACAGAATTTGACAATGTTGTACTCCATCCAGAAAGGACTATGTGTCCATGTTTATGGCAAGGCTGGATGGACTCACGACAATGATGATAAGTGTGTAAACTGAGATGTACCCACCTCCGCCTCCACCACATGACCAGGAGCACACAGAAGGCTGGTGATGAGAAACCACTACTTTCCTTAGGTACCCCCAGGAAAACCTTTCACAGCTCACCACAGAATTATAACCATATTTTTAAAAAAGGGAGTGGAGGTGGTGTCTTTTGTTTGCTTGTGAGTTTGTTTATAAATCAGGAGGATGTTATATTTTGCAGGACAATGGAGATCATCTGGTACCCATATCAACAGCGTTGGTACACTAAACAGGTTTTGTACCTGACAAAAAGCACATTCAAATTTTTCTGGAATTCTTCTTAGAAATTATTGGGAGTTTTTCACTCCAAAAGAGCTATTACAATTTATTCCTATAGCCTTCTACCAAATGGCACAATTTCAATTATTTAAGTTGGATTCAGGATAACACAGCGTAGTTTTAAAGTTGTCAATATGTACACCACATCCACACTTCTGGGGAGATAAAGTGGTGGTTTAACACATAACCCAAGCAAGGCAATGACACAAAGAAGAAAACTAAAATGCTGGCATGAACTTTATCCAAAGTCACAGAATCCAACAGCACATTCTTCTGAACCACAGATTTTGGCCAATACATCAATTAAAGAGCAATTTTAGGTACTTGGAAGCCCCCAACTTGGGCACAGTGTGAAAGCTTTTTTTTAAAAAAAAATCTCTTTTCATTTTCTTTTGGAATATTTGTCCATTAAAAGCTACGCAGCTGATCCTGGTGCACCTCATGGAAAATTTAATATTGCTCTTCAAGAATTAGGTCAGAATCTGATATTTTGACCTCTGTGCACTACTGCTGAGCAGTATGAGCAAAAGTTAGTATAACCTGAGGCTTTTATGATAGGGTCAGCACCTCTTTACTGTAAAATATTCCAACTGACCCCGAGGGACTTGAAGCTATTACTGGATACTTCTACTCTAACACAACCTGTCTCCCCTCCCACTGACAGCAGTGTATAATTTTTCCAACAGCAAAAAAAAAAACATTTCCCAATTTAAAAAGATGTCTTTCTCACTCACAATCAGCGAGTGTCATCTCCGAGATATATCTTGTCCTCTGTCAAACACAGTAACTGTTTCGGTATTTAAGTGGCAAGTGAAATCTGGTGCTGATTTTAGTTAGAAAAGTTTTCTTTTTCAAAAAAATGAATCTCATTTTCAAAAGCACCAAAGTAACACTAAAGCTGTGTCCTACTGACTGTCAATAGCAACTAAATCTTTAGGAGATGACACAATGATAAAACTGTTGAAGAAGCAGAAAGGAACAGAAAGATTTCACAGATTGAATGTGGTTATTTGCAATTTCTCATAACACATGCTAAAAAACAATAGTGATTAGGCACAGAACATTTTCCAAGCAATCAAAAAATCTCAAGGGAATATGCACATGGCTTTTGCTACATGAAATGGAAACCACTTGCACTGACCTGAGCTCTGGACCTGGTTATATTTTGATTAATAGCTACTGCTAGACTAAAGGTGAGCTGATAGCTTTCCTTTCCCAAAACTTTTGGGAGACCACCAAGTTTATATATTCAGGTTAAAAGCGTCATACAAGGCTACACTGAAAAATGTGGTTTTCTCTGCTCATTTTTCCATCTGCCAGAGAGCAGGTGAGAGATAGCAAATTGGATTGTAAAGCTGCACCACCAGTAACCACCTCACTTCATTCATTCCTCCCCAAAAGACTAATATTGTTTGGTTTTCCAAAATCTTGATTTATTACTTCCAGCAATCCAGATGGGAATCAATTGGGAGAAAATACAAGAGCTGTCCAAACGGAAGCCTGACACAAGAGCTACTGTCTGAAAAGTGAAGCTACACTGAGAGCTGGAAAAGGTCACATCTTTTTATTTCTGCAGGCAATTAACCATCAGAGTGACTTATTCAGGTACTCAATCCATTCTTCAAGCAGAGAAACCAGATAACTTTCTCAATTTAATATTGATAGGCAAATTTGCTATTGAGTTAACCCAGCTTGAAACTAATTTTCAAATACCTTACACACCTCAACTGTTGATTTGGCTCAAGAATCATGGGATGAATTTTCACAGCTCCTCCTGGGTAGGACACCAGAAAGACCAGGCTCTTCACCTCTACACACCATCAAGGCACTCGCAAGAGCTGAACACCTTGTCATGCCACAAAATTGGCGCTGACCTGGTGAACCAGATCAGATGTGTTCAGTAAGACTATGGAGAAAGAGAGCTCCCCTGGGGCAGTAAAGCAGCCGTTACAGCTGAATGGCATGAACCTTCTATGGTAAAAAGCTCCATAATGTATTTTACAGAGCAGAAGTTGTCAATGCCTTTTCTTTTTCCTCTACACTTTTATTTACAAAACCACTGGGAAATAGATTCTTTTTATGCCCTCTTCTCACAAAACCTATGATGTATGACGAAGTGATACTACTAAACCATCAGAAGAACCAAGAAGTAATATATAGCCACGAATAGCACTGAGTCACAAAGCCCTAGTATTTCTCAAATATCCCTTCCAGCAACATGCAACACAAAAAATTAAATCAGAATTTTCAACACCAGTGCTAGCAGCTGCAGGTTAGCTCACCAATCTGAAGTGCACTGAACTCAGTGTCGCTTCTACTAAGTTTGGAGACAGCTACCAGAAAAGGCCAGAGGAGAAAATGACTGAACAGCTAAATGAGGCACATGCTTGGTGTTTGTGACCAAAACTTCACCAGCTCCAACCAGCGTAACTTCACCAGCTTCATGCAGCCAGACAACTTTGTGCTACTGCACAAAGACAAATTTACTTGGAAGCAAGATAAATAAAAAACGATACCATGAATAAAGGCAATTCAAATCTGCATTTAGTTTAAAAAAGAAAGCAAGCCTCAGTTGTTCTGTTTTCAAAAAACATCTTATTGAAATACTACCTCACAAAAATGATGCAAAGACAAATACAGCTCTTCTTTCTCTTGCCATCAGTGAAACTGTGGAAAAATGGCTACGGAAAAACAATATCACTTAGCAAGTGTTCAGCTCCAATAGAAAGTACTTCTGCTTTTAAACTTTGAAAGAAAGCCAACTAGTTAACTTAGCATTTTCTAGTAATAGGCATTTATCCACATCAGCTATGGCAGCCTTTAATACAGAATTATTGCCTGTATGTCTTGAAAATTGAGCCTGTCATACAGATGTTTCTTTTTCTAAACAAAAGCCCACACCCATTTAATAAATGCAGGCATCTCAAAGATAATCATAACCTTGCATGGAGAAATCAGACACAGGAACGTGGTCATTTTATGAAGCACTGAATCAAACATGCACGCATCCGGCTTCCTCCCCCCTTTCCTCCACCAACAGCACCTTGACATCACCAAAATACATACGAAGCAAAATGTAATCAGCTCAAATACGGGTATCAGCATTTCACTCAGATGCCAACAATTTCATATGGCACAACGGTGTCATAGATAGGGGTAAAGAATATATACATAGCACATCATCAGCTAGTTTAAAGCCACAGGCGGTCCTTCAAAGCTGTGGGTTAGTTTTACATCTTATCTTGAAACAGGAAAGATTATATGAACATGAAGACATAATGACACGTGCCATGATGCAGATGGATGATGACTTGAATACAGCTAGTCATATTAAGCATGTGACAATACATATAAATACCCAAATGCATTTGCGTATTCATTTTTATTTTCACAGGAAGATAAAATATTGTCTGGTATAGCAAGAGAATATAAAAATGAGACTGCAACTGACTTCACTCATTAATATTTTGGAGATGTTTATCAAAGTCCAAGCAAATACTTCTTTCTCCAAGAGGCCAATAAAAATCGGTGGAGAACACTGATGGCACCTCTCAATTATGCAGCCGTTACCAGGCATGTTTTACTTTTATTAATTTTACCTTTGTAGGACCTGTGGTATAGCACATTTTAAAGAATGGCAAAAATAATTTTCTACACCAAAATAAAAAAAGGAACAACAACAAAAAAGAAACCCAGCAGCAGCTAGAGAGTTGCTCTCTATCCTGAATATACCTGGAGTTTTCTGTTTGCTTCTTCACAGATACATTATTTCTTAGGTTTATTAATAGAGGGAAGAAAGCATTTTCTTCTGTTGCTATTTTATATTTAATCATATATTTTCAAGCACTCCTTGAAGTTCCCAGGTACCTCAAGCTAACAGAATTTAGGCACAGTAATGTCTCAACTATATGATGCTAAGTATTTCTGACAAGCTCTATTATAATTACATTTAAATGTTTTGTTCTAATGCTTGTGTTTGCCGAAGTCTTTGATGGGAGATTAAATTACCCTCGCCCTAAAATCCTATAATAAATAAAAGAAAATAGAAACGTAGTGTCAATTTGTGTCCAAATCTGCTTACAAAAGAGAATTAGCTCAGATCTTTGCCCAGCCAAGCGCTTAATCATGTGCATAATTTTTATTACGTCAGTATTCCCACTGATGTCAATGAACTATTGCAGCTATGCCTGTCAAGTTATATACATGCCTGAGTGCTTTCCTGGATCAGGGCCTCTGAGAATTCACCACACATTGTAGTGTCTCAGGACAGAGAGTCCACCGATAGTTTATCAGGACAGATGTCCAGAGAAAGCTCAGCACAAAGCCTGATGTTCCCTTACAGATTATAAGAAATCCTGCATAATAAAACAGATGACAAACTGGAATTACGTTTGTAACACAAAAAACAGTGTTATGCTGGCCTGAATCAATGAAGTACCATCCAAAATTCAGGCAATTAATTGATGATTAGAGTAGTGCCAGTTAATTAAATAAAACCATGACAGATACAAAAATTGTGTTCTTTATTGCATTTCTACATAACCAAATGTTACCTTATCATGTTTTATATAGTCCAGGGAAACACACTGCTATCTCTGATTCCCGAAGCAACTTATGCCTTTTTTGTACAGCCTTATTGCTTAGAGAAAAGCAGCAAATGAAGATGTCTGGGGCATCTTAAGGTAACGGTAATTTGTGTAAAGGACTTTCAGGTCATTGGACACTTGCCTGCAGAGAAAGAAGTGGCTTCTGTTCATTTTCTTGGAGTCTCCCTGTGGTAGTGAGAAATTAGGCTTTGTAAAACACACCAGTAAGACTACATCCTGGATCTGGGGATGTGGAAACCAGAATGACTTGGGAGACTTTTCATGAAAAGCTGTCACACTGACAAAGTTTTGGTTTTACATAGCAGAGACCAGACTGAGAGCTTCTGCAAAGGAAAGACATTTTTATCTGTGTTATGCAGTTGAAAGCAGGCTTAGGCAGCCAGAGAAAAGGATTTAATTATCGCTTCGTCAACCATATCCTGTCCACAGCCTGTGCTGCCTACTTTGATGACTGTGGTTGCTGCCACTTGTTCTCCCCCATCAAACAGGAGGGGAAGATAAGGTGTGTTTGGATTCTTTTTGCTGGAGAGGATATTGTTTTTCTTCTGCATGTTTTATAAACTCCAGCTCTGTTACATCTCTTGCCCATTATTCAGCCAAGTGAAAAACAAATATTTCCTGCTTTCTGCACAAGTCAGTGATTGCAATGGCAATAATTTGTATTGTTTCTCACCCAATGCCCTTTAATTTGCAGTACATAGTGTGTGTGTGTGTGCATACATATGCTGTATATATTTATACATTATGTATACTATTTACATACACACATACATAATTTGCAATATTGTGCAAGTAGCCTCTAGATTTTTCTCAGAATTACTGCTGTCTGACAGCTTTTTTGAATAACAAATGTTAACAGTAAATCATTATTACTAGTACAAAGAAAAAACTACAACTTTAATTCCAGAGACATGCTGAAACTCATCCTGCTACCACTGATTTTTTGATGCTGACCAGTACCTAAACCTATACCTACATGGGAAATTGGTGGGTTTTCTCCAGTTTTAATTATCTTTGCTCTGTGTTTAGCTTCTGCAGAACAAACATATGAAAGTTTTGTGTAATTGTGTGCAAATGCCAATCCTTGCTTTGAAGATAAAGCATGACAAATCTTCTGCTTGGTACCCAACTTTATCTGTCTCATACCATTATTCTTGGCTTGATGATAGTAGCAGCTTCAAACCTTTGGGAGACCATCACAATGATAAGAAACCCTTTCCAAGCTTCACGCTTAATAAGATAAACCCGAAGTATCATAACACGCAGCACAGTCCCTGCAGAACAAATGCTTTAGTATTTTCACACCAGTGGTTTCTTGTTCATGCATAGTAAAACTACATTAAAAAAAAATAAAAATGGTGGGTTACCAAAACATCAGGCCCAGGCAGACACCCTGACAGCTGAAACTGGTGCTTTTGTTGATACTTAAAGAGGATGAGCATGGGATCTATTTTTTCCTTCCTTCCTTAGGAATGTTTTCCACACAGAAAAAATTTAAGAAAAGATTACAGTAAGAACTGAACCTATATTAAGTCACGATTCTTCACCAAGCCATTGCAATATATATGGACACATTTGGTTCAGGAGATTAGTTTTTATTACTTTTCTGTTTGGTTTTAAACTTTCTTCATGCACTTCATTAATAACAGTTAAGAAATATTAAGTATTTCCTGGTGAGGTTGAGCAGTAAGGAGCCCAAAAATCTTTCACAAGAACCTGGTTTTTGCACATTTTTTCACCCTACTGTGAAAATTTCTGGTAAATTTTTGATTCTGTAGCTATTTCAGCCCCCATTCTAAACAGACTGCTTACCTTTGATGTTTAATTACCATTAAATGATTAATCATAAGCTAGCCACAGATCAAGCAACTCTATTAAAACTCCCAACTTCTCTTTACAAAGCCCAACGAAAGAAAGATCTCTGTGCTGCCTGTCCAACATCATTCCCCAGAGGACCACAAAACAGCTCTTCTGCTAAGGCTTAATCCTACCTCAACTAATGACAAAGAAAAGGCTTACAAAGATCAGAGGGTTTGAAGTTAGTCTGTAAGAGTAACCAAAATTCACTTTCCCACTCCTTCATTAGTCAGAGTGCAGAATGTAAACCTGTATGTCAAAGCAAAACCAGCAGAGGAATGACAGTCAGAGAATAGTCCCAACTGTTTAAAAAGCTGATCGTATTAATTTTTACATGGAACTGATATAGCTGTCGGCATTTTTCCCTTGTATGCCCTTATTAAAAAAAGACACACTTTGAGCCATTTTAAAAAGACGGGATTCTTAAATTAGCCTTGTGAGGCTAAACAGAGGTATTTGGCTAAATGGCTAAATATGCAAAATGCTGGAAAACCAGCACTTTTCACTGATATTTTGTTCTGGATTCGTAACGTTAATCGTAGAATAATAGATCTGAGATTTGAAACACCCATAATCTGTTCAGTTTCAAAAATGTGAATTCCAGACAAGTAATTCTGATGCTTTTTAAACTGCATCTTAAATTCATAAAATGGCATTTTCTTATCTGAAGCATCTAAATTTAAAAACTGAGACCATAACTGCGTAAGTATAATTCACACATACATTTAAGGACACAACATTCCATAGCACTAAAATAAAATGTTTCTAATTATCTGCTGTAGATCAGATAAGATGCCTCATGCATTTGCCCTTTGCTCCAAAGGGCCAAAAAAAACCCCCAAATTGGTTTGAGGATGGTACATGAACACTTCTATAGTGGTATTGATCTTACAGAGAAAATACCTGACAAGTCATGATGCATGACCTTAAATCTGTCAACTATGGAGGAAAAAAAAAATTATTTACATGTTTAAACTCCAACTTTGTAACATGTATACAAGTGCTGCATTGGTGGTGCCTGCGACATCTGAAGACTATTATGTCTTACCATCATTTTAATGATTTTTTTTTTTTTTTTAAAGCCAAAGAGCCTGTGTTAGACTACTCGAAGCCATAAAAAGAAACGATTCTTCATCCACCATGCCTCCAAAGTAATAGTAAATAAGGAATCCACCGTTTTCTTCTCTTAATTTCATGAGAAAGTTGAAAGCTAAACTTCCTCTAAGACACAGAATAAGAAGTAGGGCAAAGTAAATACATATCTCAAGCATCCATTTTTTTGCTTCAACCTGATCAGAGGCTGACTTAACTGAAATTATTTAGATCACGGCAATTTAAAAGCGAATGAAGGCTTGGTATTACTAACTCCTTGCACTGCAGCAACTCTTTACTATTTACAGAAAGCTTATATAGTTGCTGTTAAATGTTAGGCCCGAGCATCAAGCAAATTTATTTCTGCATTTACCACCTTTATGTTTGGTGGAACCATCTCAGCAGGATTTCTGGTACACACCAGCAGGACTACTGCTTGGGCAGGAAAGGAAGAGGAAGGACATGTCTCCTTTGCCAGAGCCACAGTGTTCAATATAGTAAGACCCGGACACCACGACATAGTTCTTTCTGTTCTTTGAATTTAAGAATAAGGGACATTTCAAGGGGCGTTCTTGAAGAGACCACAGTATTTTAACAAGATTTCCTGCAGCATGGTACTGAATAAACTAAGCACTGGCTGACAGCTTATGGACCTTGGCCAAAACTGTCAGAAACGAATGGCGCCTGAGTTACTCCCACCTTTCATGTCTCAGCCTGACATATGAAACGTGCCTAACTATGAAAGGTAAAATCCCTGGCTAAAAATTTCCTTTAGAAGAGGCCTATAAGGAAAGAAAATCCAACCACCATTAATAAGAGAGGCCCAGAAAAAGCATAAACAGTTCTCCCTGTTCTCCACAGAGCTTATTTTCAAGCATACAACCTGAAAGGTAAAGAGTTAAACATAAACCCAAATGTTTTTTGAGGACTTCTTTGGTTTTTAAATGCCTATTCAACTTCCAGACTCCTTCGCTGGTTAATGAAGCTGGTGAAGAGGGCAGTTCTTCAAACCAAGCCATGAGAAAACGTATAAAACACACTCAGACCTTCTCAACCCTAAACAAAGACTTCCATTTTTTGTCCCTTTTCTCCAGACTCAAACATTTTACTTAGGAAATGACAGGACGTTACAAATAATTTGTTTCCAGTTCTTGAATTGTCTTGCCCTGAGGCTAATTATATTAATAGACTTCCCTGGGTTTAATTAGTATTTTGTCTAACCCCAGTTGATCGTTAAAATTTCATTTAATCTGATCACTAAAGTACATATTTTAAGTCCAGTCCAGATGAAGGAATGGCAAGTGTACAATTACCACTGAGTGGATGAGCGACTAAATTTAACTAAGACCAGGGCATTTTTCACTCCCAAATTTAATTTCAGTACCTCAGCTCCATTAGTGTGGATTGCAGAATCTTCCTCCTCGTTTAACTGACAGCAACAATAAATCACAAGCTCCTATTTTGTATATTGGAGACCCTAATTCTCAATTCCTGTCACTCAGCAGTTGCAGGTGGCTCTTCCCTACACAGAACTCAAGTCTCTGCTTGTCTTTGAGCCTCCTTGGTAGGTAACAGCAGACGTCTCGGGGCAGACATACCTTCATGCTGGCAAGAAGTTATTTTGTCACTAAAGCCATTTCACTGAAGGAAATAAACCACATTTTGTTTCTACAGTTCTGTTTGTAATAGGCTTTTACTACCAACATTTTTCTAGCAAAACTCCTAAAAGTGTACCAGTTTTGAAGTGGCTGAACCTCCCACGTGGTTTCTGATGAGCCATGCTTTCAGGTGAGTTATTGGGCTGGTAGCTATGGAGGCCCGAGGGGGAATTTCTCCATGGCTACTTTTCCATGCCCGCAGGGACATATTATCTCCTTTTCAGATAAGTGTTAGATGAAGGCATGAGCACACACACTTCCCCATTTATACGAAGTGCAGCTACTTGTGGAGACTTGCTGTGGAGTCATATATCCTCCAATTCCCAGCAGGTGGGAATAATAGTACAGCAAGAAGCATTACTGTAGTTAAAGTCCTGAAAACATGGCAAACGCAGACTAAACCAATTCTTTCAAAGGAAATGACAGCATAAACACATACACACTCAGCCAAAACAACAGCAAAAGCAAAGCCTAAAATTTCTGTACATATTAAAACTAAACTCAAGCAACAAACCCAACTGCATCAACAGTGTTTTATAACATAATCCTGTACTTTATGCAGAGCTAGATAAAGCCCCAGAAATGGGCTTACTACACAGAACTGAACATATTTTTATAATACAACTGGACAAATCCCACGGAGTCAGAGACACACCTATGTATAATGTAAATTCATATGACAGCGCTTTCCTCTTCCCACATACAAGGCTATAAAGGAGCGCAGTATCAGAGATACTTTGGGTAGACCCTTTCCACTGGTTGAACTTGGTTATAATGATGTAAACCATCCACAGCTAATCCTGTCATCGGCTACACCCAGAAAATCATGTTATTCTGAACTCCATTGTCTCCTTCAGATGTGCAGCTCCGTTAGACCAAATTCTCATTTCAACAGGAACCCTTCAAAGTCAACAGCGTTGTGGCTACTCCCAGGAAGTGGGCCTTGCATATTGCCTGTATATGCACAATTACATTGCAGGTATAAATGTGCCCAAACACAAAGACCTTTTACCTCCTAAAGGCAAATAATTAAATCCATCACATTTAATAAAAGCCACTTATAACTGTGGAATAAGTTGTGGAATGGAGATCATAACCGGAGCTTCCTTCTTCTTCCACCACACTTCTCTACCAAAAGCCATGTTTGGTACTTGTGCTGTAGACATTGCTGATACCTCCCCTCTCTATACAGTACAATAACTTGCAGCTTTAACACTAAAATGCAAGCTTCTCGATTTACCTATGTGCTGATTTATCTGCAGCTGCTACAGGACAAACTTCAGACCTCTACCCCAATATGGAATCAAATGAAAAAAACCTAGTGACTGCTGTGTACAAGGCATTCCTTGGAAAAATTCAAGTGTTCATGTTTATTTCCTTACATAAGAGGAATTCCACTAAAAACAAACAAACAAAAAACTCCTTTCATTTAATTGACAGTTCTGTCTACATGACAATTTGTAAAGTACTGTCTTGGTATGTTTAAAACAACTATTTTTCTAATTGTGCCTAAATATTATCTCTAGTATTTTATTATAAAGCTACTTCTTGAAAACCAGGCTTTTTCTTGGCTTCTCAATGAATTCTAATTTTGCATAATACAATTAGCCTATGAGGACTCAACTCCACGAGCCTTGCATTCACCGATATAAATTTAAGGCAGCAAAATATTCCAGTGGAAAATTTTCTAACCTCAAAGTGAAAATGCTTCTTATAGATTAATGAAGGTTCTTCATCACTGATGCTGCTTACAGTATCTTTTTTTAACTTCTCTGTTACAATTGTTCAATAATTATTCTCATGCGGCAGTGGCCATCTATTTCTATGCTATTATTTGTTATCTCCACTTCAAAAGAAATCACCGTGCTGGATACAAAGCCTGACACTGGATAACTTATAGAACCATCACCTCCTCTCCTTGTGCCCTGCTTCCTTATAATGCATGAAATACAGCTAACATCTCTGTGATAAAGGGAATTTACTTGCAGAATCTCTGCTGCTTGTGACTACTAAGGAACTGATTTTGCATGATACTGAGTTCTCCCATGTAGGTGCAGCATGACTTCAACTCCCATTTCTTGATTTAGTTTAGATGGAAACTTTAATCTGATGCCAGGCTAATCGTGAATAATTGCTGCTAGTTAATAAAACTTGTATAACTCAGATGTTTACAAGGCTTGGTTTACATATATTTGTGCTAGCAGTCTTTAGGTCAAACTGAGAACATATAAAATTGAAATAATTGTTTGAATTTCCAAGAGTTTGCTTTAATTGTACGATATTTTAATAATCTGCTTAGAGCCTGTCTGGTTTTGTTTATCTGGAAGAAAGCAGCTTGCATGAGTAAGATAATTCAATTCAAAAAAATATATTCCCTGTAGATGTCTCCAATATTTAGAATATTTTGGTCACTGATGTTTTTCACAGAGGCTGTACTTTTCCTTTCTATATTGAAGCCACAATACTGTTCCTTAGGGGAAAAGGTTATTTGATGTATGAACAGCTTCAGATTTTATTCTTTTAAAAATTTTGTTGCAGACCTGAATTTCTCTGGCCGTTTTTGTTTGCACAAGTCTTCCCCTCCAAGTATTAGTCATGCTCTGATTTCTGCTAAATACTTTTGATGAGCAGAATTCTCATGGCTGGCATAGGGGCTCAGAAACAAAATGAAGCTGATGTGTAAGCATTTGTGTTTTCTAAAGTCTGTAGCTCAGCTGCTTTTCCAAACTTCCATTATAAACTTTGGCTTGCTTGTAAATCTTAGGAAAGATCTTTTCATTAAACCACCAACCATTAAAATGAAAATTCAGTAAGGAAAAAACAGTGTTTTGAAATGAAATAATAATAAAAATGAAGCTCTTATTCAACCTGATAGTACTTCAAGAACCAGATTTCTAGATACAATTAAAGGCAATTAAAGTCCAAAGCTCCAGCACTGCACTCTGACAAAAACAGATTGTGGCACAAGAAAACTCAAGGATGAAATCAGAGCTGTGCTGAAACTGCTGATGTTTTGCGTGCGTGTTGCCTTTAAAACATACAAACAGTAACTCCATGGAAAGAAATTATGCTGCTTCTATTTCAACAGCATGTATGGAAGGGGGGAATCAAGCAGCTGCATTTTCCATATTCCGTAACTACTAATCAAAAGCAGAGAGCCGGTATCATTTTCATAAGAAACTATTGTTTTATCCTCCACCTCTGTAAATCAAATCTTCACATGCAGTCCTTCAGACCCCACCCACTCCTCGACAACTTCATCAGGTTTTCAGATTTCAGCGCCAGGCAATTCCTGTTCTTGCCGGGGAACATAACCTTATGACATGCCCTCTACGCAGCCTACTCCATTGCTGTTATTTCCTGCACAATTAGCATTTGGTTACATATCTGTTCAGGGGTTGACAGACCCCGGTTAATTAACAGCATCTTCAGTCAAGCGATTACCCAGTGATACAAAAGGGAAATGCCTCCGTGGACATTTGAAGAGAGAGAAGCATTTACAGAAAGAGCTCTCTCCATTGAATACCTTGCCCGTAACTATACCCGGGGCAGGGTATATTTAGCCACTGCTCCACCTGTGAGTTTTTTAAAACATCTCTTTCTAATTTGCTTCCAGGTGTAGTCTCATCATCTTGTTTTAAATATCACAGCTCAGATCAAATAGCTTGTTAAAAGCCATTGCAATCTTCTATAAAAAAGGAACATCTTCTTGACTGACAAGGAAGGGTGGCGTTCACACAAATGCTCGAATCAATCTGCTTGAGGAAGAAACTTGCTTTGTACCCATATAGAGACCTCTGGAAAGGAAAGGAGGTTCAAGACTGAGATCAAGTAAGTGGAGGGTTGAGATGAAAATTAATACAACAGTACCACGTGTAGCAACTTTGCAGGCTGATGATTTTAAGAGTTTTCTGGTCTGTTCTGGTCGCCAGTCTGTTTCTCTCGCTCATCTTCCTTTAAAAAAAGCACATTTGAGCTCTGGTTCTTTTTAGCCTTCTTTTTTTAAGCAGAAAAACAAGCATCCCAGTGTTAATAACATTTCCCAATAAAGAACTAAATAACAAGCAAATTGCAATTAGAAAAGACATGCTATCAGGACATTTTGCATTCTTGATAATGTGACACATAAACTTTGCATAAAGTTCATTTCATCAGTGCCATAACACGAACCACTGCATCATTTATTTGTCTTCAGCTGCTGCAAATCCTCAGAGCCGGACGATGGAACTAGAACAGCATTAACTCCAGTGTTTCTGTGTCAGGCGTTGCCTTAGGAAGCTGCCTTTCTGCAGGTACTCTTTCCAAGATGTCTTTATTTGATGTTAAACAATTAAGATCAGAACGCAATGGAGTTGTGCAAACCAACAGCAGTAATTCAGTGGCAGCACACATGTATCTTTCTTCAGTTATCAGATGTACATAGCAAGAAAGATTATTCAGAATCGCAGCTATGCCTTTTGCACAGTTCTTGAATCCTTCAGCTTTCCTGTTTCATATTTCCTGAGCTTTGATAGTCAACAACAATTTTACTTTCTCCAAGAAGAAAATATCTGATGATTCAGAGATGCACAATTAGACTGAAATTCCTAGGTTAGCGAATTAAAATAAAATAGCATGTGTATCAAATGTGATGAGGCTGTCAGGATTTTCCTCCCAGATTCATAGAAAGAGATGAGATGTTACATAAATTCCTCACTGATAATTGAGGTTAAGCTCTACTGCAGGTCACCAATTTAGAACATTTTACTATTCCAACCTAAAAGATTCACTTATAACTACAAGTACTCTCTTACATAATTTAGAGTTGCTGGAGAAAAGAATAAATTAGAGTTTATTTTTTTTTTAAATTAAAATTCATAAAATTGAAGAAAGGTGAACTTGGAAAGAACTTGAAAGATCATCAGTGAAGTGGAAAGGAGAATAAATACTTCAGTAAAACAAATAGGTATGATATTGTAAATACTGCTTCTACTTCTCAATGCCTCACTCCTATTTTACAATACCTACACTACCCCTACTTCACTGTAAAAAAGCAAACAAATATTGAGGGCACTGTCTGATTTAGTTACTACTGGAAAATTGCATTAGGCACAGATCCCACAATAATAACTATTCTGCTCCTTGGCTTTTAAACAAAACATACAAATTTGCAAACACTCCCTACGTCATGCTTGCTAGCCTGCAGTTTATTATACAGCACAGCAAAAAGACTGCTTTGATAGTCCTGCAGATAACATATATTGATCTTTCATTTTAAGTTATCTATTTTATCACTGAATAATGTCAATAAATAGTCATTCAGCTACAGAATTAAAAATGCTTCAGCCTTCAAATATACCAAGGAAAATGTAAAACTATTTGGAATTAGGTTGTCATACTTTGTAGGGAAAGATCAGACTAGTAAGAGGTTCTGTGATTTGTTTATATCCACTTTCCTACCTAGCTGATGTTTTAACTGCGCAACGTGCTGATAGAGGTTAATGGACGGTTAGTGGTCATTCCTGCTGTGTAATTTGGACGACAGGATGACATGAGGGTTTTCATTAATAGAAACATGGGGACCAGCTTTCTAAGATTAGACAAATTGGATTTTAGCTCTCAAACATGAAGTGCACTGTCAAACGTAATTTCTTCTTCCAAGAAACATACCATAGATAAAGGAATGGAATTGTAAATAGATTACAAACCATACTTAAACTGATTATAGATTAATGCATGATCCTAACCAAAGACATGTAGTGGTACAGGCTGCATATCATTGAACTGCGCTCCTGTTTTAGAGTGATTTCACATGCGATTTTCAAGAAGCAAGACTAACTACATAGAATTTTTCTAAAAGACATAGAGAAATGCACTAAAAATGCAACCACACTAAGTATAATTATTTCAGCGGCTTGGGTGTAAGTAGACTGACACTGAGAGAAATCCATAAATGAATGTGCTTCATGCGGCACTTCAAACCACTTTGAAGTAGAAACTGTTCTGATTCTAGCTAGGATTAAGTAAATATAGCTGTAGAAAGAGTAAAGAAACAAATAAATCAACACAATAAAATTGTACCAGCGTTACTAATTGCTGCTTAGAGGACTTTTTCCTGGCGCAGCTGTTTGCCAGTAAAAACTAAGTAACTGCTAAGACTGCCCAAGGTGCGCTTTGCCTCCACATCTTCATCAGGCTTTGCCAGATGATATTTGGAGAAGCCACCTCTCTCGCTTCCCACCCCCCGCTCCCTGCCCGGCCCCACGGGCTCCCCAGTGCCCCGTGCCAAGGCACACGCTCGCATGGCTGCACAGCAAAAGGAGCCAGGGAACAATCCAATGGCAGTGTCCCTAAGGAGGAAAAGCACATCTGGTTTCCAGCTCTGCGAGTTCCCCTGGTGTCGGGGATCCCTTGGTGCACAAACGCTCCTGATCCTACAGTCCTGGCACAAGGCTGAGAATATGTGGCCAAAAACCAGTGCCAACTTACAATGTCTTGAATGTGAATTTAAACCCCTCTTCTTGGGGTCTGCGTAGCAATGGTGCTTGTGGGGATTGTAGAGCGCTTTGAGAGAGGAAAAGTCATGTTTATGTAAAAGTTCATCCCAACAGTACAACCTGCCTTTCTTTTTTTAAAAGGAAAAGTGGCCTCCACCTGCCCCAGTAGAAGATATGGAGCTTGCCTTTGGGGCTCCTTACATGCAGTACTTTGCATCAGGCCCTGCTACCACTGTTTTGACGTGTTTCACCTCCCCTGACTGATGACAGTCATTAAAATTTAATGTCCTCTTGTTGGTCTTTGGTTGCATCTCCAAGATAATTAATTGCAGTCAGATGCTGAGGCTCCATTCCTACCACACAAGGCATATGATCACCACCCATCTCTTCTCCCATTCAGGAGAAAAAAGTCACTCATATCAGAAGACAGGCACCTTAAAAAAAAAATAAACAGAAACATTTCCCACATTTCTAAAGGAGTGCATGTTGGACAGTACAGTTCATGTGTTGTAATGGGACTCCCACCTATAACACATATAAAATCAAGTAATCGAAAAAGATTTTTAAATTTGAAAGAAAAAATCTACTTGTTTTAATATAAAACTCTCTAGTGTAGCAAAAAGTAGATTATTTCCACCGATATCAACTATTTCAAAGGAACAAATAAACAGAAATATTTGCAATAGATTTAAATTAATTAGTTTAAATAGCTATCGCTTCTAAAATACAGATTTTTTTTCCCTCCAACTCTCCCTTGTGATGTTGTTTGCTAAAAACCACTCATCAGAATCCTTTTGTTCACTTCATTCACGCCAGTCTCATGCTTAAGAAATAAAATTTATTCTATGTTTGTTAAAATGTAAACAGTCTCCAGAGTTTTTAATTAAGCTCCTAATGTATATATACACAAAGAAATCAGAACAGAGGCATCAAATTACCCTGAAAGCCAAACAAAAACAGTTGAATTATTAACCAGACTGGCTGGGCTGTGTGTGCCCAGCCGGCACTCTGCCCTCCCATCCCAGGTTTACAAAACCCAGTGTCAGCTGCTGCCCACATCCCTCATCTCTGCATTTCAAACCTAATAAGCCATCCTATTTCTTTCTCAGACATAGTTTCAAATATTAGACCTTTTGTTCTTAGTTTGTATATTATTTTCTCTTAGATACATACAATGTGACAAGTCAGCCCATTTTTTTGCAACACAATGATGTTTCTTTTTTCCTGTGTCCGCTGATCAGTGGCAAGAGCAACTTGGGAAAGAGTGATCCAGGAAGCACAGAGCTTACCCATGTTGGCTTTTCAAGCTAAGAACTTATTATTTTAAGTCAAATTAAAAGCAAGCCAATCAACTCACTCTGGGTAATGGGAATTTTGAAGAACGCTGCCACATAGCTCAAGAATAAATAACACTGAAATATGGCTTTTTTTATTCTTTCCCTTGGTGATTTGCCTGTTGATTGCCTGTCCTTTTCTTAGAGACATTTCTAAGTCCTCCACTTCCTAAAACTAAACAAAATCATTCCCCTCACCAAACTACAATCATACACTGATGTCAAAGTAAGGGACTGAAGGCAGCAAGGGGAGCCTTACGCCTGTTGCCTAAACTCACAGTCCCAGCAAGAAAAGCTGGGACTTTCATTTTGGGGGTGGGCTTGCTCTGCCATCAAGGGAAGTGGAAAACGTGTGACATACTGGTAAGCATCCTATAAATAGATTTTGGCTTTACCCAAGAACTCTGATTTGCAGCAATTGATACAAATAAGCTCTGGCTTTAAAGCCTGTGGTAAACAATACTCTAAACCTACTTGGTTGTATAAACAATTGTCTCTGTGGTGCAAGTGAGCATGAAATCCACTCCTATGCTCCCTCTGTCCAAAACCAGGCACGTGGATTTTAGTGAGAACTTTGGCCAAGGGCCCTTTGCTTTTATTTGTGCGTGCTGCTGAAACCACAGAACCCCTAGTAACGCATATACAGTGGTCCCGTGGTGTCACAATTCTCAAGCAAAATCCCATATAGAAAGGCACAGAAAAACATGCACTCTTTAGAGTTCCTATTTTGAGGCCCCTTTTTTTTAGCAGCTGGAACAAGTGTAGAATGTTCATCAGGCCAGACTGGACTAAGCATTCATGCAATTCAATTCTGTATTCCCAGGAGCAATAGGCAATGTGCACCCAAGAGGAGAAAGAAAAATATCCATCTGCATTTACAGCAGGGTCCACTATTTTCACACAAATAAAAGCATTCTCTCCTAATCTTTTTCCTTGCTATATAAGCAGGTTAGAATAATAAGTCTCTCTCATATTTAAATGTAATTGAAATAACTTCATATAAAACAGTTTTATATCACTTTTGACATTAGCTCCAAGAGTGAAGGAAAATGCAATTTTTTCTTATACTCTAAATAATCCTGCAAATAGTTTTGAATTTATCATCAGGATAAACTGCATGACTAACAGGCACAGTTACTACTCGGGGGAAAGCTTCTGACAACATTTTTACATTCTCATCACTCATCTTAATTCTGGGCTACTTAATATAGAAATCTCTTTAAAAGACGGTTTGTCTCCCAGTTCTCCAGTTCTGGGATCACACCTTTCCTGGATGTGCAAAACAAATACTTGGTCATTACAGGTTTTCTTCCAACATGACTTCTTAAGCATATGCTAAGTACTTTGATGAATCAGGCTCCATAAGCAGACAGAATAGCAATACATTTCCTTTAAATGGGATGTGTGTGGTTCAGCCGTCAAAACCCAGCTCAGCCAATTCTGTTTCTACGCTTGTGAGCTTTCATCATGAAGTGAGTTCACAGTGGATACTGCATGTAAAAGGAATAAATAAGGGTGAGCAAACTGATATGAGTGCTAGAGAGGTGCTCATGTTAGTGTTCTCTGATTCTCTGACTCTGGAGCTGCACAATCCCTTCAGTTCGCTTTCCAAGTGCTGGAATAAAGATAACTGAACAGATAATCTGAAAAATTATTCCAAATGTTCAAAGAGTTTACAAATATGGAATTGCTTAAAGCCAGTGTGGAGGCATGCACAGTGCCAGCAGCAGGCACCTGATTGGGGGGTAGGAGAGAGGGAAGCTCACAACCCCATTACCTGCAAGTATAGAGTCTGGTTTGGGTCCATGCAGAGAGACAGTTGTTCTGGAGAACAACTTGTGGCTCCTCCATCAGGGCAGCAGAGCCCATGACACAAGCAGCACCACCTGCACTGCACCTTCTCTTCCCCTGGTAGCACTACCAGCTCTAGGAGTCCTTTTTATAAACATCCATTTTCCATATTGCCAAGAATAGCAGTGTTGTAAAGCGCATAAAACTGTGTGAGGGTAATTGGGTTTTGCCAGATGGCAGAAAGCTAACAGAGATTGTATAACATTTGTTTACAGTCTGATAAGTTTTACCTTGGCATTTGTAATTTGGCCAAAGAAGTTTTCAATTACAGTAGAAAACACGGTACTCCCCTTTCAAATACATGGGTACTCAAATGCTCTTAATCAAGCTAGTATCTGAACCTAAGAAAACAGTAGAGGGTTTCTTTTAATCACATAATTTGCAAATGTCATATGCAAAAAATTAAATCAGCAATATGAAGTGATTATGCTTCCAGAGAACAAATCACTTCAAATAGAAACCAAAGGGAAAAGCCAAGCATCACCAAAATATCACCAGACCTGAGCTTTCAAATTCTCTTTTTTATTATATAACCAACAGTTAAATAATCCCACTTCTCCTCCCACCATTTGCAACTCTCCTGACTCTAGCAGGATGTAAAAAATACAGTGTAAAAAAAATCAATTTCCCAGTTGAAACACTGCCACAAATGTATCAGTGTCTTAAAAAATGAGCTAGATCATATTCAGTGTTGCCTAGAACAATTTACAGCAGCAATAGTGCCTTTGAAACATGCAGAAGTGTCACCACTTTGACTACAGTGGGAAACACGATGCAACGATTAATGTGTCAATTATGATGACTTGCAACCAAGGACAAATCTCACCCCTTTAACAAAATGAATGGTGACCGTCTGCAAGAGCTTGATGTTCTCATAGGATCCAGCAGAAATGAAAAACTTACTTTTAAGTTAAACTACTCCAGTACATACTAGTGTAAGTCTAACACTGCCGCATCCACAGTGAAGATGTTTGGCTCTTACAGCCGAAAAGCAAAATCAGTGCCTAGATCACGAGAAGAAAAGCTGACCTGTAGGCACTGACCAAAGCAGGAGTGAATTTTTACACCATCAGCAGCCTGAGCCCCTAAAGCACCTCAGTGCTAAGGGTCACAGCAGCAGACCACTCTGAATATATATCAAAGCAACTCCAAAATAGATTCTCCTTTTCTTTCAGCTAAAACCAAACCCCTGCAGTAGTTCTGAAAATGTTGTTCCCACACAGACTTGTAAAACACCCCAAGACATAAGCAATCTCTTCTCTTCCCCTTCCTCCTGCCACTCACTCACCAACAACTTGCACGTTTACCCTGGTAGCAACAGTCCAAGGCTGCGAAGACAGACTTTACCACTGTTAAAAACAAATAGATATACACATTTCTGGAGAAAAAAATGCTACATTCTCTCCTACAAAAACCAGTGTTGTCTGAGGAGCATGTAAACACGAAGAAAGGGGAAAAAGATTGCCAGGCTGCAGCTCAGACCTGACTTCTGACCATGGAAGCAACAGCCTGGAAAGGTCCCTGGAGCCGGCTTTGGGAGGAAGAGCAGAAAAGGATTGCCTTTATCAAGGCAAAACACATCAAAACTGGACTAACTAGGTTAGCTAAAATCAGCTTTCCTTCTCAAATTGCCAAATACAGTTTGGAATTTACTGAAAACACACTGCAGAAAACACGTCTGTGGTCACTTTGTTCTTTACCGTGATGAAGGGAGCCTGGCTCTCAGCAAAACCAAAGCAAAATTCCCACCACCCTCGGAGGGGCTGGAGTCTGCTGCCACAGCTCTATCAGCTATCCTAACAAACACTAGTTTCTTCTATTTGTCTCAACATGCAGATAACCATTCCATGAGTCTGTTTTAGTTTACCTGAATTCAGTTTTGTTGTTTTCTTTAAGCATTTTAACAACATGCAAATTGCTACTATTATTTCTGAGTTGAATGTGACTGCCTGTTCCCTTTATATTGTGACCCTACCTAGCATGACTGTTCTGCTCCTGCCACTTCATTAGCAAACAGCATTTTGAAGCCATTTATACTAAACATTCAAAACTACAGCAAACAGTTTCTCATATAGATTTTTTAAAAATGTATTTCATTAATCTTGGAGGAAGGAGGTTAACTCAGAGTGGAAACAACAACAACAAAAAAAATCTTTGTGTAATTTCAGTTATGGCATTATCAATATTGGATGTGTTTCAGACCAGGAAAAACACGCATGAGATGCATTGCAAACCAGACCTACACTCAGTGCAGCTCCCATGAGCTACCAGAACCTTCCATCAGAGAATTTCTTATAAAAATCACTGAGCTGGCAACACTTTTTTTTCTGTATTTGGACACAGCAGAGAGGTCTTATTTCCTCTAACCTATTTTTAAAAAAATCCTATTGTAATAAACTACAACATTTAAAGCTTTCCTAGGACCAGGACTGGATATAACTTTCTTGCAAGAAAAGAAAAAAGAAATTCAAATCCAAAGACCCTACATATGGCCAAACCTTGCCAGATTCACTGCTTGCTGGAGAGGACCTGGCCCCAGCAGCTCCTCTTTCTGTCTGCATATCACATCTGCTCTTCAGCACAGGTACTGACTATTGCAGATATGGCAGAATTCAAAACAACCAAGATTAAAATGTTAGCATTTACAAGTTATACTAATACTTATTTTAGGATTCCTCCTGGAAATAATAAAGAAAATACATGTTCTTTTAACGGCTGTTACGGTGATTAACCACCATTGGAAGTCTATCTGGAAACCAGCCTCCTTTGATGGGAATGAACCCAGATACAGAGGCAGCACACAACAGGTTGGAAAAATATCAGTTACCATCTAGACATGTTCCTAAATTGCACATTTTCAAGTTCATTCTAATTCCAAAAAACAACAAAGAAACTGGATACTGCAAAATACCACAGCCAGGAACTTCCAGCCAAGGGTATTTCTTCGCTGAAATAAGGTAATGGGGATTTATCCAAACTCCCCAAGTTAAACAATGTAACTCAGAAGCTCAAAAACCTAAACTCCACAGAATCCGCCTTTAAAAGAGCAAACCTGCATTTTAATAGATGGCTGTAATTTACAATTACACACTTGGGTTTTTTCTGCTTTGTTTGGCAATTCAATCAACATCGTCCTACTAACTAAAAATAGAGCTACAACGAACCTTAGTGTTAGATCAGCACTGAATCTGCCCTTTCTGCCCATTCTCTTTCCAGGACATGCCACAATCCCAGAGCATTGGTACACTGTCAGTATTTTAGTAAGATCCTTGGAATTTTAGCTGGTTAATAATTCAATCTACACTTCAGGGATATGAACTCAAGTTCATACTCAAGAGTGGGTAAGTTGTAGAAGTGTGTAATTCACCCACTTTCTTACACATCTCATATGATGATTTCTGTTCAACAGAACAAGAAGATTGAAGAGGATTTTTGTCATCTAAATACAAAATATGAAGGATATTGGGCACAGTGTTAATAACCAACAAAAGAAGAGCCACGTGCAGAAAACAGTTCTTAATTCTGCCTATATGCACTGCTAGTGCAGACCAGCAATATCAAGGATGGGCTACAGCAATTTTAGCCATTCAACTTCTTAGTAGTAGAAATGCTTCCCCTTGCGAAGGATGTATCCACAATGCACTTGAGAGCCAGAAAAACCTTGCTAAATCAGGTATAGCTGTGTATCAGTCTTAACACACAGCAGTTTTTACCAGGAATACACTACACTTTATTCCAGTGAATCACCGAGGGTTGCAAAATGCATTAAGCCTTTTGGCTCTCAGAAAATGTTCTTTTAGCACTGACATACAGATAACCATTTTGGTCCCATGTGCACATGCCTGTATATCAGTGAGTGTCACCGTGCCATCCATTTTGCAGGAACATCCCTGCGGATGGCTCATTAACACCCCAGGAGTGGAACAAAGTGTCTGAACTCCCTAGTGGCAACAGCTGATAATTTTGTTTATTTAACAAGGATTAGGCTGGGAGGCGATGGAGCTGAGAAAGCCACAGACGGGCAACTCATGCTCAACACAGCTACAAGGTTTTTTGTTATCACCACATAAATACTACCCAGGATTTATTTATCGGATGCACTTGCCTCTACCTTCTTGTATATCCACAGCAGACTAAAGCAAAAGAAAACAGTCTAATTTCTACTTGATGCTTTGGAAAAATGGAAACAGGGATTTAACATAAACATACTGATATTATTACATTGAAACTAGCCATAGTTTCCTGCTGCTTTATACTTCACAGGGACCCTTGGCTATTTCCATTTGCTCCCATTAGCTACCTTATCTATCTTACCTGTAGCTGACTCTTCTAAGTCCAACTGTCACATTCCTAATAAAATGTTTGCCTGTGATACTGGTAGAGGTCTCTTTGCAGGACACCTGCATATGGCACAGCAGCACATCTGCCACAGACATCATGTCACTGGTGTGGCTGGGGTGTCCAATTGGCACAGACATGCCTTGGGACACAAATAACCAGCCTGAAAAGCCACAGTGATGAAACAAGGATTATTTATAGCTGGGATTGTAATTATTTTCCAATCAAACTTTTATTTCAGAGAGCCAAGTTTCTTCCCATCACTTTTTCTTAGACATCTGTACTGGACAGCATACAAGGAAAGATTAACAAACGTTAGGCAAATGTGAAGTTTTACAGCCAAATATGCTTAGCTGCGAGACTTGGAAAGTGCTAATGTAATATGGAAGATAATGAACTTTGAAGGTGGAAGCTGTTCTAATGGATTTTGAGCAAGCTTGAATAACTTTAGTATTAAAGAACACTTTTTTTTACCACTCCTCTAAATTTCAAAAACAAATATCTTAAGTTATAAGCTCTGACCAAAAACAGTTTATAGTTATTTAAACTCAATCACAAATCACTCAGTTCCTGCCGTTTGCCTGAGGGTTTCCAAGCAGGTTTTGACATCCACTGCAGCATACAGGCGGCTCCATCCAACACGGATAACGATTTACCAGTGCCCATTGCCCTCTGCTCTTCCTCAGCACCGTGCCATCCTGCCGCCAGTAAAATGATTTTCCCGGCAGTGCTGAGTAGGGGAGGCACTTTCCCCCAGTTGCAAAGAAATTGGCATCTGTCAGCCCTGGTTACCCATGACTTACACCTAATCCTTTTGCTTCACAGTGATCTCTTTCCTAAGCCTAAATAAATAGTTTTGCTGGGTTCCACGAGGAGATACTGAAGGAGCCATTTATATGCAGATGATAACAAAGATATCAAACCTTTGCAACTAATTAAAACCTAGCAGTTTTCTCCAACCAGTTATTTAGAAGGTAAGGGATGACATGGAAAAATCACCATAACTGGATTCCAATAATATGGGAAATTTAAATCATTTGTTCTAAACAATTGCAGAAAAATGTTTCAGCTTCGGCATTTTCACTTGAGCCTGTGGATTCCACATTTGAAGGTTGAGTGTATTGCACTGCCATCAGATCTCTATCTGGATGCACAGCTCCACACTACTGCTAAAGTATATACTTTAATATTTATGAAATATTTCTAGATGGAGATTACTGCTCAGAAGGAAAGACTAGTATGACTCAGTTATTTAGTACCTTTGCATTTTCCAATGACAAATTTTGAAATTCTTTCCAAACTGAGTGTTTATGACAGAGGCTGAACGCAGCATTTCTTCTTTATGGAAAGCAACGTTTTATTTATTAGCTTTTGTATTAGTATTGTACTTAGGAGCCCTAATCATGAAACAGGACTTTGCTCTCTTAGATACTGCACCAAGACTGGAAAAGACTGTCCTTTCCCAAATCTTCATGATCTTAGTGAGAGCCAAAAGGTAACGTGGACATGAAGACACAGAGGGTACAAAACAACAAGCAGCTAACATAGGACACTGACAGGCAATATTAACATCTTAACGTAAAAAAAAAAAGAATCTTCAGAATAACCATATTTTCCCAACAAATTTTAAATTTTGTGCCAGCCACTGTAGAAATGTCATTTTTCAGATTCAAGCGAGGTTTATCATGATTGACAGTGGGCATGGGTTTGTGATAGCTGCAGGTGGACATACTGTCCCAGCTGCATTCTCATCTCATTAGCGTTATTAGTTGTGAAGACAGCAATGAGACATCCATGTCCCATACTACTGATCAGCAAAACAAATGTTGTCAAACACAGGACACTAGATATGGCCTTGTCACTGAGGTGAGCCAGTGACCACAAGCACACCCAAGCACACAGGTGACGGCTGCTGCAAGCAGCAACCACAAGGCGCAGAAAAAGTGGTACCTATCAGCTGAGAGATGCCACTTTGCAACCCAGCTCCCCTCCAGTGAGCCCTATGCTGTGGCAGGGAAAGGGAAGAAGAGGAATTTAAATCTTCAAGCTGAAACAGCGCAGAGGTGATTACCATCAACTACGCTATCACAGGAACATTACCGTAGCGCTGAACTTCAGATCTGCACGAAGCAGATGCTCAGTTAAGCGATGAGTCCATGCCCTCCAGTGTGCAACTTTAATCCCCTGAGTCTGAAAACTCACGGGAGTGGCTTACGGATGGACTTAAAATAGTTTTGGAGCATTATGTATGCCTGAAAGCAAACAAAGCCATCTCTGTCAATCTCTCTTCAAAACCACATAAAAAGTCATACTAAAGGAGAAAAAGAAAGAAAAAAAAAAGAAAAAAGACTAGAGATACTCAGCTTGCAGGTTTATTTAAATGCATCTTCAGCAGTAGCATTTAAAACACAGCTTTACTGACACACTGGTGTTACCAGCAACTCAAATATCACATATTTAATTGAGTAGTGTCTTATTCCACCTTTTCAAATTTAAATGTCAAGTTTTAAAACCACATTTATAAAATACCTTTGTGCTTCTTAAAATACAGAATTTCTTGTTACATACTTTGTACTGTGTACTTTGGCATGAAAGTATGCAAAGAAAAAGAGGTATGTTTTATAAATTTAACAAAAAAACCCATAAACCCAAGCAGCACAGAACACTAACTGAAACCATCAGTGAGCAGAAAAAAAAATTGAATATTTTGGCAATGATTCATAGTGAAAACCCCGGACAAAAACCTGTGTTTTCTACTACATCAAACGTTAGTAAATAGTGAATCCAATGAACTGTCAGACAGAGCTAAGTTATTCAGTGTATGATAGCTTCTGAAAAGGCCCCAGTCCCCTAAGGATTAGAGGGTTGTAAATAAAGTCACCTTCATCAATTTGGGCCATTCTGGTAGTGCACTGGGATGCTGATCGTCTCAGAGGTGGCCTCAGCCTCAGGCATGAGCAGCCAAGTGAAGGGCACCCTGAGGCTGGCAAGAAGTCTCTGCAGGCTTCAGAGCGCAGGTGCAAAGCACTTGTGCTCATCCACTCCACTAAGCAAGGCACCAGGTTTGAGACATGACTTGGGAGTCGTTGAAGCAGAAAGAAAATGGCTACTGTGCTGCTACTGAACACCCCAGGCTTCATTTGCGCTTTCAGGAAGCTTTGCTTGGCTTCCAGAATAGCATAAATAACATTTCTGATGGTAACAGTTTTCTAGATGATGGAAAAGTGATAACCTGCTCTCCATGCTTCCTGAACAGCAGCACTGACAGCTTTATCTTTGGAGAGGAGACTCTTCCCCAAAGAAGTTAACTTCCAACAGATTTTTAAAACTCCAACTAACAAACCCAAAAGCACCCCAGCCATACCAAAACTTGCCTTCATTCCTGAATGAATGGACCAGGGCTTTACTGCGGGCAGCGGGGAGACCTTTTTCTGAAAAAAGTCTGCACTGGTGTGGAGAACTTGGAAATGCAAAAGATGCCAGGTGCCGTTAGGAGCCTGTCAAGTGCTGGGAACAGGCGGCGTTGAGCTGCAGGGAGAGGCAGAGAAGGGTAGAGCGAGGCTCATTCCCCCAAGGGGGGTCTAAGGCAAAACTCCCTCATGCTCGCAGCCACCACAGCTCCCACGCTCTTTGCAGCATTTAGACGACTTGCATTTCCCCATCTTGCAACTGCCATCACATGAACACTGGTCAAATATCATCCAAAGAAATTAATCTTAACCTTCTTTAATAAAATAAAACTCAAGCTAGAGAAAAATTTTATGTAATTTAATCATTATTATGAAAAAAAGCAGTGATGTAGAAGAACAAACAAACTGGGGGGGGGGGGATGTTTGAGGATGTCACTGTTATCCCTAAGGTGAGTGGGAAGAAGGTGAGCTGCATGCATATTCCATTTTTATTTCTTTTTGGCAGAAATAGAACATTGCTTAGGCATAATTTACATTAGAGTTTCTAATTTAGCACCAAGGTTGTTGAAGGGAAAGCAACATGCATTTATCAGCAGATAAAAATAACAGCAATAACAGCATCTGAGACAGGCAGAGCGACAGAAGTTGGTGCTGCAAAGGGCAGGCTTGTTGCTCTCCTGTGTGATCCATGTAGGCAGCTGACTCTTCCATGGAGTTTATGGAGTAGACCAAAAAAAAAAAAAAATTATCTATCTGCCATTTCCCACATGCAGTTTAATCAGGGTGGCTATTAAACACAACATAATTGTCCCAGCACAGATCTTATCACAGAGAAATTAATAACTGCTCGGCTTTCAAATATTTCAGAAGTGACAGAGGCCTCTTTTGTTCTATGGATAAAAGGAAAACAATCAATCTGACCATAAAAATGACAGGCTGCCAGCAAAAATGTAAGCTCAGATACCATAAGGAAATCAAGTGATTAAATTAGGTTTATTTTGACAGGCTCTCGTCACTGGACTTGTAAATTAGAAGTTAGAGCCTTATTCTGAGGGAGATCAACCAATTGTTATCTGTGATTTATTTCTTTGCACATGTGTGCTTTGAGTGGGTTCACAAAAAGTTCTTCACCTGCATTTGTAAATTCAGATAGTAAGTTAAAAAATAAAAGAAAGAAGAGATTATTAACAACACAACAGACAGCAGTCTCACTTTTGGCTTTTCTGCATAAATTTTACCCAAATGTCAGTAAAATCCTACCGATTCTAAGTCAGCAAAATGGAGTACAGAGGCAGACACAGAAGACAGCAGTCTTGTTAGCTCTGGCAATTCAAATAAACTTGCATATCCTCATTTCCCTGAAAATCATCAGATTTTTCAGTTAAATAATTATTTAGAGATTCCTTCTTAGTTTTCCTTTTAGTTTTCGAGCCCAGGAAATGTTGATTTTTTCTCTACAGATGTGTCTACCAGCAAACCCTCTGCAACTCTTAAATGACAGCTGAGATACTCCTGAAATCACTTCACTCGAGCATTTCAAGAAAATCTACTAAATACAGAGGCTGGTGATGATAGTAGTAGTAGTTGAGGTCTTGGCAAATTTCTGACACTAAAAAAAAACTTAATTATTTTTCTCTGTAGAGCGTAAAGTGAGAAAATTTGGGGCAGGGGTGCCTCAAGTGTTTTTAAAACTGGGGACTACACTCTATAAACATTTTGGCATTAGAGTGATCCCATCATTCATAATTTCATCTCCTACAGGTTCCATAGCATATGTCATTTAAAGAAATTAATCCTGCTGAATGATTTACGGTATCTTTGAGGGAAAACAGACTGATCAAACACATCAAAAGTTTTCAATATGAACATTTGCCATGGGGTTATTTCTTTATTCCTGCCAACTCATCCTGATATTTCTTCTTACTACTAGAAACAGTTATACGGTTGCGTTAAGATTTCAGTTTCCATAGAAACTGTTATTGGCTAAAGTAAATACAAGATGGCAAAAAGTGTGGATTCCCTTGTCCTGCAAGCATGCTTGCTGCTGCCAAGTTGTCACCACCTAACCTTTCACCAGTATTCACCGCTCTATGACACTTCTATGCGTTTCTCTTTTAAGAACATGGACACTCTTTTAAGTGGCACTTCCATGATTCACAGAAGGTACGTGAAGATTCAGAGCTATTTCTATGCCTCATTGTACAACAACGTATGTTTCTCTTCACTGCTCGTTGTGTTATTTTATTTTGCAAACCTCTTTGCTAAACTTTACAATGGAAAAGACGTCCCTTCTTTAGTCTGCGTATCATTACAAAACTCGAGAGTTACCAGGTAACACGCGAATAAAAGAAAGTAAGTAATTGTTTCATGACAACTAATGATTTTTACATTCCTTTAGCATTTCAAACTACAAACAACATGAGCCCCGAGCATTCTGACACTGCACCCTTGCTGATGCTGGTGGCAGCTCTGAGTTGCTGCAAGCTGTGAGAAAAGGCATGGCACGCTTCAAAAAGGCTGCGCTGAATTTATGGGCAGTCACGCTTCTGAAGAAAAAATGAACTGCATTTTAATCTCCTGTTCTCAAAATTTCTCTTGCTCCCTTTCTAAATGAGTCTAATGCTTACTAAAAAGGCAAAGTCCTGATAATCATCTTATAATTCCCTCGCCTGTGTATAAATTTCACTGGATCTTGAATTCAGGCACTTTTTCCTAACATACACAATTAATAAGTCTTTTCTTGCTCTCTTCAGAACATTACTTTCATTTTTCTTCTCATTTAGAGATCTGCTGCAGTGCTCTGTGCTGCCTGAGATTTGCCCTTATTCCAAAGAATAAGGCTTTGCATGTATATTGCATTGAGACAGAAAACTCTGTTATCATTTCTGAAAATAGCAGCTAAAGACAGAAGAACTCATCCCTGAAAATGTAGAAAAAGAAGGCGACGCTGAAGCTTCACAGTAACACAGGGGTCATTTGAGCATACTACCTACTGATTTTGGGTCAGAGGATGATCTTCTCATCCCCCAAGCATCAAGTGTTTTGGTACCAACTAAAGATCTCCTTTCTATATCATTAGATATAGAAAGCCTAAGCTCCTATGAAAGACATACAGGCTTATTTTCAGATGCCTCAACACTCTGACAGATCTTCGCACCCCCATTTTGCTGTAAAACCATTCTGACTCTCTGCCCAACACCCACAGGTTCTACCTAATCCCCTAAATCTATGAATTCTCTTTGGGTGCCTAATGGCACCCAAAGTAGGACAGAGACTTGTGCAAGTCTCCTGAATTTGCCTCATCTTCCCAGCCTTGTGCACCATTTGGAAGAATTGGTAGACACTGCCATGGATGAAAACAAGCTTTGAGTTTCCTATAAGGATAAACACAAAGCCACTCTTACACCCAGAGCAGGTAAGGTGAGGCTTCACACTATCCACAAGGTAATAGCACTTCACAGGGACACCACAAATTCTTCACAGTACCCACAAGTGTGAGAGCACAGATAATAATTACCAGCAGCTGATAAGACTAGGACCTTGGCTCTAGGACTGCGGTCTAGTGCTGGGCTACTCTACATAGTTTCAGCCAAGTCTTCTGGGTAACTATTCCTGAGGTCTGCTCAGGAAAGCCTTTTGTTTGCAGATGACTTTCTGAGCTACTCCCATACACTGCTGTCACAGCCAGGAGTAGTATTGGTGCTCTGCTCTTAACTCTCCAGGGAACAGGAAGCACAGGAGAGTGGTTTCAAGAGACTTGAACAAGCAGCACAAACCAGGAGCTGAAGAAGAAGTGGTTTTGCACTCAAAGTGCCAAGCAGAGCTGAGCACCTACATGGCTGCAACCTAGTGCTAAGACACTAAAACTTTGAGATCTCTGCTCATTCCTTGTGCTACCTTAATGTGATGACTGCACTTTTCTGGCTTCAAGGGAACTTCTGAAGCTAAACATAATAGGGAATGGAGAAAGGAACCAGAGCTCCTGGATAAGAAAGCCAGAAAGAAAAAACTCTGAGCTTATGAACAGTGTAGGGTAGTGTAAGTGCATTTATGTATCCTGGTTTTAGAGTTCAGTGTTGCCCTATTTCACACAAGCTATGGGCTAGGGAGTAGTACAAATCGTGAGCATGCCTAATACTACCTTCCTCCAGAGCAGACTATGCCCATTTACCAAAAACATTACAGAAGAGAATCCATAGCTTGGACTTAATTACTGGAACAAAATACTAACACATTTTCAAGAAATGTAGGGACACTGTGAAATAGAATAAAACAAAAAAGAGTACAATGCCTTCTAAATAAAAATAAAGCATTGGGCTGTTTATCTTTCATCAGTGAAAACTTCTCCAGAATGAAACAGTTTTTTGTTTTTTGTTTTCCTCTTATGATAATGACTAGAATAATCACTAGAATGCAACAACAAACATGCAAGAACCATGACGAAATATATATATCTGGACTTATAGAATAATATTGTGAAAAGCAAAGACCAACCCAAAGGGCTGAAAGAGAAACTAACTGAAACAAACTGTTTCTCTCTCTTTCTCAGAAATTGAGAATGCTGGTGATTGTACAGAAGGTACATTGAATGCAGCATGAGAACAGACTCTGTTTCTAGCCATCAAAAGGACCAAAAGTGTGCCAGACTAATTACCAAAGAAACATCCCCGCTGGTGGATATGGCAACATATGGGAAGAAGTGGATATTCCAGATGGTGATGGGGAAGAAAGAGTTTTTTGGTAACTTGGCTTGTAGTCCTCTAAAATCATTACTTGCTATGGCTTTCTGTATCAGTACACCTAACAGGTTTGGGTATCTTAGTATGGGTGTCGTTAATCACACTGAAATTTAGTTTACCATGAAAATTAAAATTGCAATTTTTATGTTTAATAGAAAAGTCAAGGCTTATTAAAGATAACACTTATATCAAAAGGTAGCACTAGATCAGAAATATAATAAATGAGGTTTAAGGATTCCCATTAACTTCTTAAGTTTTTAATGACAACCCACAGATTAAATCCACTCTTCAAATTCTGAAAATAGATTAAAACGTTTGCATAAACTGGCAAAAGTCCCCTAAGGCAGTATAAAAGTTGTCCAAGACTATTGGCAGAGGGAAGGCTGGCAGGGGAATGAAGAAAAAAATCACCTAAATCTCATGTTTTACAGTGAAAGATGTGTCAATGCAAAACAGCATGTTGTTCTTTCCTCCTGGCAAGGCTACTAGAGGGAGCAAGTTTGCAAGTCAATTGATGATCCCACCAGATGATGAGAGATTAACTGCTGGGACAGCTAATAAACCTGTGTTAAGTGGTACCACGGCAGTAAGAATTATTTCTTTCTGGGGCAGTTAAACTCCGTTCCATGTCTGCAGCTTATACCATAGGCTGTGTTACATAGATGTGGTGCTGCTCTCTTAAGCCAGTATATTAGGGTTTTTACTAGGAACCTCCATGCAATCACAGGCTGCTACTGCTTGACTTAGAGCCAAGCCTTCCTGCTGCTATATGAGTTTTAAATCTTCTGTGGATGTGACACAAACAGAGCTTCTGTAATGCTTGCTCACCTGCAGTAAATACTCCTTTGCTCAGCCCCACAACATGGATCAAACAAAACCGACACAACTGGCCCCAAAATGAGCGTTTTGTTTCACACCGTTCGCAAGATCCCATCAACAGCCAACCCAGGTGCTGTTTTCATTCTGCCCGCACACAAATCAATGACAAAAAGCAAACTCATTCACACAGGTGGTGCATTTCACCGTCCTAAAAGTCAGGATTTTCTCATACCCTTCATTTAATGCCACTGCTGTCAAATCCGTAACACGTTGTAACAAAAACAGCCTTTATGTAACCTAATAAATAAAAGTCACCGAGGCAATAGCTATGCATAAATTTTAGCTAAAAACATTTTGTTAGAAGAACATGAATGTCCTCTGTAAAGCGGGTAGCATTTTAAAATAATGTTCTAGCCATTGTTAATACTTTATTGCTATTCATCATAGAACCATTAATCATGGTGAACTCATTTGGTATTAATGTGGATGTCATAAAGTACTTCTGTTGCATTTCAATTATAGCTCAGCCTTTAGAATGCTGCCAGCCATACATGGAAAGCTTTGAAAACCAAATTTGAATAGTCTGTTCAGAGATAACTACAATTGCATTCTGGCACAGAGAAACAACCTTTTCCATTTCCTAATGCCTCCCCCTCAAGGGGCTGAGGAGCCTGTGGGGCCGTGCCCCGACCCAGGGCTGGGTGCAAGGAAGAGGGAGCCCAGAGGAGGCTCCGGGGAAGCTGTGCCTATCCAGACTCAGACGTTTTCCTCCCCTGAAAAGAGGGTAGAAGAAGCATTCCTTTGGGTTGCTTCAACCTCAGCAGTTCAACCGCTGCTAAGTGACAGCAAGGCCATACTTAAAGCCCCTAAGGAGATTTCCTTTTTTCCTATCGCTCCTGTTATTCCCTGAGGCACTATCTTGCTTCCAGAGCCGAGTGCTTTGTTTTTTTCTCTCTGATGTGTAGTTTCTCCCCAAACAAAAACACCAGAGAGAAAATCTATCTACAACCCACTCTCTTTAGAGACAGCAAAGGAGTATGCAATACATCAGAGCAGACCTAAGAGAGCTGATATCCTGACCTCTCTCATGACAGTTTAAAGAAAACCTCTTTCTGGCCTTCATGAGGCACTGGAAAAGGAAAATAGGCAGTACAAAATGCAACATGGACCTAAAGAACTATCAACTCCTTGCTATCAGGGAAGCTAGGGACTTGTGAAAGTTTATCTTGACAAACCAGGATCTTTGTTCCATCACTGCCAGCAGAGCTTCCATCAGCATTTTACATACAGAATCAAATTACAACAGCTCAACAATTGTAATATTTCTCATCAGAAACTATGTTAAACAGAGAAAAGGCAAAGTACTACTTAACAGTTAAGGGAACTTTTTTTAAATTCTTGCATATAATTCCAACTCTGTTGAGGTCATCAATGTAACATGCAAGCCCGTGCAAAAATTCCTACCTTGGGAGCTCTGGCATGTTTTCCACATCTGGCATCTTTGACAAGGCTGATATCTAGCAGCTCAGTCTCCTAGAAAGAAAAATTGCAACACAGATAATTATTACATTAGTCAAAAAGCCTTGTTGTGTTAACAGTGCCTTGCTTCCCACATCTGTCTGGGGTTTGCCTGTTTGCAATAACGTCTGTCCAAACTGAGAACAGTTTCAAGGAGTGCTCTATTGCACTTAAGCTATTCTAATAGCAACACTATGACCTTAGACACATAACTTGGCTTCCTTAAAAATATGCATACATCTTATGATATAGGAATATATAGACAACATATGAGTCAAGCTTATTTCTTGGATCATTAAATACCAGCTGCTGTGTTGTTGTTGGTTTTTTCTTTTTTATACAAATTTAGTTTTTTTATGCTAGTCACAGTGTGACATTACAAACAGAAAACCTACTTCCTTATTCCCAGAACATTTTGAAAAGTGCACATAAAATCCAATAAGTGTTATATCTACAATGGTAACAGGCTCCAACAATTTTACAGTGACTACTGCTGATTAAAAAACACGTACTTTTGACAAGCATTTCATAGTTCATACATTAACTCTTGAGTTGTGGGTTATAAAACACATGCCATACTTGGAACATAAGTGGCGTATGATGGCAGCTTCTGCTAGGCAAACTCATATCTTCCCCTACACATGTGTAACATGAAGAATCTCCTTTCACTGATAACCTCTTGTGTCTACACCCTCCCTGATGGTGCTTGGGAAGGACAGGGGCTAAGCCCATGGTACCCTGGCTGTGCCTACCAGGGTCAGCCTAGCAGGGTGCGTGCACCACTCCAGGATAAGTACGGGATATTCGCCTGTCTCCAGACATGCAACAAATTATAACATTCAACCAACATCAATTTCCCCAATCCCATCCTGCCACTAGGTGTTTTTGGATGTTCCCATATTGGTTCTTTCTTGAATGTCTTAACATTTATGGGCAGGGAGCGTTTGGAAGGAGGAAGGATGCTGAAGATTGGAGCAGTGGGATTCCCAGCTGCCTTGCCAGCATGCACATCCATGCAGCATCACATGTGCTTTCCCAGGAACACCACCAACTGCCTTGCAAGACAAAGCGAGAACATCTGACCTGATTCAGCATAACTTCACAATTTTAAAGCACATCTTAATACTGTCCACCTCATTTACACTGGCATTTGGACTAATAGCGCATGTTAAAATGGCTCAATTACATACTAAATATAGTCTAAAAGTACTTCAACAGGAGTGTGACCCCGCCACAATTAGAGCTGCACCAGTTCTATGCATTTCAGCCTTCCAGTAGTAATTGCAGATGTTGTGTGGAGAATCTGAAGTCTCTGTGCTAGACAAAGCCACTACACTTTTTTTAATTTCAAGGAGAAAAGAAATATATTTCCTTATGGACATGTTATTTTGACACCATTACTTTATACCCTTATTTCTTTTCCATCTTAAGGGATCCACTTCTGCACAGCTCTTGTAGGCCTTTGTTGTCTATTAAGACATCAGCTCTACCACCAAATTTTCATGACTGTGTATTCATCACATCCTCCCCCCATCCCAAGGAGTAGTGCAAATGTCTCCACATATTTTATTTCTTCTGAAATCAGCCCATGCCACATTTGCATCTCTAAGTACAGAATGATACTCCTAGTGTTTGTATAGATGCTACAAATAATTTATCAGTTAAACCAAAACCTGTTCCCCCTCCCCTTTCTTTTAAAAAAGTGTCGGGAGTAGGGAATGACTCTGTTACTCTCTCAACTTGCTCTTGTGAACCATAATATTGCCAGTTACATCATGTTACCACCTGGGACGTACCAGCAGTAGAAGGCAAACTTGCTGCTCAACACAGAAAAATAAATAAAATAAAATCAGAGCAAAAAGAGACAAGCACTATGAAATAGCTATGTGTGCAGGTATGGCAGCAGGTGCAACTTTAAATAAAACAGGAAAATGGCACACTGGAGGGCTTATCTTTGAGTTAATGCATGTGGCCATTCAGATACTGGCAGATGTGAAAATAATGAAATATGGCAGAGCTACATTCGGGTTTATCACAGTCAGAGCAAGAACTAAGGTGGGAAATGGAAGAGTCACGACATAATTATGGCCAGAATGAGACCAGATAATACCACATAAAAGGCAAGAAATTGAAAGGAAAACCAGGGCCAGCACATTCCATGAGCATCAAGCAAAGGGAAACCAAGGCAGGGCAGAGACAGGCTGAAAGTCCATTAGCAGAAATTGTGCAGAGCAGACGTGGGGAGAAGAGCAAGGAGATGACGGCACTTCAGATTTACAGACCAGCAAGGGCAGACATGCCCAGGTTTGCTGTTATCAGACAAGAATGTGGGCTTCAGGGTGAGAGGCCAAGGGTTATATTTACCACGACAAATAATACTCATGCCTCGCAGCAGTCTCTGACCCACTGTGAAATGTTTTACAGAAGCTATGGGCACATGCAGAACATGTCATAAAAATAAGATTTTGCCAACTGAAAGGACTGACAAGCACTAAAAATAAAGTCTTTAACAGCAAACACATGACAGAAATGAAAGACGTTGAAGAAAAATGGATCTTTCATAAAAGACATGGAGCCACACACCGACTGAATTTCAGAAGTTTTTTTGGTTGGATTGGTCTCGCACTTTAGATTTTTAAAAAAAAAAAAACCCAACACAACAAATGGAATAATTAATTATCTTACAGAAGCGCAACTAGACCTCCAATAACACAAACATTAGAAGACCTTTTTAAATGGAGTAACACTCATTAGAATGAGACACAGAAAAGGGAATGGCAACAACCAGCACCCCCAATGACAGTACAAGAACCCAAACAACCCTTGTTCAGGTCTGCATCCTCCAGGATGGAGGAGGAAGATGGGGTACAGGCTTCTGGAGTTTTGACTGCTACTTTCAAGCCACCTGCACGTCACCAAGGCACTTGCAGAAAACATGACAGCCTGAGGACCCAAGGCCTAGCCAGTACAGTCTAAGAAGAGTAGGGGAAGTAGAGTTTGGGGGGGCTACTTTGACAAGACCAGCTGGCATGGCTGTAGGAAAGGCTAACCCCCTGAACATCCACCTAACGGCCTCACTGCACTGTTACCTCCTTGCTGTGCTACCTCTCTGACACAGAAAGTAGATTTTATAATCCTATCCCTATAATCCTTTATAATCCTAGTTGACAAGACCATTTAATTTGGGGGGATCCTGTCCTAGGTGGTCATTACAGAAGCCACAGGACAATAAAGTCCAAAGTCCCAGCCACCATCCGATATCAGAAAGAAACAGTCCGGGTTCCGTAAATACATTTTATATGTATGCTCAGATCAGCAGAAGCAATAGCCTGATAGACACTATAGCCTATGCTTTAAATTAAGAAGATGAGAGCAGAATATGCAACCCTGCGAGTGCCTCTGCAGGCAGCATTCAGTGGGGCTTGGATAAATCAGAATTCATAATGTGCCATTTCTTAGAAGTTCTTTGGTTCAAAAACACCAAACCTCCTGGAATTCCCTGACCCCTGGGCACTTGCTTTCATCTTTCAAACAACTAATTAAGAGGACAGAGAGCAACTTCCTCCCAAATGAGAGAAAAGATAATTTCCTATTTCCCTGTTGCAAAACGTGGACAGACTTCTGTAAAAGGAAAATACACTTAAGTACTGGACAGAAAAATGCCCCATTTCCTGTGCAGCCAAACAACCCAAACCCTTCACTGCTTAAATCAACAGGAGTTTTGCTACTGACTTCCTCCATGCAGACTTGGAAACTGCACTCTGTGCTGCACAAGGCATGAAAGCCAGAGCAACTGGAAAAAAAAACAACCAACAAACAAACCCAAAACAACCAACCAAAAAAACCTAATCAAAAACCTCTGCAAGTCCCAACTTTTCCCTGTTTAGAGACCTCCAGACGTTGCTGTTGGGACTTATTAATCTTCCAATAGAGGAATATCTCTTAATGCAACTGGTAGTTTACCCCCAGTAATTTATAATACAGGAATTCTGGAGAAATGAATTATTAATCCTACCATGTTTGTTTTCAATTAGCAGCTGAGACAGAGACATATTTGTATTGGGTTAGATTGTGCAATCTCACTTTTATGGGTGAGTACACACTCACAAAAGCAATAGATTGTGCAACCTTCAGCGACTGTTTGAGCACTTATAATTAGGCACGTCTGAATTTAATATAGCAACACCAACTTATACCAGCTAAGGAGCTGGCTCATTCCTATTTTAAACTGCCCAAAATGACGCCAAGTGAATCACAGTGTCATGGGAACTTGCCTGTGACGTAACCCCAGCTACAAAGCAGAATTCCTTATCGATCCCGCTGGAAAGCTCTGTTGAAGAGCCATCAGCAGCACAGCGGGCAGAGAGTGGGATCAAGTGTCCTACAGAATTTCACAAAAACTATGTCAAGGAGACATAGCAAAAGTGGGTGTGCATTACAACAGCTGCACGGGTTAGTTGGTCCAGATATCTAATTACTTTACTTATATGCCTAACAAAAAATAATTCCCCTCTGCTCTGAGTACTCACTGTGGCTGAGTAGTTGTGTATTGCTCTGACCTATGTTTGTTCATCCTCCATTTCCACATTGCTTCTGGTCAGATGTTCTTTTTTCCCCACTGTATGAAGTGTTGCTACATGCTGCCAGCAGCCATAGAGTGCCATTCTCATGCTCATGTTCCTGTAGCCATTGCCATTTAGGGATATAGTCTAACTGATGCACAGCTAATTAAACTCTAAAATCTCATTTTCCACTTAGCTTTGAAATCTGGTGCTTCTAGTTTCAAATCTGAAGAGGAAATCATGTGCCTGAAAGCTTACCTAATTCTTACAAATATTACCAGTCATTCTATTAGAAGACACAACACTACCTTCAAAGTTTGTCTGATGCAGTGCTGGCAAAATAAACTTTGAAAACCTAAGCCAGTTTTGCAAACAAGCACCATTTAGTGCTACTGGATGGCAACATCTGGTGAAAGTTTTCAAAGGGAAAAGGCTATTTGCTGAAACAAACTTCAAAGGAAGACTTAAATAACATCTTCTACTGGGAATAGTTACTCATAATCAAATGTTTCTTTAACATAGAAAGACTCCATGTTAACATTTTCTGAGCATGAAAACATCAAATATTTCTTGGAGAAAAAAAATTATGCAGTTCTAGGCTACTTTTATTTTTATTCTGCAATTGAAAAGTGTTATTTAAAATAAACACACAAGCAACTAATTTCCTTACAACACATTACAAAGAAAATATTAAGATCAACATTTGAATTTGATGGGAACAATTACAAGTTATGCTAAAAAAGCATCTGGCCCTATAGATTCAGAATAAATATATATGCAGACTCAGCAATTTACAACCATTTACAGAACATACCTCATTCCGGTTTCAGAGATTTTGACAGCTTTTTGATCAACCAGTCACAGACAGATTAATCCAGGACTAACATTCTCTGCAGTGAGAATGAACATTTAGCACTAATATAGCAAGGGTGCTTTCACAGCTAGGGGATGTCGTATATAATCCTCCCTGTTAAAACCATATCTGTTTTTCCCTATTATCATTAAGAATAAATTGAATGAAATATCACTAAGAATAAATTGAATAAAACACAGCGATTTGTCTCCTCATCCCAAGGAAAACTGAGGAGGACTGGTGAGGTTGATTTAACAGAAACCCGCATCGATAGCCACAGGAAGAAACAGCAAAGCTGTCAATGACATGAAGGGGAGCTGAGCTAAGCTAGCCCTGCGTTTCCCTGAAAGTCCTGGTATATAATTCATAAACTGTGTCCCACTAGAGAAAGACAGTCCCTGAAGAAGCTGTCTCCACGTTTCCTCCTGGCAGCACACAATTCAATTATTAAGCATCTAATTCGTCTGCTGTGTCAATAAGCGAGCAGCACAGTAGCACGTACACCCTGAAGTCAATGGTAAAACTCTCCTTGACAATAGCAAAGTGTTTTCCTACATAAGTTGTTCTTCCCAAGTTCAAAATATTTTATTACCTTCCCACCTCTGCTTTTTAACAAGCCATTGAAGATGATTGCATTACTGCTGCAGCTTGTCAATCTGCCTGAAGCAACCAGACCTCTTCTAGCTCCTTGCAGGTGATGCTCTCAGAGAGGTTATGAAGCAACTGCGAGGCATTCAACTAATGGAACAAATACTCGGGTTAAACTGAACACGTATTTCTAGATTAGCCACTGGCTTCCCACAGGGTTATTAAAACTTTCAAACTTTGTTAAAGTAACTCCTGTATACTCTGTCTTCTAAACATCTATTACAAAATCCAAAGCCCAGGATAAATCCACCACCCTGGCACCCATAATAAGAAAAAGAGCAAGTAGCACAGATGTTCCTGAGAGGCAAGAGACAAAAACCACTTTGCTGTCTCCACTTCACCCAACCACTTATTTTAAAGCTCTTCCTTTCTAGCCAATAAACACTGGGAGAAAGTCACTACAGTCCCATCCACTTCAGGCCCTTTCAGAGCACGAGGCTGGGCAAGTTTCACCATACACACAGCAGAAGTTCAACTCCTGGAGCTTTCTCTCTTGCGAATTATTTTAAGTGGGGAGCTGTTTGTCACCATCAGCATTACATCTCCCCACAGAGTTGGTGGAAGTGCTCTGGCATTTCTTTAGCTACCTACTGTGCTAAAGGAGGTAGCCCCTTAGGCAGCGAGTGATGGAGACAGAAGGAAGAATATAGATGTGCTCCTCTTACACAGCACAGCAGCCTGGCCAACAAGAACATTGTTTTGACCACACAAGTACCTTTGGTCTGGACTAGCAATTCTGACCGAATAGTCCAAGCAGACACTTGCCCTTTCTACAACTCATGGCATTCAGCCCCAATTCAGGCAAATGAATGGCTAAGGTTAGTGCATTGTCCGATTCAGTGTACAGCTTTGACCCTCACCATCCCACCTCCCCAGTGAATTCCCAGCCAACCCTCTCCAGAAAAGCTCCCTGGCTTGCTTCCTCAGCCTCTCCTGTTCTGCTTTCTGCAAGTAAATAAATACAGTTCATTAGACAAGGAGTAGGGTGATGCAGTTGGGACTCCGTTGTATCTGGTTCCCCAGGTGGCTCTCCCAGAAATCTTGGTTAAAGCACCTGGTGAGGTTACCACAACTACACTCAACCGTAACTGGACGGTGGATGATCTTCGCCAAGCAAACAATTTCAAGGGGTTTGGTATCATGGGGAATGGAAATTTTTCAAAAATCACTTGAATAGAATGACTTTTTGCAACTCAGAAAGAAATTATCTGCAAATCTGAATCTGAGCTAAGCTTCATCTGCATGGTCATTAACTGTTCTCAACTCAAAAAGAGTTGGAGGACCTCAGCACCTGAAGAGTAAGAACTAGTATGATTTCATTCAACTGCTCTGGCAATAAGCTCCAAATACTTTGCAAGGTTTCTTTGCTTGCAGGTTCTTCTTGAAGTGCCAAGTTACATGACATCCCTATTGAAAGGCCATTATAGAAAGCACACCTATAGGAGAGTAAGCCACAAACTGAAAAGTTTTTGCTGTCTTAGTAATGATCGCTCTCTCAATGTATCCCGGGAGACGTAAAAACAGCAACATTTTCTAGTACAGAGAAAAGTGTCTGCAGTTTATATGGTACACTGGGCTATTAGGAAAAAAAATTACAAGGAATTTTCATGCTAAGTACCCTTTTAATAATGAAAGCAGAACAAGTCTTCTGCATCTATGCATATAGTTCTTCACTGCTTCATTAAGGAAAATTTCATTTACTTGGATTTACAGATGCTGTGGCTAAGCAGTCTGATGTATACATTTCACAACACAAGTCTTAGCACAAAGAAATAGTCAGGACGCAGAAGAACATGCAGAGGTAAAGATCTGCTACCTGCCTTCATCACAGCAAACAGACCAGCACAAAGAGGTGAGGACGCACCAGAGAGTCAGTGTATTATCAGCAATCACGTCATATTTTAAAAGTAATGCACTGGAAAAATAGAAAATTTCCATAGCCATCTCTGAAGCTACAGTTCTAGTCCAAAGGCACCTGTGCTTGATCTGGCATAAGGTCAGCTTGGTATATGAAAATAATTACTTGCCCTATTAGTCAGAGTTTCAGTGTATACTCCACAAAATCAAGCCACAATCCTTAATCTTACAGCCTAAATACACAAGACAATCAGTGGATGAACTGCAAAATAGGTATGTGAAGCAATCTTCTAGCGGGACAGAGGAAAACACTAGCAAAGCTGGAGAAGTATCTCTTTATCTTAGTCCCACACCTATTAGTGTGCAGTGTCCTGACTGCGCTGCTGCCTTTGCATCAGACTCTACCTACCAGTGCTCTACCTTTCCAGGAAAGACAGCATGCCCTGGAGCTGGATATAAGCTTGTCATGCAAGAATTCGGAGCTTTACAATGAAAGAAACCTGATGTTTTTTAGAGGTATCTGTACACAGACAAGTCTGGTTATAAGTGATGTTCCATAAACCAAGTGAGAAATCAATCCCTGGCAGAGCTAGCACGGGTCCTTGGTCATACAGTTTCCCAATTTAGTTTCCCCACTAGAGGATGTTGCCTCCCATGGCCAGTCAGCTGTGGACGAGCTGTATGGCTGCTTTGTTTTAAGAGTCTCTCATCTGAGACTCCTTCAGAGGCTGCATCCCGCTGCACTCCACTGCAACACAAGGAGAATTCCCGAACCAAGGCAGCTTGTCTCTCAAGTTCAGTGCAGTGCAAGCACATCTGTGGCCCTAAACTAGACGTTTCTCATCCAAACAACTTGGTTTTCTTGCACTACTGGGACTCAAGCACCTCAAATGTAGCAGTTGGAACTGGTTTGGTTCTGCTAAAATTGCTCTCATGGAACTGCTCATCCCACTCGCACAACTGGGTAAGAACAGGAGGAAAAGGAGAACTGATGAGGTGCAGCCATATTCAAAAGAGGAAAGAGCTGGGGGAGGATTTAAAAAGAAAACATAAAACATATTGTAGGCAGCCTTCATAATAGTACTTGACTATTTTTTTATTCACATAACTGAGAATAACCTGGCAATTTTTAGTTTTGGAGTCACAAGGAAAAGTACAGTGTATTGAAGTTTTAAGCTGCAGATTAAAAAAAAAAAAAAGAAAGAAAAGCAGTATTTCTATTAAGAAACTTCTCTTTTCATATTGAAAGTCATAATCATGTGTGATTATGATGATTAATCGCCTTCCCAGAAAAAGCCATATCATTTTTGGGGGGTGATGTTCTCATGCCATTATTTCACAGTGTCAAGGGATCACAGACTACATGTACCAGCATTATGTTTGTTCTTTTGAAGAAATAACTTGTATTTTTTTTCAGCAGAGTGCCCCAAACAGTGAACACTTGGAGCAGAGACTTTCATCTCAGTTGGAAGAGCCACTTTACAACTCCTGTCTGCTGCCCCTTGCCCCTCTGCCTCCACACCTGACATTGCAGCTCCTCCTCAGGCAAATCTCCTATTGATCAACACAGGACTTTTTCCGAAATCGAACAAGATCAAGTCCTTTGAACTTCTTCTATAAAAGTCCTTTTCTATTCATGCAGCGTAAGTTTGATGCCATCATCTAAAAGAATACCAACACAATCATGGCTTTGAATATATGTTTTCAGAACAGCCCGGAGCTTTTGACTGCTTCATATTAAAACAGTAAATACTTTTTATACAAGCAAATTGAACAAAACCAGATTAGGAACTTGAAATTGCTCTGCTCCCTACATAGCACAAGTTTTAAGGTTAGAGCTCAACATAGCAATACATGTCCTACTTACACGCCCGTGACTTCCATGGAGGTAAAAAGATAAAACCTGAAAACTGTAAATAAGCATGATGTATATTCCTGCCAGCTCCTCTAGCTAAGGCCCTGCAATGTGTTACTTAACTGGAAAATCCACAGTCCACACACACTTCCAACTGAAGACTCCAGCTATAACATGATGCTTAAGTGCTAAAGACAATAGCTGAAAACTCACAAATTGACCTTTGTTAATAAAGATACTTTGTGGTTTTAGGGTCCAAGCTTTGGTCTCTGGGATGTATTTAAAGCTGAAACAGCACTAAAAGACATCTTGACAAGACTTCTCCCCAAGACACAAATATTTCTTGGGATTAGTTACTTTGCTAGCATATGTGTTATTAAAAGGTGCACATTTCTCACTGTGTTTTTAAATAAATCATCCTGGTCTTACATCTAATCCATACCAGACCTGGAACCAAAGAAAACCTAAGCCAATATCTACAGTTTAGAAAATGGAAAGAAGGGAAAATGACCCCAGCAGCTGTAGGTACATTAGGCTGATAGGCAAAGCTTTAGATCACATGATGAAAGGAATATAATAATGTGAAAGTAAAACAAACAACAACAACAACAAAAAAGGAGGCCACATGAGCTTGCCAGCCAGAGTTTATCTAACTAAGCTGACAATTTTTCTTCTTGGCACAGGAAGTTTTGAAGATCTTCTCTGCCTGAATTTTGACTAGTTACATGAGCCAGAATTGACATAACATCATCCAAAACTCTGGTCCCAAGTACTCAGAGGTTTTTTTAACTTGAAGGAGGTAGAGAGAGGGTTTCAAAAGTGATGGCATAACTGAGAGTACGCTCTTATTAGAGAAGACCAAAAGAGGTTGGCTTCCATAGAACAGCAAAAGGCAGGCTAAGAGGGGTATGATTATTGTCTATAAATATATGCATTGTATAATCAGTTGAGAGGAATAGGAGTTATTCAATCTAGAAAGAAATAAGAACTGAGCTATATAGAGTCTAATAAATATGAGCAAAATTAGAACCATTTTTCTTTATATACTGAAAGTAAAAAGTATGCTTTAAAAATGGAGTCTGACTTGTTTCTGACTATGAAGATAATACATTCAGTAAACAATATCTAAAACCATAAAACTAACACAGAAAATCTTTTCCTATAGTATAGACTTAAAGGAATCATATTTCTTTAAAGCTAAATCCTAGACTTCTCCCCATTCCAACCATCATTCAGCTTTATCTACAAAGTTACCACAGGACAGGTCAGAGAATAATTCATCAAATACTGATTCATGAGTGGCCTATTTTGGAGGTTTTGATACTCCAGCAATTGGAGTGGAGGTTTATCCCAAAGAAGATTTATACTTCCAGGCTCTCCACGTCAACATCAGAAAAAAGCAGCAGAAGTTACACAGAGAAAGAAAAGCTTTTTGTGGAAGGGTCCTCAATGGTTTGTTCCTCTCAAGGAAATGAAGTACAAACAATACCAGCTGAAGATGTTCAGCCAAACAGATGAGAATCATTTAGGTGAGGGCACAAAATAAGCACAAGAAAGCATCGGTTTGTCATTAGGCAAATAATATTTTGCTTCTTCAAATGTACATAGTTCCTAGTGCAGTAACTCAGTTGCAACTCTCAATGGCCACATTCTCCTCCCTGTGCTGCGTCAGCAGACAAAAAAACCTTATCAGAGAATGCTCACTCCGTCCTCCTGCAGCACAGTTGACTTCACCTGCTGTTGCCATATTTTAATTTTCCTTATTACTTCCATTTGCTGCTTACCTTGTAAATATAAGAGAGTTTAGAACAGCTATTTGTTCGGTATTTATTAGGGAATTAATTAGAGGGGAGTAAGAATTTCTTGCTAACTTACTTTTTACGAGCTGTAATCATTATTATTTTTGCATGCTCCCAGGGTTTATGGATAAGTGCATTTTAAAAATCAAAGCAAAAAAAAAAAAGAGAGAATCCCCAGATCAGAACCAGTGGGTTAATCTCTAAAGATTCAATTTACATTCATCCACTATTAATCTGAATGCATAATATTCTTCATTATTATTTCATAAATCTCTAGATAGATCTGGGAAATTATTTTTAAGGTATTTGCATGTCCATGCCTCAAATTCTTCTGTCTTGGCAGCTGTACTTGAAATTAGAATTTACACTGAATGAGGAAATATGGGTCATTCTATAAACACAACAAAAATTAAGTCAATGGCAACTTGTTGGAAGACCTTGAATTCTTGCCAAGCCACGTTTCCCAAAATATTTTGCCCTACACCACACTCAAGCCTCAATTATCAGCTACTCCCTCCTGCAGGAGCCAGCTGCTCTGGGCACAGAAGGCACACGCGCAACACATAACCAAATCATCATTCAGCAAAAAACTTGGTGCCATTCAGATAGATGTACGATTAGGTCCTCTTATCTTTAATCAAACTGAAGACGGCAGTTTTTTTAATAGGGACTCTCTTCAGCCTACACCTTAAGCATGCTAATGGTTGTGTTGAGGATTACGCGCAGTCATGCCCTAACACACTTGTAATTTTGTATTTGTTTCACCACCTCAATATAACAGTTTGGGGGCTGTTACAACGTGGGTGATTTTTTGCTATCTGTGACTTGTCTCCACTTCTTGACAGCACATGCACCAAAAAAAAGACATTTTTTCTCTCTTATCTGGGCACTCTTCACTCTTTCCTGTTTATATTTTGTTCCAGTATGCAGAGATAAATGCAAAGCAGCAAACCCAAGGTTAGCCCGGTTGTCTAATGATGTTTCCTTATTTAGCAGTTAGTTTTACTGCAACCTTCTGGTCTCTCCCCCACGAATGTTCTCAGTTCTGTTCTCTGGAGCATAATTAGTCTAAGTACCTTTCCCTCAGCAGCAGCATGTTAATACTTCTTGGCTTTTCAAAAGAAGGTTTGTCTTTTTGAAGGTGACCGAAACACATCTTGAGGAAAGTATCAAAGGGCTCGATCCTGACAGGGTACTGCAACAGACAAGTACCACCCAATTTCTCAGTGGATCTGTGTAACTGAGATAAACGAGCCTCGAATATGTACAGCACAATACCCCAATCTCTGCATTTTGGGAATTTCTCAAGAGCAGTTTCCACAGGCACAACCAAACTGCAACCCTGGAGTGCATTTAACACCCAGGCACACGGGTTTGAATCAGTTCATATTATCACAAAAACTCTGTCACTGTGTGCACTTTTCCAGTGCTCTCCATTATATGACCTGGATGTCAGCTCTTCATTTCTTTGCCAAACTTTAACCATTCAGCACAAAATAATCCTGCTGGATGATTGCCTGGGCTGGGGTGGGTTGGCTGTTTTTATTCCTGAAGTAGCAGCCAGGGTGATTTTCCCAATTTCCTCAAATGAAGCTGCAATTTCTGAAATAAGGGCACATCTCTCCAAAGGAGATGAATGGGAGCCAAAATGGTTTGGAAAATATGTTTTATGCATGTTCTAAAATATCAACTAGTTCTTGTATGTGGGAAGATCTAATGCCTTCCTGCTTGGAGAAATACCTCTAGATTTTAACAGTCAATCAAGTTGTCTCTTTCTACCAGACCTGTGAAAATACAGTCAAGTTTGGAGAGACTAGAACACTGGAAATTCTCAATTTGCACATAAGGAATATAAAAAAATCACGGAGAATGTATGTTCATGTTATTAATCTCAAAATGAATACGGAAACCAAAATGAAGTTCATTCTAGCATTTCATAACTTCTAAGTGGTTCACTTTGCAGCCTAAGTAATCTCTTAACAAGCGTCTCATTTCTTTCTAAATGAAATTTCACGTGTAATAAAATTATTTTTAAGAATCAGGTGTAAGAATTAGTGTGTCTTTCAAAGCAGGCTGTACTGCCTCTAGAATAACACCAAAAAGCACTATTAATGGGTAAATGCATGCTAGTTAGAAGAAGGAAAAAAAAAAAAAAGCCTGGCAGACTTAGAAAATGGATGCTTTTTTCAGTAATTGCATGGATTGAGAAACAGCTATTTTTGTTGACATCTTCAAAGAAACTTTTAAAGTTACAGAAAGTAAACAGAGGAAAATCAGCAAGCACAATGGGTTTTTTTTCCAGAAAAATGGCAGTTTGAAAACCAGCAAAAAAAGAAGACAAATCTATTTAGGAGAACAAAGAGAAGGCCATTTGGGCAGAGGCTAGGGCTAGTGAAACCACCTACGGTGATTTTAACCCATGTACACATCAGATCATGCATTTTACTGATGAGATTTTAATTGGAACTTGGTCACCCTTGAAAATCCCTCCCATAACACGTAGCTAGGCTGGCTGTAAATCAGGACAGTAGGGATGATGACACAAGATATTCAAAATTAGAAACTAACTGTCTGACAGCTAAACCCATTAAAAGATGCATGGCAGGGGAGAGTCAATAAACAGGAACTTGCTAGAAGGTCAAATTTGTATGTTTTGTGGTCAACTCCTGCAGCTTTATGATGACAGTTGTGATATTTAGGGCTATATTTGGAGATATTTTTATTATTATTTGTAAATCTAAGTTCCTGCACAGGAATTACAAGATTAAACATGGAGTGTGATGTGTAGAGGGACACACAGGATTCTAGGTGTCTATCTCCTGGTTTTTATGTGTATTCAATGAAAAATACTTTAGTCAATTAAACCAAACAGACTTTCAGGTCCTCATCGTCTTTCCCCAGGTACTGATGGGGAAACTCTAGTAAGTACAGACCACATTTCACGATGTTCCCTTATTTTTTGCAGGGTGTTTTAAATTAAACCAGTGGTGGCAAATAAACAAAGCTTCTCACAGAAGGGTCAAGGGTGACTGCAGTGAACATGTTTTACTTAATAACAAGCAAGAATAAAGTGTGCATAAACCCTGGCACGATCTTTGGGTATGTGAAACAGCTGCTTTCCAGTAACCGTAGTTTTGGCCTCACTGGACCAGACCTGAAGGTATTAGTCAATACGACTAAGGGAATCCAAGACTATGCTGCCACAGAAGCGTTTTTCCCATTATGTATGAAGTGTTAAGTAATCTTATTCATTTACTCAAGCCAATGACATTACAGAAGTTTGTGCAACTCTAATTTCACTGCAGAGCTTTTGCAGAGCAATTAGCTAACACAAAGCCAAACTTTAAAAAGACATTTTGGCCATGACTCTGATGGCACCAGTTGATACACCCTAAACCACAACTGAAAAACTTCCTGACATAAACATGGTTATTACTGTCTTCTGATATTGTTCCCATGTATGAAGAGTTTTAAGAACTTTGCTATAAACGTAGCAATCATCTTAAGAACAAACAAAAACCAGGGGAACTTGTGACCATCAGTCTTCCACATCTTCTACATGTATTTCTATTACAAAATTTGCCTCTTCTATAACAAAGAAAATCTCCAACTCAGATATATGATGTTGTAAAACTTCATACTACTTCTTCAGCCTGAATTACAATCTCTAGGATCTTCCAAACCTAACTCTAAACTCTAATCTGCGTATCAACAGCTCTTGGACTGTAGGTATCTGAAGATGCAATGGTGTGCCAATTTCCTTTCCTAAAGCAAATACAATTTTCCATTCACAAAAATTTGCTGACAGAGCTTTAATTTCTCCAAAAATCTGTCTTTACATGTCAGTGCAGATCAGAATTTACCTTTTTCAATACAGAAAGGCCTCTTAAATTCTAATGGTATTTATCTGATCTTTAAAATACGTTTTTATTCAGGTTGATAGAGGCTTAATCCCCCAGTAGTCTTAGTCTTTTCAAAGGGATCATTTCCCACCTCAGTTAAAGGGGAACAGAATAATGTGGCCAATTAAAAAGCTGAAGGAGCTACAGTTTTCTATTAAACTTGAAATTACCATCTAACTACAATTGCAACTATCCTTATGGATAAACAAACCCCAGCCAATTATTGCAGCAGCAAACCAAATTAAGATACAGTATAAAACGAGATTAAACATGAGATTAATTTCTTGAACAAGTACGTGCCCAAGATAGCAGAACTCTTCTGCAGGCTGTTTTACACAATCCAGCATATCCCTGTCACTACGGCCCTGAAGGACAAATACAAATCACCAGCTGTTGTGCAAGCCCAAATGTTTCAAAACACAGAGCTGTTTTAGCACCAGTAGAAATGGTATTTTAATATTTTTTTCATTATTTTGAATCATTTTTGTTATGTGTTTAACAACCTAATTTGTGCTTCAGAAAGATCCTATCAATATTTCAGTAGCACGTCTAACCTTCACCAAATAAATCAACCAATCTAGACTTTCATTGCCCCAGATATAGTATCTCCATTTGATCATCTCATAAATTATTGCTCACCTCTGATTCTCAGAAGATTTTGAACAACCCATTATCAAACAAAAGCCTAAATAATCTAATATTATTATTCCACTTATGGTCTATAGTTTCCCCCCCTCCAAAATTCAGTTAAATAGAACCACAATCTGGGCAGAGCGACTCCATTTATTTCAGAAATATTGGAGGAATTTCTTTGTTTTTTCTATACTTGCCATATAGGGACAGGAATCCACACATTGTCTTTTCTCCCAGCAATAAATCCCAAGGAAAGAAAATGGCAAGGCAGAGATTATTTCTCAACATCCTCTACCTCCAGATCAATTTTATTTCTGAAGAAGTGCAAGGCAGACCAAATGCTGGGCAGTATGAAGGAACAGGAAAGGCTCACTTCCTGAATGGATTTAAAAGAGAAACATTGGAAACAGCAAGAGGATTACCATTTACTTTGGCTACATAAATCCTCCTAGAGTTTCCCTGGAATACATGAATCCTCCCCAGGATCATCTTAGCGTCTTTCTGCATTCAGCAGCTGCTGCAAAAATGGTTTCACTTCAGGAGCAGATGCAGCAATTCCTCCTGAGCTATCCCCTAAAAAGCATCAAAATACGTGCTGTACAAGAGTGGTACACATGCTGATGGGGCAAGCCCGTCTTGAATGCTGCCACCCAGGGCTCACGCTACTGACTGTACACTTCGAGCGCTTGCACCGTGCTACTCAGTTCACTACTGCTGGGACTGATGCAAACCTTGGGACAGCTTCCCAGGCTGTTAGAAGAAATGCAGCCCACATTGTTCTCTACAAGTCCAGGAACCAGCCGTGCACTTGGTAATAAAGTGTGTCCTATGGGCACGTAGAATCATCAATTCTCCCTTTACACACGCATTTAGCAACTCCCTGTTTCTCTTCTCTTCCAACCTCAAAATTAGATTGTTTCCAGAATGCTAGACATTATACAAACAGAAAAAAAAGAACACTTTTTTCTGATACCTGTTAGGAAAATGGACTTATTTCTACAAATTATGGTAGTAACTGCCACTCACCATAGGCCTTCATACATCTGGCATTTTAACAATTGTCTACTATGCATGCCAGTTAACATATGTCTCATACATTATGGAGTCAATATCCTGCCCAATGTAAATCTCAAAGTTCAGCATGCCCCGAATTATATTCTGTAATGACTTCTAAAGGCGACAATACAATCTGTAATGTCAATACTACACTGTAGTTCATGGTTATAATTTTTAGGTCAATAATTCACCGCAGTCTACTAAACTTAGTACTGGCTTCCTCAAGAGCGCTAAAATAAATGTTTAAAAGGTTCCCAATAGTGTATTTATAGTTATCTATAATTAGCTCTGCAGCATCACAGAAATACATCACAGAAATTATATCTATACATCACACCACAATCTTCATTTCACACTTACTCTCTGAGGACTGGGATAAACAATTACAAAATCTCCTTTAGATCACAATAGCCTTAATCCACAGCACAGTCTGCACAGTCAGCGACACTCCTTGGACTACATCAAAAGTTTAAGCAGAAACCGAAGACCGATTCCTATCTAAGAAATAACAGGATAGCTTCTAATTAGAGAACCACTTGATTCCACTTTGTAATTCAGCCCCAGCAAGCTGCTGAGAGCGGTCAAGTCTTTGGGCTGTAGCTGTCACAGGAAAGGACTGGCTGCAGGACAGTACCAGATTAAACAGGTGCAAAGGGGGAAGCATCCCTACCCCAAGTTTGCACAGAATCTGACAGAGGTCCACCATGCGGAAGTCTTCTCCTTACTGCGGCTGCTCACCCTACTCAGATGTAACCTGCTGGGTGACCTACAACCCCAGTTCAAGTAAGAGTCAGTAAAACAAAAGTACTGATTTTCAAGGAGAAGGATGAAGAGCAAGTGTTAGCTTGGTTACCTGCTTTACCTCACACTGTATTATTTAAAAAAATAAACAAAACAAAACATACAGGCAACCAGGACTTCTGTGGTGTGCAGAAGTGCTGGCTGTAATCTGTGGTGTTTGAATGCTTTCAGAAGTTTGTCTCTACCTTTGGAATCGATATAAGCTCCACAAACAGAAAAAAAGAAAAAGAAAAAAACCCAAAACCAACCCTATCTGGCAAATGCTGATGTACAGGAGCTCAAATTATACAGCACACTGCTGGATTCCTTTTTTTCTTTCTCATCTATATGCCAGGAACAATTGACCTAAGGCAAGACTTTTTTATTGCAACTCTTGGCAGATCCAGTCAATATCCATTATTTACAATTACAAATTTACAATGCTTTTCATGTGTGTGTGTTTCTGCTGCAGCATCTCTGTCTAATTGTCAAGACCAGAGAGGATTTCACCTATAATTATTCAAAGTGATGCAGATACAAGAGAGAAAAATAATACTAGTGAGTATGCAATGACATTCCTAAGACCGCTTCCGCACGATATCTCTCTAAGTAGAAAGTAAATGGCAAGCTAGGACTGAAAAACCACTATGTGGGCTTGAGATGCTTTTTTCATGTTTCCTTCAGTAATTCAACACCCTTTGTTTGCCTAATATATAGCAACAGGTAGATGCCTGGACGTGCACTTGCAAAATCCCACTTCTACCACGGTGCAGCACAGAACCAACATCGCAGATCTTGCTTAGGAAACATAATTGGAGCCCCCTATGCCCGTGTTTTAAGCAGAGCTCTTGCAAATAACATCTGAGACCTCAGAAACACGGAGCGGGGACGCGCAAGGGAACTTTCCTCTGCCTTCTTGGTGCATTTGCTCTGAGCAACTGGTTGGTGCGTTAGTGACAGGATGGTGCTGTTATCCACGCTCTGCACAGCACTGCAGGAATGGTTTGGCAACAATCCTGGACTGGGGGACCATCGAGGACGAGAAGGAAGCAGAAGAGCCCAAGGAAGAGACAGTGGCATAAGTGGTTGGCAAAACAAATTATTTTGTTACCTACTTCCAGAACTACTTCTCTGCTGAAAAATCCCAAACATCAACAGGGAAAAAAACCCTAAATAACATTAATGATTTCTAAGCATTGTTAAAAAAAAGTCAAATGTTTTGGATGAAGGTGAAAAAAAAATCTTTAAAAATTGATGTTCTCCTTTTAAATAAAAAACCCCAACGTATGCCTACAGCCAAGCTCCTCTTTCCCTTCCAGACGAAGAACACAAATCCTATGAGTCTGCTACCCATACTAATGAACAGCAGTGAGGAGGCATCTCAGCCACCTGCTAGGATAAAAAGCCCCAGAAGAAAAAGCCCATGCTCTGCACCAGGGTGACAGAGACACCAGGGCTGAGGGACAGTACCAGCTGCTGTTCGAGGACCCAGCATAAGTGTGGAACTGCTGTCTCCCAAAGTTAGAGTTCAAAAGTTAAACTCAGCTTGACTCAACTCAACTGAGCAGGAGGTTATCGAGTTACAGCTGACAAAGTTTTAACATGACATTTCAGCAGGGTGACAAACCTACAATAAGCTGATAGGGTTTGTCATATGACAAATCCATCTAATGGCCACAGGTCCTGACCTTTTCCTCTGCCTAGCTGAGGGCAGATTAGTCAGATGACAGTTTATTGCCCAGCTACATCCGTGCTTCTCTCTTCCGCTCCTAGGACAGCCAAAATTTTTTCTACAGAAAGGTGAAAAAGAGGAGTGAGGGGGAGGCAACACAGTTTCAATATCAAATACATGACATGAAACACACTCTGTCTGTACTTGCTTTCAGGGCTCTTTGCAAGTAACCACGTCTTGATGCATCTCCCTTGCTTTCGCTCATGGCATGCTCCTTTTTGCACACATCTACCCAGTGATAAGAGTAAGGCTTATCACTGGCTGGAATTTGCAAATGCACCGAGTGTGGGAGTTGCTCAACTCCCTCTGGAATAAATGGTATAAGTACTAGGAGTGCTAATGGAAGAAGGCGGCCAAAAATAATTCCTCTGAGACATAAGCTTGTATGAATTACCTATCCTACTAGGACTCTTAGAGGACAGAGGAGCTTTAGCAAAGCTGCACTTTGAACATCTCTTTCTAAGCCAGCATAGCAACAAAATTAGTGCAAATGAATAATGGCAGACCAAAAAAAGCTTCAGTAATAGAATTTTGCTATCTGCTACATCCAGTACAAATGTGTGCATTCTGTTCTGAAACGCATCTCTACTAAAAAAGCAAAGGATAGCTTTTAAACCCTATTTTAACACTTCTTTGCACATCCCTTCTAAGGATGAAGGGTCAGATATTGCCCAGTTTTTGCACCCCTTGAGCAGGGTGACATACGGCTACACAAATAACTTTACTGTTGCTACCTAGAGCTGCAGCAGAGTTAAATATCTCATACAGTGTTCATGCAAGGATTATAGGAATCGAAATCGGAAGAAAAAATTGCTCCTCAGTAAACATGGGAATGAACTATTGTAGTGCTACAGATTCCTGAAATCCTGTGCAAGATTTACTTATTCTAACTTAAACAGGTGATGGAAGGAAATGTACTGCTAGTTTATTCCCGTGTATCTCACCGATGCCAAGTCTGAGCAGCTCCTTGAACCATGTGAGAACCAGGTTGATGTTCCTGCTAAATTGGGCTGCAAGACACCTACTCCAGGCAAGCAGGACAGCTCACGGTTTCTCCAGGAAAGAAGCCACCGCACACCCACAGACTGCCAGTTAAGCTTCAAAGCTTGGCTGAGAGCACCCACCAGTCCTGTCCCTGCTTCCACAGGCGACTTAACCTGATGATCTCAGTCCCACTCCAACGGGAAAAATAAAAGGTCACACAATCTGGAGAGACAAGCATTTAAGCAGGCTCTCATTGACATACTGAGCTGACAGATCCCATTATTTCCCCTCATTTAGTTTTTGCTGTCTGTAGTTAAGGAGTCTCTGAATTTGTTTAAAAACAAAAAGGAAAAGGTAATATATTACTCCTAGCTTGTTGCGGATAAGCTGAATGCTGAGGAAATGCTAAGGGTCTAAAAGCCTTAATTCCCTACTCAGCTCTGGAAGCCCTGCCAGGCCTGCCTCCTGGCTAACAATGGCCCTACCAAAGATGCTGCCTGTAATTCCACAGGCAGGAATTGCTCACCTCTCACTGCAGCTCCTGTTTGATTTACTTCCCCTTGGTCCCCTTCCTCTCGTCCCTCCAGACGACTTCTTTCTTGGCAACCCCTCCTCAGGCTTGCCATTTCCTAACCTTACCAAGCCACTGTTTGTGTATTTCAAGTTGTTTGTGCGTTTACAAAAGTGACAGTGTGACCTCTTGTAAAAGTCAAGACAAACACGCACTTCCCCTCCGTGCGTGCTGCATGTAGCATCAGCCTGACTCGCTGGTGTGGCCTCCTCTTCCCTGAGCTACTGATTGCTGCCCGCTAGCGTCCTCTGTCCCCATGTGGCAACGTTTGGTGGATTTGGCTGCTGCCTGCAGGGTTTAAGGGAAGGTCACACACAATTTACTGATGGCTTCTTGCAGGACCAGGTTAAGCCAGAGGCAAAACCAGCGTGGAAGCTAAGTCACCTGAGTGCAGGTGGAGACATCATTCATGGGCCAACCTCACCAGTACAAAGTGAAAGGCATCACCCACACACAGCAGCCAAACAGAAGCTTTTTCAGTGTGCAAGAACACCAGCGAGAAGAGCTCTAAGTCCCACTAGACTCCCTTGGGTTTGAATTTCCGAAGCTATTCAGCCAGCACTTTCAGCCATATGCTCCTTAAAATAAGAGCTACAAGTTATTACCGTAGCTAATTACGACAGCTAACAGATACCTTACCCTCAGCACGCTGCTAACACAGTGCAGGGCTTCTACTCCACAGTGGTAGACAGGAAGGAAGGGGAAATTTAGGACCCAATTTCTATTTGTCCTTCTTCAGATTGTTGTTAAAATTTGCTCGAAAATCATCAACAGAAGTGTTACTTTTAGGGCCATTCTCTTTTTAACAAACACAAGAGCTGTTATAAGTTAGCACTAAACATAAGCATAATACTAAGCATATCTTTACAGAATTAATACTAGATGTTATGCCAGCCTATTTATGGGTAGGGTCTAAAAAGCCTCAATAGGTTAGATGGGAATTTTAGAAACAGGCATTTGTTGTTGGTGACAGTCTGGCCCTCTGCAGAGCGTAACAGCTGTGCTGAATACATGTGGGAGAGTACGACATTACAGCTTGCAATCTGGAGCTCCTGCTTCCATTTATCTGCCACTCCCTTTCTGTAGTTTCCTCTCCCTCTTAATATTCCCATTTCTGGAGTATCAAGTGGAAGCGGTCAGGCTAGCAGTAGCTGTGCTCAGAGGGATGGAAAGATTCCTGTCCCACAGAAAGAGCAAAAAGGTTCCCTAAGACTGAGCTGTGAGCAAGGCACTGCACATCTGCCCCACACTGTCAGCAGCTGGAGACCACCTTCATCCCCCCATCCTCTCCTCACCAGGCTCCTTGTGGACTCCAGGAATGATACCTCCCCATGACTGATTGTGGGCAAGAGACCTCTCCTGCCCTGAGTGAACAGACCTTTTGACACCCCTTCTGCCTTTGCTGACTTCGGGAAGCTTTGCAGCAGTAGTGCTGTTGAGGTGGGTGGTTTTGACTTTTTTTTTTTTTTTTTTTTTTAAACGTTGAACCTTAAACAGCTACAGAATTTCCATTTGGGTGGTTATACTCTGAGGTTCGATTTCACTTTAAAGTAGCTACAACAGCCAAACAGATTTGCTGGCAACCATTCATGTCACTCGATAACACCGCAGTAACGTTCTCTGCCAGAAATTTCGGCTGCACAGAGTCTGTGCTGGGTTCGTGCGCACAAGGTAGATTTCACAAATGACCCTTCATGCAAATAAAATCTCCTTCCCTCACACAAACCCCAATATACTGTTATTTCAGGCCCAGGATGTTCACCCTGACCACAATTAAGTGCCTCAGGTTAATTTAGCACGTCATTACACATTAAGGTGTAGCAAGCACATCTTTTCACTGACCAGCACACATGATCAAGAGATGGAAAGACAAGGCTGTTAAAAGACTATCTCCCATGCCTGCCCTCTTCTGCAATTTCTATGTAGTTTGGGGGGGCTGGAACAAGAAGAGAATGAAGTTTATTTCAGAACATTTGATTGGAAAACAGGAAGGGCAAGGAAGAAGCAGATTTCTGTTTTAAATAAAGATCTTATGTAGACATTTTCTTTTAGTGCTGACTGAATGTTTTCTATGAGAAGATAATACACACTATTTTGTCCTTTCTGCTTCTTTAAAGCAGCTCTTTTCCTTCCAGTTGCTATTTTGCAGAATTAATATATATTTCCTCACAAATCTCTTGCTACTAGCATCCAAACTTGTCTTTAGTAATGTGCAGCAAACGACAGCATGTGGCTGCACTTGAATTCTGAAAAAATGGAAATCACATTTGTCCTCCCAAAACCAAGCAAACCAAAATAATTTGGGGGTTACCTTTAAACTGCACATATTTTAAAAACAAATATGAAAAAATACTTTTGGTTTATTTAAACCAATGGTGCATGTTGTGGACCATCAGCTTCAACTTCTGCTAGCCCCTGCAAGCTTTTTGTTTAGCCACAAGGGAGAAGAGGAAGTTATTTCTTTTTGTGGCAAAAAAAGAAAAATAAACAACCCCCTCCCACTCCTCCAAACCCACTCCTCCTCACACACATCAGAAGACCCAAAAACCAAACAAACAAAAGCCCCAGAGAAAATCAACATTAAAAAAAATAAGCAAGCATAAAATTCCTTAAAATATATCACCTTTGAAGAGAACGTTTGGCAACCACTTCAAAATAATAAATGGGGACATGCAACCCATGTTGTATCTCCTCCCTTTACAGAAATAAATTGAGAGATCCTGTGACACTTGAGAGATCCATCAGCAAAAAAAATCAGCAGGGCTTTTGCGTCTGGGTGTGTCTGCAAAGACCAAGGTCATTAGACCTACAGTGTTGGTTGATTTTGCCATCTTCAAAGACATTTAATATTGTTTGAATTGTAGCTCAGTATTTAAAGTTGGCAAGTCACATCTTCTAAACTTTCCAGAATGTCACTTAAATTAGCTGCAAAAAAAAATAAATTAATGTTTTGGATATTCTCCACCACCAGCAAAAAATACACATCCAGGGCTCTAGCTATGTGACACCCCGTGTTTTATAGTTGTGTCAAGTGATCCAAGAAAATCTTTAAACAAGATTATGTATTAAAAATCTGACTGTTACATAATTATGGGACTGCAGAAATTAGGTCTTTAAACAAAACACCAAATAAGATAAGGCTTAGGCTATACTATAACTTCATAGGATCTATGGCCATCTGAAGGAACAGGTGAAACCAAAAGCAAAAATAACAGCACCTCTGAGATCAAGGGGAATTACAGCACTGATTTCAATAGGAATAGGTTCTTTGTATTGTCTGCCCAAATTTCATTTCTTTTGTGTTAGTCGATTATGCCTTGGCATCTTTCCCTCCTGTTGCAAGTCACAACTTGTAAACAAGTTTTCAAGGTTAAAAAAAGTGTAAGGAAATGAGATTTCCTAGTACTAAACAAAAATCACAATTAAGTATTACAGCAGCTTTCCCAAAAGTGCACATTGATCACTCTTCTGATAAGAAAATGTTAAAAATAAAATCAACAGGTGACTCATTTGCCTCTTCCCGCAACCCATAGCAGCACAGCCCTCCACCAGGGAGATGCTCTGACCCATAATACGATGGCTGCATTAACATCTCATCATCTGTGTTTTCACATGGGTGCTCCAGAGCAGCTGCCCCAAAGATGCCTTCATCACATGAAACACGCATAAGCGGAAAGCAGGTGTAATTGGGAAAAAGTACATGGCAGAATTCAGGCAGTAAATGATCCTCTTCTAAACACGAGGTACATTTGTCTGCTCTACAGGATAATCATCATCATCATCATCATAGTATGTCTCGGAAGAAATCTGGAGTCATATCTTGCTGTCTGTTTTGCAAACAGAGTTAATGAGAGTCATGTGGATAATGTTTTTCATTAAATTGAGGATATGAGCCTGATTCAACTCCACTGAAATCAATGGGAGTCTTTCCATTCATCTTAATGAGGCTGAATCAACTTTTATAACACTACAGTGCAAAACCCTTCACTCCTTCTGCCTCACAGAAGGTATCTGCTATTTTCAGAAGAGTCTAAGGACGACTTTACCGCATAAAACATTAGACAAATCAGGTTGGGAGAAAAGAATGCACATCCATGAGGGCATTTCCGTACGGAAATGCCTTATGACGATAAGAAATATCTACATATTAATCTTACTCTTTTTTCAAGATTTTCTTCATAATAAATGAATCATGGATTCTTAAACCTGATCTGAAAAACTTCAGAAGGTACTGACAGAGAAGTACTGTGCCTATGTGGGATATGTGCAGAGAACTGAAGTGTAGCAGTCTTGCATTTTTACATAAAACAATGTTCATATTATGAATGCAAGGAAAATAAAATGCAGTCTTTTTTAAAAAGCTAAAGAAACTGCATCATTTTACCCAATCAGAAACAACCTGATTAGTTTCAAGCACTCATTTACAAGAAAAAGCAAAAACAAAAGGAAAACAATGCTCTCAAAGTAAGTTCTGCAAATGATGTATTTTAACAAGTATATAAACTATATTCAGGAAAGGCAAAAGGATTCTGACTCCAAAGGACTGCTGTGTTCTTGTTACCCTTGTTTAAGGGCAGCAAGTGTCAGCATCTCATAAATTAATTTTTCTGAGTTTATTTTATAGCTTTTTTTGGTTTTATACTAAATAAAGGGAAGGTGATGGCAGGCTGCATCAGACCAAAGTACGTCAGGAAAAGCTGCAAGAATGGATAAGATTGTTATTATTTGTACGACAGCAGGGCCTGGAAACACATGCTATGCTCAGTGCTGTCACTGGCTAGGTCCAATGCAAACATGCTGCAAAACAGAACCTAATCACAAGAACACAAATTACAATGATGCTAATTTAATAGCTGCCAAATGGATATAGATTTGGAATTAAAATAATTTTTACTTAACTGTCGACTTCTAGCTACTTCAATGGCAGCCCTACCACTCCTGGCAAATAAATCTTGTCACCAATTTTGAGAAACTTCCTCCCTCCCTAATCTTCTGCATTGCTAGCAAAGACATCTATATAATTTTTACTCCTTGCTGTTTTCCTTGTAAACTGCGTGCATTATGCCAACCCCACCTCCCAGTCCTTCAGAAACTCTGCACTTCAAAAGGACAGAAACTCTTCTTGTGGCATCCCTGCAACTTCTGTTAGTTAATGTGGGTTTCGTGTCAGAAGTTCATTGGGGAGGCTGCTCTAGCTCCTTGCCCATTTCCTGTAGGCATTTGGGGATGCAATTCATCTTGGTCTAGTGCTTCCTAAACTTTTCACAGTTCTAATTACCTTATTATCTGCTTCACTACTCCAGTCAAGCCTTTTTGTTTTCTACATCGCCTTTCAGGGTCCTATTGCTCATCCTAGGGAATAGTTTTTTCACCTTTGTTTCCTCCGTGTGAAAAGCAGCGCAGAGAAACCAAGTGAACTTGCTCAGTGAACTTCCCAGCTCTTGCCCTGCTGCAAGCCTGAAGGCACATGCTAATTAGGCACACGCCAGACAGATCACATCTGATGCCTCATGCTTTGCTCTCTCCAGCTGATTGCCTTTTTATCAGCACCTTCAGTCATCCTCTGCTTGCTTTCTTTTTCAGGTCTTGGTGTGCCTGTCACTTCACAAAGAATTATTTTAATAAGAAGTATCTGGAGACAGTTAGGATGGAAACAGATCTGAAAAAGTAAGAAACTGAATACAGAAAGAACTGCAGAGATGGTGACATCAGAATTCCAATTCTGGGTTTCCATGGCTAAGAATAAGCTGTACATGCTATCAGAAGTATGAAAAGGCTCTCTGGAAGGTAGAACATTAAGGATCCACCAAAAAGACAACTGATTTTTATTTGCATTTTACACCATTAAAGACAATTGCTTCCCTTGCATCTACACAGTTTTAACTAAAAAGGTTCAGATCTTCTCTACTCTGGATTGAAATGCAGAGAAGATGAGTCTGCACCTTGTGAAAATGGATTCTGGCCACTGTTTCCAGCAGCGAGCCTTTTTCCTGTAGCTTTCTCCTCACAGTTATCACTTCTAACCCAGAAAGCTATTTTCTCCCCAATCCTTTTCTCCCCACCTTTTTGTGTCCCCTCCAAATGTGGCACTGTCAGCCAGAAGACCAGGCGTCGGCTCTGTTCTGCCATAAGCCTTCCCTCCTATGATACCAATACTCCTGAGGCATTCAGTAAACCTCCAGTTGATTTACTCAGCTTTCAGTGTACAGAGCATATGCAAAAAACACATCTTGGCAAGAAAATAGAGCTATCACTATTCTATCAAAGGCGATTAAACTCACAAGTGCAAGTCAACAATTTCCTCTCTTCCCCCCCCAAAAAAGAAGAACGGGATTGAATCCAAAAGACTAAAGCCAGCATTTGACTCAGCTCACCTTTCAGGAAAGAAGAATAATCCAGCTTGACGGCCATGTACCACGCTGAGGTTACACTGCAAGCTGTCAGCACAACCATCTTTCTAATCCTGTTGACCAGGAAGCACCAAACCGAGAACACAATGAACATGGGTCTCCACATTGTCAGTGGTACAGAAGAATGTCAAAATACTTCCAAGAAGCTACAGACAAAATCCTGTTACATAAACACACAAGGCTCAGTACATCCAGTATATAAAGAATACTAGTCTCCAAAACCTTAACAAATATCTTCACTGTGACAAGATGCCCATGAACCTATAACCTGCTCAGTCCAGTCTTCGCACACAAATTCAACAGGATCCTGACCAGCTACTTTTAAAACAGCTCAGGTCCCATTTTAAGACTATTTTCAAAAGGTCCCCCCTTAGCAGACTGAGGTCTTCTGAAAATGTTGATTTTGGTGCTCATGTGACCCACTAACATGTGCAGATTGTAAATCCCACCTTCTCTTGCCTAATCTGAAATTAACAGGAGCCTGGTACTGCTGTAGATGGGGAGAGCTCTTGGTCTGAAGTTGTTTCATGTCCAGTCACTGCTGATGGGCCAGCCAGGGAAGCTGCCATGGCAGCAAACCTGTAGTGCAGGGAGGGTAACGCTGGAAATCCAGCCCTATTTTTGGGTGCCAAAATCCTTACAGATTTTCTGAAAGGCAGCTGATGGACTGGAAGGTACATCAAGCTGGAGGGAAGGAAGAGTTAGCTTCGCCTCCATTTTCCTCTTACTCTGTGTTTGCTTCCAGCAAGCACGTCTAGCCTCCTGTTCCCATGATTTGTTACTTCTACACGTTAATTGCACCTATTCTTTCTTCGTTTACCTTTTCATCAGCTTTCTTTGGCATCATTTCAGTCATCTGAACAGCTGATTTCCTTTCTTTAATCAAAAAGTGCCCTTCCTTTCTTATCCACAGAGCCCTAAAACACACAGCTCTGAAAAGCAGCAAGGTTTATGGGCTGAGGATTTGATTTTGCTTTCTTTGGTCTTTGGTTTATTTGGGTTTTGCCTTCAATCACCTCTCTCCTGCTCTAGAAGCAGGATGTTGCTGAGGGGGATCTATGGGATCAGATCTCTGTCAACGAGAGTACATTTCCTGCTGGATTCCTCAAGCCAAAAAAAAAAAAAAATCAAAGGGGAAAAGCTAGGCAAAAATAGGTTTTGATCTTTGGATTAAGTGAACAGCATCAGTCCTCTTATGGGATGGGAACCAAACAACAGCTCAACAAAGCCCTTAAAATAAGTTACAAAAGAATATAGCCTTTAATACAGAAAGGCAGCCATACCAGCATGATGGAAGGGAATAAAGCAAGCCAGCTACGCCCCAAAGGATGGCTGCTGCCACAGAAAGAATTCAGACTTGGAATAAATTACAGGATTTTGATCCCACCCATGGCCAGCACTTCCAAAGCATTCAACACTCACCACTGGGACAAAATTTTCAAAAAGGGCTCAGTCAGTTCTCATTTAGGCAAAAAAAGAAGTAGCCAAATTTTTCAAAGAAAACATCTGGCAGTAAGCTATTCTAACATCTATTTAGAAGAATCTGGTGTTAATATGTATTTCTCTCATTACTCTGCATCTCTCCTGAGTTTGCTGATTCGACCTCATCTTTCAGTTATGTTCAACATCCACTCAGTTAAACTTTTCTGTTAGCTCCTTTGCAGCTGTTTCGCTTCTGGTCTCACATCCTCAGACATTATTCTCTGAATTAGTGGCTTTGCTCTCTCCTTTGCAGGCTCACATGTGTTTTGAATCTGGAAGCAAGCCAAGGCTAGCTGCACACGCATACCTCCCTGTTTATTTCCTTTTTAATGGGACACAGCCTTTGGTGCCCAAGTAGTGAAATCCTTGCATTATCTCACTGACCTTTTTGCATATTTAAAGATGTTATTTTGTGGTTTGTGCAAGTAACACAGCAGAGTTCATAGAGATTTGTGTTGTCTTTCCCACATCCTTACCTCTCCCATAATACGGCCCCTCAGTGGTCATCTTGTAATCAATGAATGCAATACATCTAACCCAGCCTGTTCCTGTCAGACACAAATGATGCAGCAGTAAACAGGGAAAGAAGCATTTTGGTGTGGTGCATAAAGAAGAACTGCATTATATTGGAGTGAATTGTGAATGCTAGAAGAGGCTTAGCCCACAGCAGAAGTGGAGAAACCACTGCACTGGGTAATAAAATAAGAGACAACAGAAAAATATGAGAACACCTGTACATAGTGCTACGTTCTGCAAGTGCCCTTCCAACCCTCTTGGGAGCCTAAGGCATGATGGGCTCTGGGGCAAACAAAAGAAGGCAGCAAGGGATGCCCACCTTAGGGGAACTACTGTTGAAGGGAAGGACTGAGTGCTACTTGAAATCATAGAATCATAGAACTGTCTAGGCTGGAAGGGACCTTTCAGACCACCTAGTCCACCATCAACCTAACATCAACAAAAACTATCACTAAACTGTATCTCTAAACACTATGTTTACCCATCTTTTAATACCTCTAGGGATGGTGCCTCAACCGCTTCCCTAGGCAGCCCATTCCAATGCTTAATAACCCTTTCAGTTTAAGAATTTTTCTAATATCCGATCTGAACCTCCCCCGGAGCAACTTGAGGCCATTTCCTCTTGTCCTATTGCCTGCGACTTGGGAGCAGAGACTGACCCCCACCTCTCTTCAATATCCTTTCAGGCAGTTGTAGAGAGCGACAAGGTCTCCCCCTCAGCCTCCTTTTCTCTAGGCTGGACAACCCCAGCTCCCTCAGCCTCTCCTCATAAAGACTTGTTCTCCGGACCCCTTACCAACTTCATTGCCCTTCTCTGGTCCCACTCCAGCACCTCAATGTCTTTTTTGTGGTAAGGGGCCCAAATATGGACACGGCATTCGAGGTGGGGCCTCACCAGTGCCAAGTACAGGAGGACGATCACCTCCTGAATTCTACTCACCACGCTGTTCCTGAGACAGGCCAGGATGCTGGTGGCCTTCTTGGCCACCTGGGCACACTGCTGGCTCATGTTCAGCCGACAGTCAACCAACACCCGCAGGTCCTTTTCTGCCAGGCAGCTCTCCAGACACTCTGCCCCAAGCCTGTAACACTAATGGGGTTGTTGTGACCCAAGTGCAGGACCAGGCACTTGGCCTTGTTGATCCTCATACCATGGGCCTCGGCCCATCCATCCAGCCTGTCCAGATCCTTCTGCAAAGCCTTTCTACCCTCAAGCAGATCAACACTCCCACCCAACTTGGTGTTGCCTGCAAACTTACTGAGGGTGCACTCGATCCCCAAATCCATATCATTTATAAAGATGTTAAAGAGAACCAGCCCCAATACTGAGCCCTGCGGGACATCCCTTGTGACCGGCCGCCAACTGGATTTGACTCCATTCATCACCACTCTCTGGGCCTGGTCTCCAGCCAGTTTTTTACCCAGTGGAGAGTACTCCCATCCAAGCCATGGGAAGCCAGTTTCTCCAGGAGAATACCGTGGGAGACTGTACCAAAGGCCTTACTAAAGTACTGGTAAACAACATCTACAGCCTTTTCCTCATCAACCAAGTGGGTTACTTTGTCATAGGAGATCGGGATTGACCTTGGCAAGGAGGCCACTTGGCTTGTGAGCTGCGGCCACTAGCCATTGTGGATGGAACAACTGTATGGAAACTGTGTGAGATTCAACCCAAAGATGAATTTTGACGCCCTCTCCCTCTGCAGCTGGAATTGCTGAACAGTAACTGGCTGGCTGCAGTGCCAGCCTCATAGGAGATGGGGCCTTCTGGAGCACTCACACTGAGCCGCTGCTAAAAAGGAAAGATAGGTTTATACTTACAACATAAGACTAAGATTCAGGATATTAACAGTCATTTTCTGTCTTTGCTGAATCTGTGGCAGGACAGCCATAAGATCACTAATTTGCACTATCTTTCAGACTCACTTTTATAGGATGAAACAATTTTCTTCAGTTGCAGACTTTGCTTTGTCATTTAAGAGTTTGCCTGTTTGTTATTCCAGAATAAGGACTAAATTCTATGCTTGTTTGGAACTTCCTATCTACAAATGAAATAAAAATAATACGAAATTTTAAAAATATATCAGAAGAAGCTATGTAACTCAGTACTTTACAGGAACAACACTTGAAATGACAGAGATTTCATTTTTGTGCCAGAACGTAAATTCACCCAAATTCAGGAACATACCTCGATGCTGTATGTTCTAGTAACATCTCTGCCATTCCTATGCAAGTTTTTAGTTCTGTATTATTAAATAAGGCTCTTATTAAAGATTTATCACAACCTGTCCCTTTGCAGGCTTTTGTGGCCATGTACCGCAAAGCTAGAGAAGCACAACAAAAATAAAATAGCTGCTGTAATGCTAGCCGTGCTTCCTGTGAGTTCCAAAATATCTTCTGACACCAAGCTTGCCGTGTAACAAAATACAGAGCTATTTCTATTTAAAACTCCTAATGATCCATTAAATTAGTGTGTGGAATGAGGAGGGAAGGGGATGGGAAAGCACTAAGGTTTTGGGTGTGGGTTTTTTTTCTTTCATAAACATCAAATGTGAGTTACAGTGTAACTAAAATAAATTTGCCAAACCTTACCTCAAATTTCAAATGACATTTTTGTGAATATAAAAAAAAAGTTATTCTACTACAGTGGAGGGATTCGATGCATAAATATTATTCTGGAGCAAAAGATGAAAATTTTCTCTGACCTTTTTAAGTCACTACATTATTAAGGACCAAAAAGAAAATAAAACCAGACTCAGAAGTAAAATAAAGTCAATGTACACAAAAAGGCTTAACAGAACTACAGCAACTGACTAATAAATAGCAGGAACTGCATCAAGACAGGAGGGATGGTGCTTCCTTGCACTGCAGTTGTTTTACACCTGATCTAACCTCATGTCAAAATAAAAATAAAATTGTCACCTTTCAGTCCGAAGCAATGGTGAAATTTCCCCCTATAATTCCAAAGATTCTTCCTGTACTGCAGTTGAACTAATGCGAAATGACTACTCTCAAAGCTGGCATTGTTGCTAGGAAAGCAACTGTGAAAACCTAGAAATCTGCAAACAAAATGTTACAGCAATCAGGGCCATGAAAATGCTCAGAAAGGCTAGGCCTGTTTCTTAGAAGACTAAGATGAAGAAAGGCAGCTGTGGGTAACTGTTTCAGGTGCACATGGAGACTTGTATGCATTTCATGTGACACCAGTGGGACAGACTTCTTGCCTCTGGGGCCACCGTGAAGATCCCCATACTCCAAAGATTTCAGTTCGATGCTACAGAATTTCTATCAGATATTGAACAGTAGTTTTCTGTTAGAAAATACACACCTCTTGTTCTTAATCTTTATAGAGGGAGCTGATAAAGCTTCTCTCCCAAGTTTAATTTAGTACTGCATAGTCACAAAATATGTCACAATTGTATTTTGTTATAAATCAATAGGAATTATAGGACATATAATCAGATGAAACATGGAGAATACAACTTGCACAGCAGAATCCCGATACAGTAAACCTCCCCATTACGGGGTAAGTTGTGCCATGGGAAAAGGAGGTGCACTTCTGGCCAGCTTGTATTTGTAGAGGGGGACAAAGATGGACAAAACCTGTTGTTTGTATTCAGGACAAGGAGGCGGCAGCAGAATATGTGGACCACAAGTATTCTGGCAGTCCATACCTGGACTATACACTATTGGCTTTGTAAATTACCCTAAGACTCTTAAATCAATAGTGGCAAAGGATTCAGCTACCCCAACAGCATCCCTATTGCTCTATTTTACAGCTATGCTATATCAACTATCACTAAATTACACACACACCAAAAAATAATAAGATCCCTGAATACATACAAATTCCTGGAGTATTTAAGGATCTTCAGAAGGTCCTACGTGAGTGGCAAACCTAATCAGAGAAGTCAGGAGCTAGTGCCAATTCCCTAAGCACCTGGTTGGCTTTCATTCACAGGACCATTCACCCCGAGATGAAAGATGAAAAATTTCAAATGAGATTTGAGGCTCCTCAGAGAAAGCCCTATACTAAATGAAAAGAAAGGACAAAGATAGCACTTACTATTTTTGAGATCCACATATATTGCTTTCCATTTTATTTTGGTTTTCCCTGTGTTTAAACATGACATCCCACACTTACTTAACACTTGCTTAAACACTGTTTAATCACTTGATACTCACTGAATGCATTCTTGTTAAGTGGGATTTATGGCACTGACCTGATTAGGCAACAACTATTGGCATTGATAATCATTAGGCTACAATGGTTCCCTGGGAGATGTCCCAGTAAAAGTGGCTGTCTCAATTAAGCACATTGCAATTAAGTGTACTATATCTATAGGGTGATCCCACAAGGAGAACAAGGCATTTCAAATGCCTTTTTAAAAAAATACATTTTTAATGCAAAATTAGTACTTTTGATTGGAGAAGAGAACACTACTTACAGGTTTCTCTAATAATTCCTTTTTTTTCGTTACTGCAAACTCTTATTTCAATGCTAAAGATTTCCTCTCCAGTCTCCATGAACCCTATGGTAACACATGTCTGTGGTTTAACCCCAGTCGGCAGCTAGGAACATGCCACGGCTCTCTCACCCCCCTTCCCTACCCCAAGAAGGATAGAGAGAAGAGGGAGGAAAGGAGAGGAAATGAAAAAAAAAACATCATGGCTTGAGATAGACGGTTTAATAGAACAATATTAGAAAAGGAAAATAACAACAATAATAATAATGACACAAGTCACACTCACTGGCTGGTGAATTGGCACCGTCCTGAGCAGAGATCACTAGAAGCCACCACCTGGCTAACCCCATTTATAAACTAAGCACGATGTCTATGGTATTGAAAATTCCATTGGCCATTCCATTCTTCTGTCTAGGCTTCTTCTCAGCTTCCTTGGGGAGCTGAAAAAAGTCCTTGAAAGCGGTAAACCTGGCAACAACTAAAACAATGTCTATTCATACCGAATCTGAAATGCAACAACCACTAGAAAGAAAATTAACTCTGTCCCAGCTGAAACCAGGACACACCATGTCTCTGCTTCACCTGGCCTGAGAGGTACAGCGGCCCACTGGAGGCTTTGCCAACCACAGCTGTCCCAAAAATAGCCCCCTTTGCCCAGGGGATGAACTACAGGGAGAACATTTGCAGAGCGAGAAGTGACAGAGGCTACTGTCTGCGGATCTCTGCTGCATTTGTTAGGGGAATTGAAAGAAAACGGGTAAATGAGGCTGGGAAATGCAGGAATACAAGCAAAAGTCTTACGGTCAATATCAGTTCAGTTTTGCTATCAGCAGCCCTTTTCTTCAGAGTTTCTAGGATATGCCAGACCAACCTCCCTGGGCACACCTTTATAACCAAGCTATTTCAGTCCAGCATGGAGAGGTTGGTCCCAAGCCCCTTCTATCTACACACACAACTCTTGCATGACCTTGGTGAGCCAGCTGGGTAACACAGTGCGCACATGCCAAGAATCCATTTCTATTTTGGCTTGTACCCAGTCCTCCCTGCAGCAGAGACATACATCAGCCCTCCTGAGTGCTGCTATCTCCAATGCTATCCCAGTCTCCATGGTGTTTAGGAAAGGCAACTGTTTATCCCATCATTCATGGGAAAAAAATCATATGGCAGCTCAGCTTACCACTGCATGGAGAACCCCAGGGGGCACAGTCATTAAGACACAGTTTTTCAGCACATCTGAGCCCCACAGACTGGGTGCCAAATGCCCCAGAAACTTTGCAGTGAGGCGTATTTTTATCCTTGCATAGAAGGCTGTCGATGATGCATCCCCTGTCTCAGGGGAAAGGGAAAGGATGCATAGTGGGAACTTGTAAATCAGATTTGCTGCAGGGCCAATATCTTTAGTTCCAACCAAAATGGATAGGAGCTGTGCTTGGAGCATAAAAAACGCTGCTTAATTTCAAGAAACCTGTAAAATAATCCTATGTACACGTCTCAAATTCAAGGGACACATTCTGCCTCCTTACTCAGTGCCTTGCACATGCAACTGAAGTGAAAATATCTCCTGCATGATAGTGGTACAGTAAACAAAGATCAGTTCTTTGCGGCTGTTCACCTCAGTATCACAGAGAGGTATGCCATATACCATATCACAAGACAATTATATTGCTGCCATCTGTGCAAAACCTGACTGTGGTATCCTTATTATAGATGGATAATGGACACTAAGCAATGAGATGAAAACAAAATGTCAGGTAACCTCGGTCCATTCAGCAAGTATCACCTACTTGTTGCTCTGAATAAGGCAGAACCCACAGAGAAGCTAACACAGAAATACATAATTAAAGACTGTTAACATAATGCCCGCACCTAAGAAGCCCATACATAGGTTTATCAAGGTAACTTCAATTCTGGCATTTCTAAGCTTTTAACTCACTGACTGCACAATCTTATATGTTTGGGGTTTGTTGCTTGTTTTGTTTCTGTTTTTTTTTTTTTTTTTTTTATATAATTGGAGAGTGTAAGTGAAGGAGCTTGTGTGTACTTGTAAGTAGTCAGGTAGTCACCCTTCTTCACAGGAAAGATTTGGGATATACTTACAAACCAAAAAGGACCCATGGCAAATACTTCTCTCCACTCAGGAATTTTTAATCCCTCCTGTCTGCTGCACGTGCCCACCAGCACAGCAGCTGTTCTCATCAAAGCACTAGAGCCAACATTTGAGGAATTGTGCCATCAAACGGATCGCTGAAATTGAAACTTAGGACTCTGAATCACCAGGGAAAAAAAATACCACTTTTACAATAGGAATTTAATTTTCTAAATCGTCAAGATTCTTGAAAATATTACCTTAAAAATTACAGCTTATTCCCCAACTGTAGGAAAGAGCCAGTAAAGCTTGTAGTAAGACAAAACTACTTTTACATTTTCTAGAGACACCACAGCAAGTCAATCCCTGGCATCAGGCTTCTGGGTAGCTGAAGCTACAGATTCATACCTCATTTCTGGCAAACTTCATTTAACCAGTTGACCTGATATCTCTTTCTCAGGTGAGAACTATTAACACAGTAAAAACACACTACACACACACTCCAGCACTGCTTCCATATGCAAAGCAGTGCCATGGAAACAGAGAAATGCCAGTGCGGTGGTAAGGGCAATCAGGAGTCACCAGATGAGCAGTGAATCAAGGGCTGAGGAAAACAGCTGTCAGCAGGACTACTTAAATAGATTGCATTTCACAGGGCAGCTCACATTAATACTGCAGAATGGTATTTAAAAATCGGGACAGAAATTTGTTGCTTCATTATTAGCTGCCATGTTATCACTTGCCCAGCCAGATAACAAAAGGGCTGTGGCATGACCTGCAGTCTGGGGAAATACAGGATTCAGCGTTAGCTTTATCTCTTCATTTCACTAGCCACTTCTACTTACTTTCTACAGGTTGTCATTTTGCACTTTTCCATGCAATATAACCTAAACAGCTGTATATTGTTTTCTTCCCCCTTTGCTTCCTAGAGAAAGAAAACAGAGCAGCCCCTGTATATTGTGCTACTGCACTTTCTAACTTTAATAGCAATAGACAAACCACTTGTTTCACAGCACAAGCTGGTAAGAACCTTAATATCCTCTGAAGCAAATTTGCAAATGACTCTGCCTCCCCAATGAGCTGAGAAGCGAGCAGGGCAGCCTCCCTTCCCAGCTTCATGCAGATGCAAACATCTGCTCTCTCTCCCACAGGTCCCTATAACATCTAACCAAAGGCTTCGGAAAGCTTGCTCCTCTGCTGGTGGGTATAACTTCTGATCACTCACAGCGTTGCAAAGCAAGTGTTGAACATTATCAGCTCAGAATGGGAGAGAGGTAAATACATATATAATACAGAGGAAGTGAGAAGAAAGAGGCAACATATGCTGAAGAGGCAGGCAAAGGCTCTGCCAGATGTTCTCCAGCAAAACGTGCTGTGTATGTCAGATCTCACTCTCCATGGGTGTCTGCCCCCTTGGAAAATAACAGGGCGCTGGGTAGAGGAGAGGAGTGAGGTGCTGCACTCGAGGCACAATCCAGGGCTGTAAACCAGAGATGAAGGTAAATTTTAGGTATTATGCCAGACTGACCTGCAGCAACCTTTCTGCCTATTCTGCTGTCAGTGAGGTCTTAAACCACCAAAGTTTGCTGCAGGACATCTGTCAGAGCCCGACTGTACAGTGTGACTTGCATTACAGAAAGCATTACAAATTCCCTCTGAGCTCAGTGGGCTGTGATAGCAACTGCATCCATCAAGCTTCTCTAGTCATATTTATTTATTTGGTAATGTTTGATAATCTTGTAACTAGTCAACTGCTCATGAACGCACAAGCCAAAAATAACAGAGCAATTAGCCACATAACATCTATCATAACTATTTCGCTACTATTTTACCAGCACCATCACAAGGTGGTGAGAATTTCTAAAGGACTTAGCTTTTCCTGTTTTCGAAAACTCCACCTTCAAATTAGATGCTGCAGATATATCTGAAGTCCCATTGCAGAACTTTACTGTCTTCAAGTTCCAAAGGGCATTTGTAATATTTTGGACTCCCAAAATGAGAGCCAAAGAAAATGCAGGATTTCCCCCCCCCCTTA